>OX578133.1:175063906-175507813 GCA_951213105.1 Amaurobius ferox
CCTTTAAAAATTGTTGATTCTTCTTCGGGGATGCTTGAAACGTGTGAGTCCATCAAAATTCAACAGTCAAATTTTTGTCTCGATCACAATACTTCCTCTTTACGCATTAAAGTACACGACAGAGCACCAGCCAACTTCTGTTTAAAAAGTTATAACGTATAATGTTGAAGGTTCTGACGGACACCTTTTACACGAGTCATCCCCCCCCCCCTGTATTGGATAAATTATAAGGAGTGGAGTGTTAATATTTAAATTTTCTGACAGGTAGACGTGAAGTGACAACACATTATTAATTTGGTTTAATTTGCATCAGCTAGTTTTACGTATTAATGCGTCAAAGATAGTATAGTTTGTTTTTCTATAAAATTTCCACTTTTACACCTAAACTCAAAAGCCGGCTGACAAAGTTAGAAGTTTGATATTCGTCATGTCGAGTTACTCTTAAGGATAAACACAGGAATTTCTCACTTTTATCGAATTTCAAAAAACCGTAATGACTATTCAAAATCTCTCGAATGTAGCATTTATCAGTTTATACTTTCCTTAAATACATAGAGTAATGTATAAGGAAAGTATTGTGACTGGGTCGAAAATTCGAATTCGAATTTGCGACAGGAGAGTACGTTTCAAGCATCCCTGAACACGAATCAAACGTTTTTGGGGTGATGTCTATGTGTGTGTGTGTGTCAGTGAGTCTGTGGAGACGATATCTCACGAACAAATGGAGCAATTCAAACAAAATTTGGTACACAAATTGCAATCTGTGAATACTGGAAGTCTATTGCTTTATTTAAACGTAATCGAATGTTCAGAATTCCGAAAATTTTCGAGTGAAATTTTGAAAAAAATCATCAAAAAATCAAAACCTTCAATGAAATTACGTAAACCATCATTCCTTATGTAATTTTTTATCAGAAAACGATTGACATAAACTTTAGAACGCTAACAGGAACCATTCTCGAGATATTGCAAAGTTTTCAAATAAATTTATCAAAAAATCACATAAAATAAAAAAAATCTTAACTATTGTAAAATATTTTCACTTTTCATATGAAACACCATGCGATAAATTTGTTGACTTCATTCTCGTGGATCTAGCGCGTTCCATTCAGGAGAAAAGATACTTTGGGTAATAGTTTTGTATTTGAACGCCAATAGTCATTTATCGACTATAAGAATAACTTATTTCTCCGTCCATAACGCTTGACGATATTTTGGCGACAAATTTGATGAAATGTCACCACTTGGCGACATTTTAAATGTTGCCAAATTAATGAAAATTTCGCCAAATTGATAAAAAGGGTGCTAAATGAATGAAAATGATGACTAATTGATAAAATTTCCATATCTTTAGAGGGATGTCGCCAACTTGGCGACTTTTTAAATATTGCAAAATTAACGAAAGTGCTGCAAAATTGATAAAAATATTGCCAAATTAATAAAAATGATGCTAAATGGGAGGTAATGTTTAGCAAATTTTTAATTTCGTCGTATGACGGGCATACCTTCTAGTATACTCCTATTAGAAAGCTCTTCTCCCCATTTGTTTGCAACATTTGGCGATACATTTAGCGAACTTGGTGAATAATCTAATGACATATCACCAACTTATCAATATTAACCCCAGATTGACGAACATATTATTAAAATTGGAAAAATGACTCAAAATTAATGAAAATAACGCCTAATTGATAAATTTATTATTTACATATTTTAATATATGGACTATTGCTTATTGAGGATGAAAAGAATATTGATCATTATTAATTTAGAGGTGCGCAAAATACAAGTTAATTGGGTACCATAAAGTTTTGCATGTTGTCATCCGGAAAAGCCACAAATATGCAATTCAACGTTACATACAGTGTCGAAAGCCCAGACCATCCGACTCATCCAAAGACATAGAGCAATTTAATGGATAGCCGGAATTACAGTGTGTCATGGATCTTCTACATCCATTTTGACAATAAGGGCTTGCAATTTCTTCCCTAGTAGCTCAACGGTAGAGAGTCGCCTGGCCAGTTCGATCCAGGTTCTATTCCCGGTTGGGGCAAGACTCTTTACAATCTTATACATCATGTTTTCACTCTGAAAAAAAAATAAATTGATTGCAATATATAAGAAAGTCATGTGCTGTCCAGCACATAAGATTTTTTTAGTTTTTCCTTCAAATAAGGTGACTTAAATCATATTTATACAGAAAATCTGTTTAAGATACAGAGTTTAAATTTGTCATGATGAGTATCCTGTAGCAATCTATAATGGAAAAAATTTAAAATAAAGTTTTCAAATTTTAAGGAAACTTAATGACTATTCGAAAACTCACAAATGTTGTATTTATCGCAGTTTTTCCCTCAAATAGGATAATTCTACAAAAAATCTGTTTTAAGATGCACAGTTTAAATTCGGCATGCTGAGTTTCCTATAGCAATCTATAAAGGAAAAATTATAAAATTTAAAATATTCAAATTTTAATGTACCCGAATGACTGGTCAGAATCTATATTTTCACAAAATATGTCACTCTTCACCCAAATTCTACAGAAGATGTGTTGAAAGCAATTAAAATTGGTAAATAGTCTTGTAGATACGGTTATAGGAAAAATTGAAGAATGTGAAAATTTTAAATTTTAAGGTAACCTAATGACAGATCAATATCTTGCAAATTTCTTTATTTCCTCAAAACAGAACACTGACAAGCAAAGTTCTTCAGAACACATATTAACGACAGACAATAAAATTCAATGTGTTGAGTATTCTGTCTACTCCAAATGTGCTGAAGAAAGAAAAAAATATCTACAAATAAATTTTAAAAGAAAAGTCTAATTCAGAATATTTTTACTTTCCTTGCAATACATGGTAATGTATAGGGAAAGTATTGGAATTATGCCGAAAATCGCACCTCGAGTTTTCAACGGATCTACACGTTTTGGATCTTCTAGAATACAAAAAAACTATTTTTAGAGTGACGTCTGTGTGTGTGTGTGTGTGTGTGTGTGTGTGTGTGTGTGTGTCTGTCTGTCTGTGCAATGTATGTATCCACTTTAACTCAAAAACTTATGGACCAAATTTCATAAAATTTGGTAGATAAGCCATTTGTGTGTGATCCTGGTGCTGATTAGTTTTGGGTATAATTCGGGATAAAAAAAAACCCGCCTTTTTTTGCGAAATGGCCAGCAAAACTTACCTCCATCCACTCTAGCTGAAAAACTAATGTATCAAATTTTACAAAATTTTGTAGATAAGTCACTAGTGAGTTACCGTGGTGCTGATTAGATTTTGGTACGATTCGGCAAAAAAATAACCTGTTCCTTTTTTTATTATTATTATTATTATTATTTTATTTTTTTATTATTTTTTTTTTTTTGCGAAATGGATCGGGATCGCAAAAAGCTTCAAAATCTGGGGAAAAAAAAAAAAAAAAAAAAAAAAAAAAAAAAAAAAAAAAACTATTTATTCTCAAAATGTATTAACTAAATGCTCGTTTCATACGTAATTTTGAATGATCAAATAATCAAAAGAATAAGACCAACCTCAATTCATTTGGACTAGCCGTTCTCGAGATATTTTAGTATTTTCGCATTGTCACTACACCAATTTTGAAAATAAGCCCAGCTACCAAATAAAAAAGAAAATTGAATTAAAAGTGCAAATTCAATGTAATTTTAAATAATTATGGGTGTTATTTTGTGCAATTAAACTCAATGTAATGAATTATCGAAGAAATAAAGAGACCGTGAATATGAGTCTAGAGGGAAAGTCATATGCTTCCCAGTTCACATTTTTTTGGAAGATGGGGTGGAGAGAGGAGGCACCGTTTTGGCCTTTGAGGAGGGCGCTATGTATACGAGAACCGCTCCTGATGAATTTGTATTAATTTACTTTAATAATTTGAACTTTAATCGGCCAATCCATACTATATTGATAAACCCTGATTTCTTCAGGGATCCACATATTTATTAGGAAAAAAAAATACTTATTACATTCTATAATTTATTGCCTTTTTTGGGTAGAGAGAGGAGGCTTCGTTTTGGCCTTTGCAGAGAGACGCCATATATACTAGGGCCGCCCTTTGTAGATATGTATTAGTTTTCTTTAATAACTTGAATTTCATGCGGTTAATCCACTATATTGATAAACCCTTATTTCTTGCGTATAACCCACATTTTCATAATAAAATACTTATTGCATTATGTAATTTATTGCCTTTTTTGGAAAATGATGTAGAGAGAGGAGGCGCCGTTTTGGCCTTTGCAGAGGGACGCCATATATACTAGGGCCGCCCTTGGTAGATATGTATTAGTTTTCTTTAATAACTTGAATTTCATGCGGTTAATCCACTATATTGATAAACCCTTATTTCTTCCGTATCACCCACATTTTCATAATAAAATACTCATTACATTTTATAATCGATTGCCTTTTTTGGAAAATGATGTAGAGAGAGGAGGCGCCGTTTTGGCCTTTACAGAGGGACGCCATATATACTAGGGCCGCCCTTCGTAGATATGTATCAGTTTTCTTTAATAACTTGAATTTCATGCGGTTAATCCACTATTTTGATAAACCCTTATTTCTTCCGTATAACCCACATTTTCATAATAAAATACTTACTACATTTTATAATATATTGCCTTTTTTAGAAGATGGGATGGAGAGAGGGGGCGCCGTTTTTTCTTTGAGGAAGAGCGCCATGTATAATAGAACCGCTCCTGGTGGAGAAATTGGCTCCTGGTAGACTGGCTCCTGGTAAATGCATTAATTTACTTTAATAACTTGAACTTTAATCGGTTAATCCGCTATATTAATCAACCATGATTTCTTCAGTATAACCCATACATTTATAAATAGCCAGCTGATATAATAGTAGATAAAGCGCAGTTCTTGCAGATAATCCACAGTTCAATGACTATGTGTGATTAGCCTCCATTTCTCGGGTATGACGTACATTTAGTAGCAGTTTCAGTCTTTCGACATATAATCCGGTTTTCTAACAGATAAGCTCGCTGTATCATTCTGTACAACCCGTGTTTTCATGGATAACCTTCAGTTTATATAAATAATTCTCAGTTCTCAAAAATAGTCCGCTTTTGTGGCACAACATATTAAACGAGTAATGATTAAGATTTATTAATTGACTAGTTAAATATGTTAATATATAAGTATTTGCTGCAAATCTGAAGCCCTTTCCTGCACTATTATTTTCCCTACATACATAGCTTAATGTATAGAGAAAGTTTTGTGACGGGGTCGAAAATTCGAATTCGAGTTTTCGACGGAGCACGTTTCAAGCATCCCTGAATACGAATCGAACGTTTTTGATGTGGTGTGTGTGTGTGTGTGTGTGTGTGTGTGTGTGTGTGTGTGTGTGTGTGTGTGTGTGTGCGCGTGCGTGCGTGTGTGTGTGCGTGTGTGTGTGTGAGGGAGAGAAAGTGCAGGCGATATCTCACGAACAAACGGAACGTTCCGAACGAAATTTATTAAAAATTGCAATCGATGGATACTGGAAGTCTATTGCTTTTTAAAGCAATCGAATGTTCGAAATACCTCAACAGTTTCGAATGAAAGTTTGAAAAATCATTTAAAGATCATAATCTTTAATAATGTTACGTAAATAATCATTTCTCATGTAATTTTTCATTAGAAAACGATTGACACAAATTTTAGAAGGCTAGCATGAACCGTTCTCGAGATGTTGCCCATTCTCAAATAAATTTATCAAAAGAATCACATGAAATAAAAAAAAAAAGGATTAACTGTTATAAAATATGTTCACTTTTCATATGCAATGTTATGCGATAAATTGTCTGACATCATTCTCTTGGATCTAGTTCCTTCCATTTACGGCAGAAGATACTTTATGTAATATTTTTGTATTTTGACTATATTGGCGTTTATACAACACATTGTAATTTAAATTTGTTTTTTTTATTGTTATTTACCTATAAATATTATATCTATTATGAAAAGTATAAGCATCGATATAAAGAAGAAATAGAAATAAATAACTGAATGGTTCTACAGCTCTTATAATAAACAAGAAATAAAATATAAAGAAAAATTAAAATATAGTGTTACTCAGTGTTAATTTAACACATCAACTTTCTCAAATGCTATGTACTTTTCTTTTTAACATCTAGTATTCTCTATCATATCTACTTTTTTTTTGTCTACAAAAACACTTTCTACTCATATATTAATTATTTTAATAGTCTATGCGCCACGTTAGATTGCCAAAACCTTATGAAAATGTACTTATTTTATGTAGCACAAGTTTATAAATTACTTGATTTTTTCATTGAAACATTTTTTTTTTAAATTAATAGTGTTTATATTAAAAACATTTTTTTAATATTGCTTATATTATTATGCGCTAAATTTGCTCCCTATAAAAGTAAATGCTCTATGTCGATCAGTGTTGCTTGAGTACATTAAATTTTCAGCTTTAAAATGCACATTGAAAATAACTTAATATAAACCAAAATGTTTGAATCAATATCTGTCGGAAGGCATTGCACGTTTTTAAAAATTTGCAGGAAAAAAAAAATTACTAGATACTGTTGCAGCTTCGAATTATATATAACCTTACAAAAAGTTAGACAAATACCATATTGAATTAAAATGAAACCCAGTTAAATATTTAAAGAAAGTTTAATAAATTGATAAATTTGAAAATTAAATTAGTAATTTGTCGTTTATAGTAAACATAACAATAATTATATACATGTTGGTTGTTCTATACTTGTAGTATATTAATTTTTGCTGTGTGGGGCAGGTTGGCGCATTTCCAATTAGCAGACACATGACTGCGCCAACCAACCCCATTGTATACTTTCAGGTTTACGTTACTCTGCATAAAGTTATAGTAAACGTGCTGCAATTATATCTCAAAATAATACTGTAAACAACTGGTATAAATATAGTAAGATTTAATGAAATACGGTTGGCATACCATTTATAAAACGAACAAAAATTGCTGCGCACTATCAAAAACGGGAAATTAGACAATTTTTCGTATGCTAGAATGGCCATGAAAATTTGTGTGCATGTGAAAATTCAATGAATAATCATGTAGTGATCCTCTTTACATCATATGACTAAAATTAACGGAGTTATTAGCACTGCATCAACCTGCATCTGTATAGGCAACAAACCCCGGTCCCCCTCCCCCCCCCCTACTACACACTATGAAGGAAAACTATAAAGTACATATCGAGTGTCTCCTTGTTGCAATTATCGGAAAAGTGCTTATGCATTCCCTTTTACTTTTAGAAAAGCGACAACGCGCTACTAGTTGAAAAAGATTGCAGCTTATCTAGCAGCGAATTGAAGAATTTAGAAATCTTATCTTGAAAAGGAAAAGATAGGAGAGTTATTTCTATTACAAAGTTGCAGCGCATTATTTAATTAGTAGGAATTGGCAGGAATGAACGTAAGAAAGATAAATACATGCCATATAATTCCCCGGTTGCTAGATGTTCAACCTCTCATACGGGTCGGACGGTCTGGGTCTCAACAACAACAACCTCTCATAAGTGTGATATTCTTTCTTCGAATCCAGACGTGCCGTGTTTCTGGTCAAGTTGAACAGTTTCAATACTAGATTCCTGTGCAAGTAAGTGCTGTTTATTGTATCACTAGAACAAATTACTCGGAGTTTCCAGGGTTCTAAATAACCGACGGCGATTTAAATAATACAAATTAGATAATACCACTCAATTTCCAAATCGCCTGTTTTTAACCAAAATCATTCTCGCGCTCTATTTTTCCATGCGTAACCATAACATTTATACAACACGGGTGTAATACACTTCTTTAATACGCCTTAAATAAACTCATTTGATGCGCCCTATATAATAAAAGCTCTGCAATTCGCCACGAATGCGCACAAACATCTGATACATCGATCGTTGGCAGAATGACGTAAAAAAAAAGAAGAAGAAGAAGTTATAAACTAATATTCAAAAAGTTAAACTTTGGGATTGCTTAAAATAAACACAAATAAATGAAAACACTGGAAGTTGCAAAAAAGAAAATCTTCCTTTACCCTAGAAGTAAAATTTATAAAAATAATTGATATCTAAACGAATTTCTATCCGACTGCAGTCAAATTTTCAGAGTACACTTATAATTTTGAAATAATTATATGTTTCAAAACATGAAAATTTATCTTTTAAATTCACAAATTTAGAAAATAGCAAATAAAATAGCACTCACTATATTGTTCCCCGAACACATTTTATATTTTATCCTCTCGCGATAATGACAATGAATACATTTTATTGTCTGCTTGGAATAAAAATGATTTTGATGTCGAAATTTCAATTCTATTTTCTGCTTAAATGTACGTCACTTTTAAACTAATTCGAATTATGAAAAGACTACACGCCGAGGTGCATTACGGGAATGTAAAGCTTCTTTGTATCAAAATTTACCGCTGTCCAGCTTTTCGATTTTTCGCTACAGACAGTGGCGTATTTTCAATTCAATTCGGAGGGGGAGGGGACAAATTGAAAAGACTTATTTACTCGATTACATTCCGAAGTAAGAATAAAACATTGCTCTTCGCAACTTCTGGTCTTGATGTAGCAAATTAAATATACGACGTCGATGTACCAGATGTCATGTTTCGTGACATCATGTGATCTATGAATTTAATAGGGAAGAAATACATTCCAAATTTAATTTTTGAGGAAATGATCATTGATCAAGTGCTAGTATAGAAATTTGTTATATTTTTAAATTTATCGCAAAAAAGTTTAATCGCTTCTGTACTGTGCTTGACTTGTGGTGAAAATATGAAATCCAATAGGTACTGTTCATTTCCAAATTTAATACTGATACTTTATTTCCAATTTCTTCTGTAATTTTAATTTCAATTATTACATTATGAAAATTTCTAAATTATCAAAATTAAATAAATAATATTCTAGAATTAAAACTCAGTGCTTCCGATTTCTTCCCGATAACAAATATTGAATGAAAATTTATTTAAGCAAACCTTTATAATTTAGAATTAATATATGGATAAGATGGATTATTGTCCTTGCATTTATTTATATTTGTATTCTAAACATCTTACACTTTTACATCAAAGTTATTAAATTTTAGAAATATTCATAGCTGTGTCATAATCAAAGAAAATAATATATAGATAGGAAGTTTAATCCTGATAATTTAAATGGGCGATGAAAGCACTATTTTAAACATAATCTCAGTGAGGAGCCGTTTTCTCATTTCATCTCTGATTATTCAACCAAATTGATAAATAAAAAAATTCACTTTATACGTTTTCGGGACGGGTTGGACATGAGGAACTCATCTTGAAAAATTCTCGGACTTTGGTCGAATCAAATCTTAATATTTTCAGGTCAAACCAGATAAATATTTTAAAATTAAACCCATGCAGACCTTTAATCTCTAAGTAATAAGCTTTTGATCTACGCTTCTTCCATTTCTTCTGCGGCTGCAGGAACCGTGATTTTCCCAAATTTGGAGACTTCGGTTTTACCGCAGTAGAATTTGTCTTCCTATTGCAGTGGCTCAGTAGCCAGAGTACTTTCTTAACACTATCCAACATAGTTTAAAAGTGTCTATGACTTTGTTCATTCTGTCTGTCCGTTCGCGTGATAACTGCCGTCAAAATGACTTTATCAAAATGAAGTTTGAGTATATTGTTGAGGCGGTCCGTGAGACATATGAGAATGTAAATGAATAATGTCACCCAATTAGATTTGGATTGAACCCGGGTTGAAAAAATGAAATACATTGAATCCTGTGGAACCTAATTTTTCAAACATTTTTTAAGCAAAGTTAAAATTCGCAAATTGCTTCGAAAATTGTCGAAGATATTCAAATTATTCCATAAAATATATAAAAAAAATTTCTGCAAATTTTCAGTTCGATAGTTTTTAAAATGAAAATTTAAATAATTACACATATATTATACGTCGGGCGCGGTTAGTACTTGGGTGGGTGACCACCTGGGAACACCGCGTGCTGTTGGCACATTTCGGGCGCGATAGCCCGGTGGTTTGCGCGCTGGATTTGCACGCTGCCGCAACTACCGCCGTGTTCATGCGGAGTGCGATCACGTTAAACATGTGGGTCCGTAAGTCCTTCCGAGAGGTTGGTGGTAGGGGAAGGAGGGTACGGTCCCTGTGGATGCCTCCCCCACTGGGTACCGGTCTAAATTGGGTGGCACTTCCCGGCCGTCCAAACAGTTACCTTACACCTTTCTGGTAGGTCGGACGGTCTGGGTCTCAACAACAACAACACATATTATACGATGAGATCACGTGACCCACTTCAAAATAAAATATGGCATCCATCCTTTTTTCCCAGTGTAAAAATCGTGATTTTTAAAATTCTTTTAAATTATATTTAGCGTTACATCCATCCTAAAACCGTTTTATTTTCGCGTATTTTCTGGTCATCTATATTCTATATTCTGTGCCAACGCAATTACAATAGTTCTAAGTTTAAATGATCATCAGACTTTGATTATTTCGACAACCAAGCCTAATTTTAATGGTGCAGAATGTAAACAAGTGATTGTAAGATGAGTTGTATAAGAATTACTGAATTTTTTTCAAGCAAAATTATTTAGGAGCCAGGAATAAAAGTGATATGAATGAAATATTCATTGCTTTTACATAGAGAGCCAGACGATTTATATTTCGATGATGTCATTTAAATAAAGTTTATTTTTTTCGATGAAGTTTCAAGTTTTCAAATATAATAAATTTTTGTAGTACTGTGATAATTTAAAATATATCAACGCTGAATGTATCGCATTTCAGAGATATTTAAATAAAATTGCATTACACTTGAAAAGTGTTTCATAATCAATGCTTTATGCATGATTGATCTTTCTTGCTTTAATTCTTAGTTTCTAAAAACTCCTTACTTATTGCCATTTTATTTTTTATTTATTTTTTAAGGTAAAAACATGTTGTTTTTTTCAAGTTCAGGGACTCCAAAAGGATAAACTGAATGGGGATTGGGTACATTTTTTTTATCACGTGTGTGTTTAAGAAGCATTTTGAATGTTTTTTTAATTTAGGGGGTTGAACCCCCACCCCCGCTTTTAAATTCGCCCCTAGTTACAGAGGACGCAGACAGACAGGTATCTTTTCCTATTATGTAACATTCCTGAATGCCACAGCAATTCGCCTTTTACCACATTGTATCAAATAAATGCCTTTTGTAACCATTTTAATGTCGATTCCAACTAATAAGATAGTGCTCTACTATTTTGCAATTGAAAATGTTTTCCTAATCTTGTTTAATTTTCGAGATAAGATATCTAACATTTTTCATTCGCCACTAGAGGCGCTGCAATCTTTCTCAATCGATAGCGAGTGATCGATTTCCTTTCTTCAGCAACGCCAGAACAACTTTATTGAAACGTAAAGAGTGAACTTTTTCGTGAACCCCGTATTTATCCTTTAGATTGTGACAGTTTTCAAAACGCAATACGTCTTTGCACCATGAACATGCATTTCTGTCTAAGAGGAATCAATGAGATGAGAATATATTGGATCATCAAATAATTTCGTTGCAGTTTAAATATAAACTTACGAAAATAATTACTAATATAACAATCGCTTTTTTTACTATTAGTAATTCGCTTTACTATTAGTAACCTTTTTTTTAATATTAGTAAGTAGTATTTAAACCTGTCAAAGACAGGGAGACTAACATTCTTAGACTCTCGAACCGGCCAATATTTATTTGATCAGTTTCTGAGTGTGATTTTAGTTTCAGCACAAATGTCGAATGTACTGAATCAGTATTAAGGATGAGTAGCATGGCCAGAATTTCTTCAATTTGGGGGGAGGGGGGAGGTTGGTAACCAAATATTTTGTTTCCTATTTTCCGAAATATCATTAATCTAAACTTCAGTGGGTTTCTAGGTTAGGTAGGTATGACTTCTCACCATTGTATATTATAATTAAAGCAATTATGTAATCGTCCAAGCAACAGGTTAATCGACAAACGCATTGTGCATTCAGTTAGTGTATTCTCAAACCGGGTTTTGAGACACTTGCAGACAATAGAAAATTTGTTTCTGAAATGAAGCGTACACATTGCTTTAAGGTCTGTAGTGTGTATTCCAGAAAGTGGGTGTCTTTAGTGATAAGAAAAAGGTGTTGAGCATATTTTTATACTATTGCAGTGTAAACCCTTTTTGTACAATATTTCTGTTTGCTTATTTGTTTAAAAACTAGTTGCAATTTTCAATTGCTAATCATGAATTTTGACTTGCTATATAAAATAGATTTCGTGTAGTAACTGTTTCTGTGTAATTTGTTTTTTTATTAAATGAAACCCTGAAGAATCAAAGAAATGTCAACAAAAAGACTGGAATATCAAATCAATCCTGATAAAATTGGGATGTGAGGTAACACTAATTGCATCATCACTCCAATGTGCTTGTACAGATTGATTGTATCTTTCAGTATCATACTTATCGTAGACGAGTAAACCGAGATGCTAATACTAATTTTTGTCTTATCTTTGATTTTCTTCAATTCTAGTGAGTATTTTAGGAATTCAAGTTGCAATCAGCTTTACATGCCAGAAAATTTGAGATCAAAAACTTTAATAATATTTAAAGCAATTAATGTTGCAAAAATTCATTACCTGTTGTCGATTGACTGCTATGGCAAAGGATTAAAAATGCCCTGTCTAGAGCAATCGACAAGTTTCATTTTTATCATCAACACTTATCATTGTACAGTAATTGCAATGAGCCTCATTATTACTTCATAACCAATTCTTATCATTGTGCAGTAATCAACTTCGCTGATTTACGTTTTATATCATTGGCGGGCATATTACAACATTGTACTTCAACCATCGGAGGTCTATAATACTATTAAGTACTTGCGAGTCTCACCGGATGAGGGCATGAACGTACATAATTATTATACCAGATTAAAACGCAATTTAATTCAAATGTGCATGGTTACAAAAATATTTTTATATCACATTTTTCAGGACTGAAGTATACTCCTGCGAATTTTTGAATGAGATTGATAGCTACTTAATTTGTGCAACAGATTTTAAATATTATTGGTACATTTAATATTTATTGAATATTAATTGATAGATACTTAATATAGATTGATAGTTACTTAATTTGTGCAACAGATTTTAAATATTATTGATACATTTAATATTTATTGAATATTAATTGATACCTACTTAATATTAATTGATAGCTACTTAATTTGTGCAACAGATTTTAAATATTATTGGTACATTTAATATTTATTGAATATTAATTGATACCTACTTAATATTGATTAATAGCTACTTGATTTGTGCAACAGATTTTAAATATTGTTGGCACATTTAATATTTATTGAATTTGCACATATCTGGTGTTTTACAGTGTATTGTGTAAATAAATATCCTTGAATGGTTTGTCCTTTATTAACCTGACATTCTAGAGCATTCACAACTAATTGTTTTGTGCACATTTTAAAGAGATGCTCCATTTGGTTTAAGCAAAAAATTCTGAAATGGTGACTGTTTCTTTTCATAAATTATTCTAATTATGAAAATGCATATTCTGATGGTATTTTTTTCATAATAAATATATTTATAAAAGAAAAATGAGTTATAAATGATGGATATGAAAAAGTTATAAATTATGGTTATAAAAAGTTGTAAATGATGGTACAAAAAATAATTTTTTTTTTTATGAAATTTTTTGAAAAGTTATAAATGATGTTATAATTTATAAATGATGGTATAAACCTGTTACTTAAAAAGCTGTTACTTAAAACTATAAAAACTGTTACTTAAAAATGCAAGGTTCTAAAATTATCGTGTTAAAATTATTGTTTCCTACGGAAGATTGGTTCAAAGAAGTCAATTTGTATAGAATATGTTTTTGTAGAGCTTTCTATTAGGTATAACCAGAGCATGAAAATTATCACACCTGTTATATCACATTTTTATTTATAATACATGATTTCCTGTAATTGTATCAAACAGAGAAACTTATTAGAGTGGACTCAAATATTGATATATTTCAATCCAATATTGAATTAATTATCAATTTGGATACCTATGGTGGACTTTTTAAAGGTAAGGTAAAGTTTTAATTTCACTTTTCAATATAGTTATTTTAGCTTAATTATGAAATTGTATGTCTGTTTAATAAAGTTATTTAAACCAAAAGGATAATATTCATTATTCTTTTTTATTAATATTTGAATAATATAATCAGATAAATGTTTTAGGTGAGAATTTCAAGATCAGGCGTTACTATTAGAGGCAAAATTTGAGCAGTTAATTTGAAATTATTTATTAAAATTAGATTCATTTAATCAAATTTTGAAGCTAATTGGATATATGAAATATAAAGATTGTCCTGAGGTTTTGCCTACGTGTGTCTTCGAACTATACAGGGAGAAAATTTAATTTCTGCTTTAATTCTTTGAACTTGTTATGTGTTTAGATAACCCTATGTATCTAATTTACGTTACATCTAGAAAAAAAAATGAAAACACAGCACACGTTTCCTATCCATAACGTCTGAGCAGATGTTCGAATTCACGTCCTAGGGCTTGATGCTCATGATTTAATGATCGCCGCTTAACCATTTGACTACGGGTCAACATATGAGGAAGTGAAACTTTCAATGTTAATGTAATGATACTAAATAATTAAAACCATGGGTAAATATATATATATATATATATATATATATATATTAGAAATATGTAATAATAAAAACAAATTATGTAATAATAAAAAAAAAATCAAGTAATATTAACATCACCAAAGAAGCAAATTCACGGCCATAATGCCGATAAGAAAAGAGAACAGCACCAGCCCAAATTCGATGATTAGTCAGAGTTAAATTCCTCCTCAGGTCTGAGTATTTAACTCTAACTCTTTTATTATATATATATATAATAAAAAGGTTTGAAGATCCAATGAATGAAAAGGGAGAAGCTGTAACTCGAAAAACCCATCAATCTAACAGGCTTACAAAATAAATGTATAAATCAACATATTTTCAAGCAAATGGAAAAAAATAAATTTCTAACCAACAAGTTAAAGAAAAGAATCAAAAAACCAAAGGCATGGAATCGATAAAAGAAAAACAGACGAAATCCAAGCACAAACGCTATACACGTGGACAAGGCAATATATATATATATATATATATATATATATATATATATATATATATATATATATATATATATATATATATATATATATATATATATATATATATATATATATATATATATATATATATATATATATATATATATATATATATATATATATATATATATATATATATATATATATATATATCTTCTTTTATCTAAACATTAATTCCTGTCTAAAATTAAGAGATCGAGTAAAGCGGAGACTACTTTGATTTCGTTATTCGAAGTTAATGTATAGCGTAATTATTAATTACTTTTTTCAGAAATGATAAAATAAAAATTTATCCTTTGTTTTATTTATTTTACTTCTTCTAAATGCTTAGAGTATTATGTATTGCCCTTCTCATTTTATTAAAACGATATATTTTTATTACAGATACTGTTCGATAAATATGCAGTTTCATACCTCAACATCTTAATCTCTGGGGTTGGTGTTTTCATTAAGATTTCCCCCACATCGTGTAATTAACTGATGGCGGGAATTTTTGATGAAAATACAGACACGGGTCATCAACATGAAATTACCCCCTCTGATTGTTGAGAAAGAAAGAGTTTTCATCAACTTCGTTCAAAAAATGTGAAATTGCTGTGAGAATAAATAACCGGATGATCCTTCAGGATTTGATAACATTGATTTATCAAAATGTTCTAGACTGCTTAGAAATACTCTATCATAGGAATTCTTCAACATAAAAATGTAAATGTTACTGATGCTTCTTTGTTGCTATAAAAATTCATACTTCATCAAATAAAAGTTTATAATTAACAAGTCTAGAATTAATTGAAAGATGAAAAATTGAGCGTTATAATTTACTGCCCTTTGTTTTTACGATAACCTTTTTGAAAAGACATTAAACTTCACTTTATTTAAAATATCTAACGTGTTCTATAAATTCCATACGACGAAAAATTGATTATCATCCCTTGAAAAAATCATAGAATTTGCTATATGTAATTCGGTTAGATCTAGATCTGGTGCCTAATTTAATTTAATTTTCTGGTGCCTAAACTTAATTTTTCTAAAAATTAAGATTTTAATTTTTAGAAAAGTTAATGTATCATATATATTTTTATAATTCATATGTAAGCGTAATTTAATGTTTTTAACACTTTACAATATAGCTGAAAAGTGTTTATGACTTTGTTCATTCTGTCTGTCCATTCGTTCGCACGATAATTGCCATAAAAATGACTTTATCAAAATGAAATTTTAGTATGTTGTTGAGACGGTCTGTGGGACATACGGGAATGTAAATAAATAATATCATCCAATTAGTTTTGGATTGAACCCGGGTTGAAAAAATGAAATACATTGAACCGTATGGAACCTAATTTTTCAAACATTTTTTAAGCAAATTTAAAATACATAAATTGCTTCAAAAATTTTAGAAAACATTCAAATTATCCCATGAAATATATAAAAAAAATTCAGCAAAATATGTTCGGTAGTTTTTAAAATAAAAATTAAAATAATAATTGCACCCATACTATATGAAAAGATCACCCGACCCACTTCAAAATAAAATATGGCATCCATCTTGTGTCAAAAACGTGATTTTAAAAGTTATTTTTAATTTATGTTTAGTGTTGCATCCGTCCTAAAACCGCTTTATTTTTTTTCTGTGCATCTATATACTGCGCCAACGCAATTACAATATTTTGGAGTTTAAATGATCATCAAACTTTCATCATTTCTACAACGAAGCCTAACTTTCACGTATGGAGAATGTAAACACATCTAACTGTAAGATGAGTTGTATAAGAATTGCTGAATTTCTTTAACGCAAAATTGTTCAGCTCTGAAGTCTGTAATATAGCTGATATGAATGAAACATTTATTGATTTTACATAGAGAAGCAGACGATTCCATATTATTTCTTTTTTGATCAAGTTTTAAGCATGGAGTTAAAAAGTAATTTTACCTCCATGCTTTTACATTTTTAAGTAAAACAAATTCTTATAGTATTGTAATAATTTTAAAAATATCGCCGCTGAATGAAATGAATGGAAAAAAGTTTATGAATGAAATATTCACTGCTTTTATAGAGAGAGCCAGATGATTTATATTCCGATGACGTTATTTGAATAAAGTTCATTTGTTTTCGATGAAGTTTTCAAATATAATAAATTAATGTAGTATATTGTGATAATTTTAAAAATATCACCCCTGAATGTATCGCATTTTAGAGATGTTTAAATAAAATTGCATTTCAGTTGGAAAGTGCTTCATAATTAATGCTTTATGCATAATTGATCTTTCTTATTCATTTTATTATAGGGAATGAAATACGTTGATGATCTGAACAAGATGCTCACTGTATTTTTGAGGTAGTATTTTCTTTGTGCTTTCTTCTGGCATCAAAAATTTAAAATATGCCACAGAAACTTAAAACTTTGTCATAGCCATTCATCGACAGTGGTATGCCAATATTTTCCACAGAAGACTATGCTATAGTCGTTTCATTAAATTAAAAATGTAAATATTATCCTCCATATTATTAATGATAAAAATTTTAATTTTATCCTTTGATTTTTATATTTTAAAAAAATTCTAAAATGTATAGAGTTTTATGTATTGCAGTTCACATTTTATTAAAACAATATATCTTTTTTACAGATACTGTTTGCCAGACATACGATTCCGCATCGTACTTCAGCTTCTGCATCTCTGAGTCGGTGTTCACATTAAGATCTCCCTGCATCGTTTAACTGATGACGGGAGTTCTTGATGAGAATACAGACACAGACTATCAGCATGAACTTATATCCCTCTGTGGAGAAAGAAAACGTTTTGTGGAGAAAGAAACGTTTTGTGGAGAAAGAAAACGTTTTTATCAACTTCGTTTAAAACCTGCGATTTTGCAATCGCAAGATTATCCTTAATAGTGGTGTTTCCCTCCAGCTTTGAAAATATTGAATTATCAATATTCCCAAAATGCAAAACTTCATGCTTCATCAAAACGAATGTCTATAATTAACATAATTACTTGAGAAATAAAAATTTCAACTTTTTTAATTTACTGTATGTCCTGAATAATGAACTTATTGAAGAATCGTTATACTTAACCTAATTTAAAAAATATAAATTATTCAATAAATTGTATACAACAAAGAATTAATTGTCATTCCTGGAAAAAAGTCATATATTTAACTATATACTACTATAATTCGTTTAAATTTTATACTTACTAGATTAGTTATTTGTGTTCAAGAGAAGTTAATGCATCGCATATATTATTGTTATTTGTATGAGTAGTCGTAATTTAATGTATTTCGTTTTATTATAAGGAATGAACTACTTTGCTCATCTGAACGAGATGGTCTCAGTATTTTGGACTTTTGCTCTGACGAAGAAGATCCAGCGTATCCTCAAAACATCTGTATGCTGCATTATTATGTTACTTGTGCTTTTATACGTTGCTCAAGTTTGCCTTATCCTTCGCACAAAGTGTATTGTAATTATTAATTTAAGAGGTGCCACAGAAGTCTAAAGAAAACTCTGTCACAGCTATTCATCGACATAAATGTGTCAATATTGTCCTCAGAAAAATATGTACAGCCGTTACATTAAATTAAAAATGTAAATATTACCCTCCTTTCTTAGCAATGATAAAAATATAAATTCTATCTATTATGTTGTCTCTATATTAAAGAAAAACTAGCCGCAGCCACTGACAAATTCTTTTTAAATTAGAGAGATTTTCTGAGATAGTGTTTATGCATTGAAAATATTTCTGTTATTATTATTTCTGTTATGTCTTATTATAGGAGATGAAGTACTTTGCCGATCTGAACAAGATGTTTGTTCTCAGTGTTTCTGAGATAGTGTTTTCCTTGTGCTTTTTCGGGCATCAAAAATTTAAAAGATGCCACAGAAGTATAAAGGAAACTCTGTCACAGCCATTCATCGATAAAATGTGTCAACACTGTTCACAGAAGACTGTCACAGTCTATTCACTAAATTAAAAATGTAAATAATGTCCTCCTTTCTAAGCAATGATAAAAATTTTCAATTTTATCCTTTGTTTTATATGTTTTTAAAAAAATTCTATAATGTATAGAATTTTATGTATGGTTTCTTATGTATTGCAGTTCTTATTTTATTAACACGATATATATCTTTATTACAGACATTGTTCGATAGACATACGATTCTGCATCGACTTCAGTATATCTGGATTGGTGTTTTCGTTAAGATCCCCCCCCCCTCCCCATCGTGTAATTAACTGATGGCAGGATTTCTTGATGAGAATATCAGACGCAAAAAATCATCCTAAATTTACTCCCTCTGGTTGTGGAGGAAGTAAACGTTTTATCAACTTCGTCCTGAAAGCGAATTTCCTGAGAGGATAAATCGCAAAATGATCTTTCTAGTACTATTTTAGTCCAGCTTCAATAATATTAAGTTATCAAAATACCCCAGATGTAAAAAATCCATGCTTTAGCAAATAAATGTTTGTAATTAACGTAATAAAAAGATGAAAATTTAAACTTTTTTTAAATTACTGTATTTTGCTTATTAATATTAACTTCTTGAAGAGTCATTATACTTAGCTTTATTTAAAATATTTAAATTATTCAATACATTCTATGCAGCAAAGTATTAATTATCATCATCTTTTAAAAGAAATCCCAGAAATAGCTATAAGTAATTTGTTTTTATTTATATCTGATACCTACTTGATAAGTTTTGAGTTTTCTAAAACAGTTAATGCATCGCATATATTTTTGTTATTCGTTGTATAGTCGTAATGTAATGTATTTCATTTTATTATAGTAAAAGAAGTACGTTGCCGATCTGAACAAGGTGTTTTCAATATTTCTGAGGTAGTGTTTTGTGCTTCTTCTTTCATCAAGAATTTAAAAGATGTCACAGGAGCATAAAGAAAACTCTGTCACAGCTATTCATCGACAGAAATGTGTCAATATTGTCCTCAGAAGAATACGTCACAGCCGTTACATAAAATAAAAAATGTAAATATTATCCTCCTTTCATAGCAATGATAAAAAATATAAATTTTATCAATTGTTTTATCTCTTTGCATTAAATAAAAACTAGCCGCAGCCGCTGGTAAAATATTTTTAAATTAGAGAGATTTTCTGAGGTAGAGTTTATTTATTGAAAATATTTCTGTTATTCTTATTTATAGTAGTAATTTAATGTATTTTATTTCCTTACAGGTAATGAAATGTATAGCTGAATGAAACAAGATATTCTCAGCAGTACTTCTGAGGTAGTGTTTTCTTTGTGCAACTTTTGGCATCAAAACTTTTAAAGATGCCATAGGAGCATAAAGAAAACTCTGTCGCAGCCATTCATCATCGAGAGAAATATGTAAATATTTTCCACAGAGAACTATGACACAGTCACTTCATATTCTGGTAGGTCGGGCGGTCTGGGTCTCAACAACAACAGTCACTTCATAAAATTAAAAATGTATATATATTGTTCTTAGTGTTGATAAAAAAAATGAAATGTTATCCTTTAGATTCTTACTTATGATTTTTATATATTGCTGTTATCATTTTATTAGAAGGATATATCTTTTACAGATACTGTTCTATAAGCATACAATTCAACTCTGAGCTGGTGTTCCCGTTTAGATTTCCCACAGATCATATATTTAACTAATGGCGGGAATTCTTGATGAGAATACAGGCACAGACTATCGACTTGAACTTACCAGACCTTATTGTGAAGGAAAAAATATTTTCATCAACTTCGTCAAAAACCTACGATATTTACTGAAATTAGAAATAGGAGAATTTTCATTCCTAATATTTTCAGCAGGATTTCTTAATAGTGAGATTTAGCAAAATACCTTGAACAGAAAAGCTCTGTCACGGAAATTCGTAAACATGAATGTAAATATTAATGATCCCATTTTGCTTGTATAAAAAATTATGCTTTGCCATATAAATGTCTATAACTGACATAATTAATTTAAAGATGAAATTTCGATTTTTTAAATATGTTTTTTTTATATAAATATATGTCGTGATACGTCTTTATTCTTAGCTTTGTTTTAATATATTTAAATTATTCAAAAAACTCTATACAACAAAGAATTATTTATCATACCATAAAAAAAATCATATATTTAACTATACATAATTCGCTTAGATCTAGATCTGTTGTCTATTCGATTGGTATAGAATTTTCACCGTAAGTTTATGCCCGGCCACACATTAAGCTGCCATAAGCCCTAGGGTTGGTCGCGTGGGCTGAGTCTTCAACAATAAGTTTATGCATTGAGCATATTTCTGTTATTCGTATATATAGAAGTAATGTATTTCATTTCATTACAGGTAATGAAGTGAGTTGTCGAATTGAAAATGATGTACTCAGCATTAATTCTGAGGTAGTGTTTTCTTTATGTATCTTTCGGCATTAAAACGTCAAATGATGCCACAGGAGCATAAAGAAAATTCTGTCACAGTCATTCATCGACAGAAATATGCAAAGATTTTCCACAAAAGACAATATCACAGTCGTTTCATTAAATAAAAAATGTAAATATTAGCCTCTCTTCTTAGCATTGATAAAAAATTTAAATTATATCCTTTAGAGTTTTACGTATGGTTAGTAATAGAAAAAGGAGAGTTCACAAACAGTTGCGGTATGGTGCGGTATGTGGTATGGCCGCCATTGTGGATTTCGTAATCCTGGACGAGGGGGTAAAAAAGAGAAATGGAAAAATTTGGGGGTTTTAAATGTTTTGAAACTTTTTGGGGGTGGCAACGATTTTGTAGTCTTGTACGAGGGGTCAAGAGGGAAGCCTGTGGATTTGCATATTTGATAGTCGGTCATGATGGACAAAGTGTTAAGCCCATGACAGTTTACAGAGGCCCCGATGCTGTGGATCGCTTCATAACAAATATCTTACAAGAAATGGCTTGGATTGGCGAAGAACTCACATACATCACACCCATTTTTATGACTAACGAAGATATCGAAGCCTTCGAATCTGCCACGCATTGCTCAGTGTGCAATCAAGAGTTACACGAGGATCGAGTGAGAAATCACTGCAATATCACCGGCGAATTTAGAAATGCCTTACACAGAGGCTGCAATATCAAATATAAGATGTCTAAAATAATACCCGTGGTATTTCATAATCTGAAAAATTATGATGCCCATCATATCATGCAAGGTTTAGGCAAAGTAAAAGATCATTCGCTCAATGTTATTGCAATTAACATGGAGAAGTGCATTTCCTTTATGATTGGAAGAACTTTTAATCAAATTCCCATTTCTCTTCAATTCATAGACAGCTTCCAGTTTATGCCGACATCCCTTGAAAAATTGGTTACTAATTTAGATGAAGACAAATTTAATTTACTTAAAGAAAATATCCCACAGCACACTTAGCTGCTTCTTAGAAAGGGTGTTTATCTCTATGAATATTTAAACACATTTGAAAAATTTAATGAAGATGCACTCCCCCCACCCTCTGCTTTTTTCAACACTCTATGCAACGAGCCCATATCTGGTAACGACTACGAGCATGCACAAACAGTTTGGAATGCCTTTAATATAACAAACTTGGGAGAGTATCACGACTTGTATGTGAAAACAGATGTTTTACAGCTAGCCGATGTCTTTGAAAATTTTAGGAACATCTGTAAGAAGAACTATGATTTAGATGCTGCCCATATGATGACCGCTCCTGGATTGGCCTGGCAGGCTTCTTTAAAAATGTTGGATCCACGTCTAGAATTGCTCACCGGCATTGACATGCATCTTTTCATCGAGCGAAGGATTCACGGCGGGATTTCTATGATTTCGCATCGGCATAGCAAGACTAATAACAAGTATCTTCCTGATTTCGATCCAAGCAAACCTAGCACATACATAACGTACCTGGATGCCAACAACTTATATGGATAGGCCATGTCACAGTCCCTGCCTTATGCGGATTTTAAATGGATGCCTACCACACACGTGACACAAGACTGGATTTGTTCTATATCGGATGATTGGCCTAAAGGATATATTTTAGAAGTGGATTTAGAGTATCCAGAATCCCTGCATCACCTCCATAACGATTATTCTCTCGCTCCTGAAAAGCTGAAAATTACACGCTCTTACCTATCACCTTATGCCGAGAAAATGTTGGAAACCACTCATAATTCTCATTTCACACCTTGCGAAAAACTCGTTCCCAACTTAAGGACCAACTATATCATACACTACAGAAATTTAAAATTATATTTAACATTGGGACTTAAATTAACCAAAGTACACCAAATCATGGAATTACCGCAGAAACCCTGGCTACAAAAATACAGTACATTTAATACGGAACAAAGAAAGAGGGCCCAGAACAATTTTGAAAAAGATTTCTTCAAGTTAATGAATAGCGCTGTGTTTGGAAAAATTATGGAGAACTTGAGGAATAGAGTTGATATTCAACTAGTTAACACGGATAAAAAGGCGCAAAAATTAGTTGTTGAGCCCACATTTGATTCGTGCAAAATTTTTGACCACGATCTCGTAGCCATAAAAAGATGCAAGAGCAGACTAACACTGAATCGTCCCATCTATGCTGGTTTTGCTATCCTGGAGCTTTCAAAACTCATCATGTACGACTTCCATTATAACCATATAAAGAACCAATATGGGGAAAAAGCACAGTTACTTTTCACGGATACGGATTCCCTATGCTATGAGATCCAAACCCCTGATATTTATGAAGATATGGGCCAGCATAAACACGTCTACGATTTTTCTGACTATCCCAAGGACCACCCCCTCTTCAGTGAAGACAATAAAAAAATGATTGGAAAAATGAAAGATAAGTTGAATGGAACTCCTGCCGTGGAATTTGTCGGACTTCGGGCGAAAATGTACAGTTTAAAAACACCCCTCATGGAGAAAAAAACAGCGAAAGGCATTAGCAAATACTACATTGTGCAGAAGAAAATTAAACATGATCATTATCGAGAATGCCTTTTTAATCTAAAAACAACTCGGGAGAAGCAAATGCGAATCAACCATGATCATCATGAACTGTATACCATCGAAGTCAACAAAATAGCCTTATCACCATTTGATGATAAACGTTATATTTTAGAAGATGGTCTCAGCAGCTTGGCGTATGGGCATTTTAATATACCAGAAGAATAAATACATGAAATGAAGTGTGGGAATGTATTTTATACATAGGGCTGGAGGTGGGAACCCATACTTGTATTTTTAAGAAATATTGAAGACTATGAAGAAATTATTTAAAGAAAAAAATGCCTTTTTGTACAAGATTTACGAAGAAGAAAATGCTTTTGAATAAAAGATGAATAGATATAGTGTAGGGATGTATTTTACACATCGGGCTGGAAGTGGGTCTATACTTGTATTTTTAAGAAATGTTCAAGACTGTGAAGAATGATATTTTAAAGAAAAAAAAAGGCCTTTTAGTCGAAGATTTGCGAAGAAGATGCTTTTAAATGAAAGATTTACGAAGAAGAAGATTCTCAAATTTATGAGAATCACAGTTAAATTGTAGCGTTGATTTATATTGGATATCAGACACTTGTTGTTTTTTATCCAGTCTAAATTGGCGGGTGGTGGTGGGACTACAATTTAAAATCTAAATCACTCACTTACATACACACACTGATATTAAACAACCCCATTACAAACGTTGTATACACCCATATTTTAGAAAACTCGAATTATTCCATCTGATATCCCCATCAGGTATTAATAAGAAATGTAAATGACATTATAGGTTTCCAGATAAATTAAACTTGGAATATTTATTTCAAGTGAATCACATAAGTATTATACTCCGGCAAAAGCAGGTCAATTATATTATAAGCACTGTGTTTTGGTACATGCGAAAATAAACAATGTTTACGATGGCAGATTCATACTCTTATCTACTAGCACCCTTTAAGCGGGGGCTGATATCACTTAGCAAGCAGTGTGGGATCTTATCGTGTTCGACAGATTATTTCATTAAGCACTTCCTTGGATTGTTTTTCATTAAACACATGCTGTTTTTAATTCAGGGTACATTGGCGGAGCTGCCATTCATAATAGGGTTGATATTCAACTAGTTAACACAGATAAAAAGGCGCAAAAATTAGTTGCTGATAGGTGTTGCCACCCCAAAAAAGTTTCTCTAACTTTTAGAAAAATATTAAAGTTTCCTCATAACACCCTCGTTCAAGATTATGAAAATCCATGATGGCGGCCATACCGCAACCGGTGGTGAATCCTAGGTGTTGCCACTCCGAAAAAAGTTTCTTTCCCTAGGTGTTGCCATGGCAACCCCCATGTTAAACAAAAATATTTCTAAGTTCCATCTACAATATTTAAAATTAGAAAAAAATCAAAGTATCGTATTGAATATTACAAGCTTGGGTACTACCCCTTTCCATCGCTAGGGGGCGCTGATGGTTCCATACCGCAACTGTTGGTGAATCCCAAGCGTTGCCACCCTCCAATAAGTTTCTATACACACCCTCACGCCTTCTTTTTTTTCATTTCCCTCTTGAACCCTCGTACAAGACTACAAAGTCGTTGCCACTCCCAAAAAGTTTCTAAAAATTTAAAATCCCCAAATTTTTCCATTTCACTCTTTTACCCCGTCGTCCAGGATTACGAAATCAATTACAGTTTTGTTTTAGCATAATATATATTGCAGAACTCATATTATGATATATATTTATTACAGATACCGTTCGTAGACATACGATTCCACACCATATCTTAACTTTAACAACTTTGAACTTTGAACTCTGGAGGTTTGGTATTCCCGTTTGGATTTCCCCCACATAATGTGTTTAATTTATGGCAAGAATTCTTGATATGAATATACATACAGACTATCGGAGTGAACTTACCAGTCTTTGAATTAAAGAGGAAAAATTTCACCAACTTTGTCAAAAATCTACAAATTTCCTGAGACTGGAAATCGGAGAATGTTCATTTTTAGGCTTTCTTATTAATGAGATTTTAAAAAATGCCTTAGGCTGTATAGTACAGCTCTTCCCATAGATTCGTCAACATGAATGCAACTACTGATCCCGCTTTGCTTGCATAAAAATTATGCTTCATCAAATAAATGTCTATAACTTATATAATTAAACGATAGAATTTCGATTTTTTCAAATTTACTGTTTTTTGCTTTTTACTTTCCTTATATACATAGTATAATGTATAAGGAAAGTATTGTGACGGAGTCGAAAATTCGAATTCGAGTTTGCGATGGGAGAGCACGTTTCAAGCATCCCTGATCACAAATCGAACATTTTTGAGGTGATGTCTGAGTGTGTGTGTGTCAGTGAGCCTGTGGAGACGATATCTTACAAACGAATGGAAGTTGGTATAAAAATTACAATCTGTAAATACTAGAATTCTATTGTTTTTAAACATAATCGAATATTCAGAACCCCCCTAAATTTTCGAGGGAAATTTTGAAAAAATCATCAAAAAATAAAAACCTTTAATAACGTTACGCAAATAGACATTTCTTATATAATTTTTCCTTAGAAAACGATTGATATCAACTTTCGAACGCTAGCATGAACCGTTCTCGAGATATTGCACATTTTTCAAATAAATTTAACAAAAAATCACATAAATTAAAAAAAATATATTAACTGTTGAGAAACATGTTCACGTTTCATATCTAATATCATGCGATGAATTTGGTGACATCATTCTCGTGGATCTAGCTAGTTCCATTCATGAGAAAATGTACTTTGAGTTATACCTTTTATATTTGAACTCCAATAGTCATTTATATGCTATAAGAATAACTTATTTCTCCGTCCAATACCCTTGGCGAGATTTTTGCGCCGAAATTGGCGGATGTCGCCAACTTGGCGACTTTTTAAATGTTGCTAAATTAATGAAAATCTCGCCAAATGAATAAAAAAATGACGCTAAATCAATGAAAATGACGACTAATTGACGAAAATTCAATATCTTGGAAGGAATATAAGTATCTACTATAGGAATAACCTATTTTTTTACTATAAAAGTAGTAAATTCAATGCATTATATAAGGAAAGTCATGTGCTGCTCACATCAGATTTTTTTAAAAAAATTTCTTGATACTTAGCTTTATTTAATATATTTAAATTATTCAATAAACTCTATACGACGAAAAATTATTTATCATCCTTTCAAAAATATCATATACTTACCAATATTTAATTCGCTTAAATCTAGATCTAGTATATATACGAGTTTTCAAAAGAAGTTTATGCATCGAACATTCTGTTATTCTTACGCATAGTAGTAATTTAATTTATTTCATTTCATTACAGGTAATGAAGTATGTTCCCGAATTGAACAATGTTCTCAGCAGTACTTCTGAGGTAATGCTTTCTTTGTGCATCTTTTGACATCAGTTTTATAAGATGCCATAGGAGCATAAAGAAAACTTTATCACCGCCATTCATCAACAGAAAATATTTTCCACAGAGGACTATGTCACAGCCGTTTCATTAAATTAAAAATTATAATAATATCTTCCTTTCTTACTGATGATAAAAAAATTTAAATGTTATCCTTTGTTTTAAATTCTTTAAAAGAATTCTAAATTGTTTAGAGTTTTATGTATAGTTTTTATATATTGCCGTTCTCATTATATTAAAACCATATTTCTTTATTACAAATATTGTTTGACTGACATACGATTTCGCAGCATACCTTATCATATATCTTCTGCATCTCTGGGTTGGTGTGTTCTCTTTTATATTCCCCCACGTCTTGTATTTAACTGATAGCGAAAATTCTGGATGGAAATATAGGTACATAAATAATTAAATAAAAAAATTTAAACTATTTAAATTTATTGTTTTTTGCTTTTTTTTATATCTTGAAATGTGTTTATACTTAGCTTTATTTAATGTATTTAAATTATTCAATAAACTGTATACCACGAAGAATTATTTATCATCTCTTCAAAAATATCCCATATTTAGTTAATATAATTCGTTTAGATCTAGATCTTGTATCTAATCGTTTGGCATTGAGTTTATGCATCAAACAGTATGTATAGTAATAATCTAATTTATTTCATTTCATTATAGGTAATGAAGTATGTTGACGAATTGAACAAGTTGTTCTCAGCAGTATTTCTTTATGCATATTCTGGCTTCCAAACTTTATAAGATGCCACAGAGTAAACTATCACAGCCATTCATCGGCAGATGTGTAAATATTGCCCACAGAAGACTGTCACAGCCGTTTCATTAATTTAATAATGTAAATAGTATTCTTCTAAGCAATGATGAACAATTTAAATTTTCTTCTTTGTTCTTTACATTATAAATAACTTTTAATCTGTATTCATTTTCTTTCTGAAAAAATTTCAATTGTCTTTGGGTATGTGCTCACACATTGTCCGTTTCTGTGTGTATTTAAGATTTAAGTGATGTGGGTGTGGGTGTGGGTGTGTAAAGATAATATTAGCAAAGGCTATCAGCAAGAATTTTCAATGCTGTGTTGTGAGGAAATAAAGTATGTGTTTTAAATAATAAAATAAAAAACTACACTGTTGATAAATAACAGGAGTAATTTTTTTTTTATAACTGCAGTACCATTGTGCAGAAATAATTTCTTCCAGTTAAATTTTCAACTTTCTCTTCTTTGGTATATATAATAAACCATATTGTGTTAATAAAAATTAATGAGGTTTTTAAATATTGTAGTTCTTATTTTATTAAAAATATGTATCTTTAATACAGATACTATTTAATAGGCATATTACGGTTCATACTTCAAATTCTACATACATGGTTTGGTTTTCTTTTTAAGAACTCCGCCACATCATGTATTTAACTGATGCGAGAGTTCCTGAGGAGAATAGAGACACAGACTATCAACCCGAACTTGCCAGTCTTTGTTCGAAGAAAATATTTTTATCACCGTTCAAAAGTTGCCGATTTGCTAAGCAAATAAATCGCAGGGTGGTTATTTCTATTTTCGTCAGATTTTCATAATATTGAGAGTTCACAAAACACCCCAGAAAAGTTTTATCCCAAGTATTTGTCAACATATAAATGTAAATATAACTGATTTTTCTTTGCTGATGTAAGAATGTATAGTTTATCAAATTATAACCTTAGTTTGTTAAAAAACGAAATTTTTTATCTAATGAAGATCTTGCTTCTGGTAAATTACTCTTTTGAAAGTCGCTATACTCAGCTGTATCTAAAATATTAAAATTATTCAATAAACTCTATATAACAAAGAATTAATTATCATTCCTTCAAAAAATCATAAATTTATCTATACTTCGCTTTGACCCAGATCCGGTAGCTTTAAAAATTTATATTTATATGTTCAACAAGAATTCTTGTTTGAGGAAATTAATATAAATCAATTAATAAATTAATTTATAAATCAATCGATATATCAAAAGTCTGATATATTACGCTACATTTTCACCTATGGGAAACACAACTACCATAAGAAATAGTTTTACATTTTCATTATCAACTAAGCCAATGTAAAGATATTGTGTCGCAAATGGCAAACAAAGGTCTGTATTATTATGTTGTCCTGGCAACCTTCGTGCTTTGTTTCTCCCCTGCGATTTACCTGCTTGAAATATCCAATCAAAATGCCACGACGCACAATCGGAGGCGCGACTACCTGAAGGGAACACTCATTGGGTACAGTGCCTAGAAGTATGTCTCTTCTAGACACTGCAACTCCGGGCTACAGAAGTAACTTCTGTAGCCCTTTGTACTTCTATAATGTACTTCTATAGCCCTGGGGAACACCAATGTGAGAACTACTCAAATTATTTTAACTTTCTATTCATTGTAGTTATATAAAATACTGCCATATTTTTTAAGGTTGCGCACACCATCGGGGGTCTTCGTGGCTGATCCAAACAGTTACCTTAAACCTTTCTGGTAAGTCGGACGGTCTGGGTCTCAACAACAACACTATCGGGGGTGATTTTCTGAAATTATTTAAATTTTGTCTTTTATTTTATGAGATTTGTATTTTAAAATGGAATATGAATTAACATAGAAAACCATATAAAATTCAGTTGTTATATTTAATTTTGGTTTCTAGAAAGAAAAATAGGGTAAAAATACTACAAAAATTACACATCTGCTAAACATGAGCCAACGGTCGTACCGTGCTGAAAACACCGGTTCTCGTTAGATCACCGAAGTCAAGCAGCATCGGGCGGGGTTAGTACTTGGGTGGGTGACCACCTGGGAGCACCGCGTGCTGTTGGCACATTTCGGGCGCGGTAGCCCGGTGGTTTGCGCGCTGGATTTGCACGCTGCCACAACTGCCGCCGTGTTCATGCGGAGTACGATCACGTTAAACATGTGGGTCCGTAAGTCCTTCCGAGAGGTTTGTGGTTGGGGAAGGAGGGTACGGTCCCTGTGGATGCCTCCCCCACTGGGTTCCGGCCTAAATCGGGTGGCACTTCCCTGCCGTCCAAACAGTTACCTTACACCTTTCTGGTAGGTCGGACGGTCTGGGTCTCAACAACAACAACATCTGCTAAACATGATAACTAAAATATCCGATATATTTGAATTCTGTAAACTTTGAAATGATAATAAAAGTCTCATCTTGAATTCAGACTTTTTCCTGGGTAATATTCTAAATAGATGTGAGGATATAGAATTTTTTGTAATAATACAGAAAAATCGCCTAATAAAAATCATAATTCACAGTACTATGCAGGTATAAAACATCATATAGGTATAAAACATCATAATCTTTGACTAGGAGCGTAGTCTAAAGCCTTCATACACTAAAAGTATTGGTTGAATGTTTCGAGGCATTTCATAAACAATTTTTTGATACATGATGCTATGGATAAATAGAAACGGTGAAAAAGCAAAAACTTTTCTTACTTAACATTACTAAAATTAATGTCTTAAACGCCCTTGAATTATAAAGAGCAAGCACAGACTCTTTTTAAAATCAAAAACAGTTACTTTTTTATTTCAGCTATTTTTATTTGTTCTCAAAATTTTTCTATGTAACTTTATTACGAAGGTAGAACAGTGTTTTGAATAGCGAATGATTATCATAAAGCTGACATTTCCTTTTCCTTTCACCCATATTAATATAAGAAAAAGAGGTCCTTTAAGCCTTTAACTTCCCCCCTAGAGGACGTATTTTTTGCGTACTGGTGAGCTTTTCAAATGGTTAAAAATTTCAATTATCATGAAACGATTAAAACGCTATATTAATAAATAAAATGACGCTAAATTAAAGACAATGGCGTTAAATTGATGAAAATTTAATAATTTGCAAAATTAAGTTCAAGTTTCTTGATAATCCTTGTCGCTTTATGGGACTTATTAATTTTATATACTTGATTCAAATTTAGACGAGTTTCAAGGTTCATCGAACAGATACGTTTGTTAGGGGCTCGTAAATGCCTTGTTAGAGGATGATATAGTATGCATATTTCGATAGGAAGTAATTATATTGATTGGGAGAGGTGCATGGCTCGCATGTGTCCGTGGATATTAGGAGCGCAAGTGCTTCCGACGAGCTGATCGATAGTAATGTTTCGTATAAAAATAGTTGATTACAAATACCCGGTACATTGATGGTTTTCCCTAACTATGTGGGCAGGCCACGGTTACTGATAAAAACCAAAATTGCTGTAATCGGGCAGAACTGTCAGCCAGCTAATAGGTAGGTCTTAGCTAACGATATGTACCAAGATTTACGATTCCAGGCAAAAAATAACGCCGAAGGACGCTTTCATGCGCACATGCAGTGGGAGCAAAGTAATTTGGAAAACAAAAATGTATTAAAAAGTTTTTGAGACAACCTGTTGAATTTATCATCTATTCCACATTGTTATGAAATCAGGGCTTGGTATAAGATTTTCAAGCGGTAAAAAAAAGTCGAAGAGTTTTCTTCCCACTTCCTTGTCTTAAAAAGAACCATAGGCGCAGACTACGGGGAGACACAGGGGCACGAGCCCCCGCTGAACTTTTCCAGAGGGAGCTTTGCCCCCTCTGGGAAACTTCAAGATTTTTTTTCCAACTTCCTATTTTACTAAATACCAGAAAATGAAATTTTTTAAACAAAAAAAAATAATAATTGAAAAATAATCCTATCAATGTAAATGTCACATTTCAGTTCAGTCTTGTTCACATCTTCCTTACCATAGCGCCGTAAACTATCTTGCACACAAATCAAGCTCCTATCTTTACTCTCAAGAAACATGTTTACGCTAATGACGAAAAACACCTGGTCACCAGAACTTTTTTGGCTGACCACCTAATTCAAAGAGAAACAGAATATTTACAATTACAGCCATGGGATTGACATTTCCAAAAAAATAGCTGTCTCCCTCCAGTAATAACTATAAATGATAACCACGAAGTAGAGATGACTTATTTGGTCTACCTAAAGAGATCTTATCTGCAATTACTCCTCGATTCTATATACCAGTGCCGTCTTTACAGCTGGCATTCATTCCGTTTGACGCTGCAAACAACGCGGGTAGCTTTATTCCTGATGAGCGCCGAGCATTTGGCAGCCAACAACAAAATCATTTGAGACCAACCAGAAAGCTAGAATTATAAATTACGAGAAAATAGAAAATATCGGATTCGTAGGAACGTTGTGGGAAAATGGTTGCGCTTTGCAAGAGGACTTGGCATATGTTCAACTGGTGTGGTCTCAGATGAGTGATGTGTGTGGTGTTGAAGGTAGTGCGATGCTTTAGTTCCTTTAATAAAGGTTTCATTTTGGTTTGTGATGAAAAGAAGGCAATATTTTTGTGCTATTCGTAAAGGTTATATTTCGATTTGCAATTAAATATAAACATAATTATTTCTCATGGATAAATTTAAATTAAAACAGAAAAAAAAAATCTTTTTGCGTGAGAAATCCCCAAACTGCTAAAAAACTGCATATTATATTAAACATGCAAATTTTGATTTAAGCTCAACACTGGTAAGTATATATGCTTATAATGGCTCTGCGCGTAGCATTCTATAAAATTATTATGATAGGTATATTTGAATTAAATAATATAACTATATTAGATCTTTCATTTAACGAGATTGGTGAAACATGACAATGCTATGATTTTAACAAAATTGAGATTTTTCCAGAAATGACTGTATATAGTTAGTAGTTATATGATTGAAAAATTCCAGTTTGGCAAAAAGTGTAGCTAGTCATGGTGCTCCAAGCCCTTCATTTACACGTTTATATTTTCTTAATAGAACTTGTTTTTACATATCTTACTCACATGATGGCATGGACACCCAGATTCATATAAATTCATGACGAAATCTTAAGGTTTCGTTACATATCAGAACTACAGTTTTTGATTTTATTGTTCTGCAACTTTATCATTTTTTACCCTCAATAAATGTGGGTCAGGCTCGGATACTAGCTCCAAGATTGGCCCAGGAAAAACGAGGCATGATCGCCCCTTTAGGCCCATCATACACATTAAAGAAAAAATTAAATGCAACGGCTCCGACCCACCGGGGGACTACAAGCGTTACTTCTGGCAACGCAACTAGACATTAGCCTCGTGCCCCCCTCCGGGGAGGGATATGAGGCATGGGGCACATGCTGTCTTGGCGTTTTAGGCTTTTAAAACGTGATTGAGAAGCAGTTTCATATGAGAAAGTTTACGTAGAGATTAAGATTAGTGACCATATATATACCCAGACTTTGTTAATATTAGTGGCGTTGGATAGAATTTAATATAGTTACAATATGTGCTGGATATGAAATAGGAATTTGGAATAACAATTATGACAGAAAAGGACGCGTTATTGGGAAAGGCTTAAAATTTCTGTATCTCACATACACACTTTCGTCCAATGTTTTTAGCGAGATCTGCGGCACGCAAACTTCTGTTATTTTTCTCGGCTTTTCTGTTTTATTTTTTATTTCGTAAGCCTGTTAGATATTTGAATTTTCGTGTTACAGATTCTCACTTTTCTTTCATTGGATCTTCAAACCTTTATATATATATATATATATATATATATATATATATATATATATATATATATATTAGAAATTAATATATATATATATATTTAATATTTTTAATTTTCTAATAGCATTAAAAAAATATATTTTTTAATTATTTTACTGTCTAATTTAAGGTATTTGTTTACCAATTCTTAAAATTATCTTTAACTTAAAGCCATGAATTATAATTCTTTATTCTTCTTAAATTTTTCTGGCAAAATCAATGCAGGTCGTTGTTTCTAATATTTGGTCACATTCCGTATTACTCAATATGTGTGAAATTTGGCTATTTTTATTGAAAAGGTTGAAACTCTAAATACATAGGTTTACAAAATTACTGCACATAGCAAGTGTTTTTCCTGCAAGTGAAGTTAACAACAATTTAGTGTTGATGAACTCTAATAAAAACAAAACCAGTTCACCAATGTTGGTCATGAAAACAATAGATTGTTTGTAAAAATAATTAACTGTAATATTTTAACATAAATACGTTTGCTTCAGGAATGAACAAAGTATTTTTAGAATGAAAAGAAAATAGAATACAAATATAGTTATTATCAATGCAATCGGATAAGATTGTAAATATCTGATAAATATTTTATTAATTCTTATGAAATTTTAAATTAATATTCGAGCTTGTTTAAGATTCATAATTATGCTAAAAATGTTTCCCAGTGGCTTATAATATCTCAGGAGTCAAGGCAATAAAGCAAGTGCATAAACTCGGAAAAACAAAATGGTCTAAATGATCTTTTCTCAAAATAAATATTTCTTAATACTAAACTGCATTCAGTAATTCATTTCAGCGTATCTTCCAAATAGCTAGCTGTATGCTGCATCACTTTATTTTATTTTTATACGTTGCTATAGTTTCCTTTGCACAAAGTGTTTTTTACTTATTGAAATCCTACATAAGATTCTACTAGGATATCTACGCTAAAATCCTACTTGCCATCGTAGCATCCTATCCAACTTCTCTGTCCCCGCTTAGACTGTCCTGATTGGCCAGTCGAGGAGCATTATCTTTATCAACTTCACTCCTTATCTCACGTGTCCACCTCCCTTCCGAACAAACTTGCCTGGCTCTCGAGGGATGGCGCCACCGTCACAACTGATTTGAAACCATAAGGCTGGAAGGCGTTCTAGCTGCATAGTTGTAAATGATAGCCAGGAGTTTCACAGGAAGAGCCGAATCAGACTTTTCTAGATCTGTCCGATCATCATTCTACTTCCAGTGGCGTCTGACATTTAGTCTAGACTCTAGAGGATTGCACAAAGTGCATTTTTATTTTTGGGATTTTTAAATATGAGCATTCAAAAGATGTCATCTTATTTTTTTTTTATTTGGTATTATATTATCATGAGTATTGTGATGTGATAACATTTGACTGAAATTAGATGAAAATTCGCTAAGACAGCAATAATTTTCGGGTTTAAAGGGAACTTTCTTGGAATTTCAAGTATTTTCATTTATTTGTTACGCGAGAATGATTTTAGTTTAAAACAGACGATTTGGAAATTGAGTGCTGTTATCTGTATCTGTATTATTTAAGCAGTGGGTGCTATTTTATCTTACTTAATAAAGGTAATTGCCTGTGTAGTCTGTAGCGGAAAATCTAAGCGTCGCACGACCAGGAAATTTGGCACACAGGTACTTCAGGATCCGAATAGGTGCACCTCGGCATTATTATTTTTTTTTAATTTCGAAATAATTTTTTAGTTATTTTATGGGCTCGAATTTCTTTTGAGATAGCTAAAAGCACCATAAAACGCATGGAGAAAAATGCGGCTCGAATTTCATTAGAAGCACGGTGGATAGGTAGATCATCGAGAAGCGTCTCGCTCACGAAACCCGGAACTCCAGACGGATGGCCTTTCGGTAGTAGCATTTAAAATACCGAGTTTTACAGATAGAACTTTGAATTTTGAAATATAAGATTGTAACAATATTATAAGCATTCCCTAAAATAAATCACGTTTCAATGCGATAATAACTTCTACAGTTGGCAATTAAGATTTTAACGGCTGTAAAACAAAGACCTTTGGATGGGGGGGGGGGGGGGGGGGGTATGATTTTTCAAATCTTCAACATTCTAACAAAAAACAATTTCAATTTCATGGACCCAGACAACACCGAAGTAATTCGTTCAAATTGGAAATATAAAAGTTACGTTATTTGCGAAAGATAAGACCAATATTAGCCTAATTGTGCTGAGTTTGTTAAAATTAAGATGTAAATTGTGTCTGGATATTAACGTAGAACGTACAGTCTCCGCAAGTGACGGATTTCGGGTTTATAATTTAGGGGGGAGGGGGTCGTATCACGGCCATTGCGCCGATCTTGATAGCAAGAGTATGTTTGACCTTATAAAGAGCCTTGATGCCCCAACCAGGAATTATATTCTGAATCTCCGAACTGGCCAGTGGACGCTCTACCTTTGATCTAATGTGACGAAAGTACAAGCTCTTATCGGCAAAGTGGACTCTGCAGCCTGTTTCTGATAACAAAAGTGTATTTGCGGCCATAAATAGTAGATCTACACTTACTAAACACAGAAAATTTGCATCTGTATCTATGATAGGATTCATTTAAATAGAACCTGAATATTAAAAAAAAAACTAATGGGGGGAAAATGGGTTTAAAGATTAAAGAAGTTGGAGAAATAGCTTTGGAGAGTATAGTTTTTTCCAAATACGATTTTCGGCACTTCTGAACAGTGATGAAACACTTCGAACACTAATGAAAACATTCATTGCAGTGTTCAGAACACTGTACTTCATAAGATGGGTACAAAAATGAAAATTCGATTTCTAAAAATTTTCTTTGCCATGGTGCCCTTAAATATAAAAAAAAAATTACAAAAAAAAAAATAAAGTTTTAGTTCTTTCTTTAATAAGCTCATGTAATATTTCCCTGAAAAAATCCACAAGTCGTCATTAATTTTTAGTGAAAAAAATTATTTTGGGCGATAAACATTTATAGGCGAATTCCCCTCCCCCCTCCACATGAATTTTAGAAGTTTTGGCGATTCTTTCTGGAATCCAAACCTTGCATACATATGCGTATATCGTTGTAAAATCAGATCTTAAGAAGACCAGAAATCATGTAATTCAGTCCGTTCTTTACCCAGTAGCTCTTCATGAAGAAATAAAAATAGAGCAAATAGGTCACACTTTATGAAGCATTTTATGATCATTTTTATTTTTCACATTCCCATATACAATTTAAAATATACATCACACCAATATACATATATAGTCAATGATCCCATGAAAGCCCGCTCGCTAAATATTACATTAGATCAGTCATGCTTGATTAAAATGTTATCCACAAACTAGTTTATAAATATGATTAGATAATTACATATCGTACATATTCCCGAAAGGCACGTTCTATCATGTGTGCTTGTATCCCTACAGTTGTGGCAAAGCACACTGAAGCCAAGAAGGTGAGCAATTTATGCAGGTCTTCTTCAACTTCTAAATATGTGGCAAGGGTTTTTATCACTTCTTGTAGGGATTTAAAAAATACCATGAAGCACACTGAGCATGCATCTAGATTGACAGGGCCTCCAAACAGCACTGCAGAGCAAAATAAAATAATGGTCAGAATGTGTAAATGATTGAGATTAATCTGTACATTCTGCACAGGAGGAAGATGAAAATTGAAATTTCCTTCATTCCATATTACTTCCTGCAATGGATCCGCTTCCCTAAATTAAAGAAAATTAATAGATAACATAAAATATAACTGTACAATCTGGCTAAAAATTATCCAAACTCCAGAACAAATTACTCGACATTGCCAGGGTTCTGAATTTGTTTCCGCTACTTAAATAATGCAGATACAGATAACACCACTCAATTTCCAAATCGCATGTTTTGAATTAAAATCATTCCGAGCTCCGTCTTTTTTTCCATGCGCAATCTTGCCAATTGTACATCGCGGGTGTAATTGGAGTTGCAGAGTTTAAAAAAAAACTTTGTCTATTCCCGGGAATGAAAAGGGTTTCTTGGGAAGGGAATTTTGAAAGTTCTCCAAAAGTGGGAAGTTTCAGTTATTGAGTTTGTCAATGTTAAAGAAATGTATATGATTTATAAACAAAACTAATATTTATTTTCGGCATTAGGAATAGTACATGTAGCTGAGGAAAGGAAAATTGAAGATATTTGTTAGATCAAAGAAAAATATTTAAAATATGTGCCTTTCTTATTACACATAAAAATTAAAATTATAAAATTATTCCACAAATAAATTGTAATTTAATTTGCAAATATTTCATAAGATAAAAATACTATGAAATACTTATTACAAAGCGATCAATTTATTCATACTCCTAACAATATTTTGATATTTAGTGACTAATATAATTTGCACATTTTCACACATAGCACACAATGGCTAAACGCATACTTGCAATTAAAAAATTGTTTCGAATCGTAAGAACAGTTTGTCTAAATTATTTTCAAAACTGGGGGAGATACTTACATATAAATACGAAATCTAACTTTCTACGATTGCTTTCTCTTTCATTCATAGACGCAATACAAGTAAAGATAATTTATTGACACTTATTTTCATTGCACTTCAATATTGGAACAAACACGTCATGAATTGAATAAAAATAATGCTAATAAAAGATGAAATACTAATATTTAAAAGGTTATTCTTCCTCCAACCACTTGTGCTAATTTTACCCCATGTTAACCTATGAAAAATTCTTAACTGTAACTCGTTTAGTTATGATTTTTTTCAGCTTTTTTTTGCTAAGCATAGATGTTGAAAAGAAGAAGGTTTATACTTTTCTAAAAAAAATCGGTAAAAATAGTTGGACGTATTTTAGTATGTATCGAAAAGTAATGCATTCATTTTACAGAAATATTAGAAATACTTCTAACTAATTTAGCCAACTTTTTTTTTTTTTTTTTTTTTTTTAAAGAGCTAATATTCCTATTCTTAGCATCTATCTCGACAAAAAATGTACCCTCCTCTCCCTAACCCATCACCTCCATGGTATCTATGATCACCTCTCGGAAGGACTTTCGGAGTTACAGATTTATCGTTCTTATAACTCATGTAGACACGGGGATATGGGCAGCATCTTGGACCGAACTTAGGTCCGTGCCATGTGATCCTTTCACCATATCCACTGGTTACACCTTTCTGGTAGGTCTGATGGTCTGGGTCTCAACAACAACGAACCACTGGGCTACATGCCGGACATCTTAATTTTAAACAAGAAAGATCAATCATGCTTAAAGCATTGATTATGAAACACTTTCCAACTTCAATGCAATTTTATTTAAAAAACTCGAAAATGCAATACATTCCTCGGTAATACTTTAAAACTTATCACAATACTACATTGATTTATTAAATTTGAAAACTTAAACCTTCATTGAAAAAAATGAACTTCATTCAAATGACGGCATTGAAATATAAATTGCGTGGTTTAAATATCTCTAAAATGCCATACATTCCACGGTAATATTTTTAAATGTATCATAATACTACGATAATTTATTATATTTGAAAACTTCATCGAAAACAACTGAAATTAATTCAAATGACGTCATAGAAAAAATAACACGCCTGGATCTCTCTATAAAAGCAGGATTTCATTCATAACTTTCTCCATTTCATTCATCACAATACTATAATAATTTATTTTATTTAAAAATTAAGACCATGGAGCTAGAATTCATAAACTTTATGCTTAAAACTTCATCGAAAAAAATCGTCCTTCTGTTTATAAAATCAATTAATATTTCATTCATATCAGCCATGCAGACTCCATGGACTGAATTATTTCGTGTTAAAAAAATACAGTAATTCTAATACAACTCATTCTACATGTTTTGCTGTTTACATTTTACATAGGTGAAAAATAGGCTTAGGTGTAGAAATAATCAGATTTGAATGAGAATTTAAACTCAAATATATTGTCATTGTGTTGTTTTAGTATGTAGATGCACAGAATTTAAGCAGAAATAAAGTAGTTTTAGGGTGGATACAACACTCAATATGAATTAAAAAGAACTTTAAAAAATCACGAATTTGAAACAAGATGGATGCCATATATCATTTTGAAGTGGGTCATGTGATCGTTTCATATCATCGTCACGTGATCGTTTCATATAAGATGTGTAATTATTATTTTAATTTTTATTTAAAAATCTACTGAATATATTTAGCTGAATTTTTTTTTATATATTTTATGGAACAATTTGACTATTACCTAAAATTTTCGAAGCAATCTGTGAATTTTAAATCCGCTTAAAAAATGTTAGAAAAATTAGGTCCCATAGGGCTCAATGTATTTCATTTTTTCAACCCGGGTTCAATCCAAAACTAATTGTGTGATATTATTGATTTATATTCCCATAGGTACTACAGACCGTCTGAACAACATACTAAAATTTCATTTTGATTAAGTCATTTTTACGGCAGTTATCGTGCTGACAGACAGACAGACAGACAGACAGAATGAACAAAGTCATAAACACTTTTCAACTTTGTTGTAAAGTGTTAAAAATTACAAATTACTAAAACAAATTACAGGAAGAAAACCCAACCAAAACGACGAGAAGGACAGGAAAGAAAAACCAAAGAAACTAGTTCATTCACAAAGCTAGTTCAGTCACATAGATTTTCTTAGATTTATCAAATATACATTCTCCGTATATAAAACTATCTTAATACTCATTTATTTTATATTGTTAAAAAGGAGTATAATATGTTTATATTTAAATGAATATATGTTGTTAATTATTGTAAATAAATTATTTATACATTATATTTCAAGTTTGATTATTTTAGTTTTGTATTCTAAGCTTTTACATATCAAAGCGAAATGTCCCATAACGTGAGATGATGTGATTATGATGTCAATATTATGATTAGTAAAGAATTGCGTTTTATAATTATGTATATCAATAACAAAATAAAATGTTTCAGGCATTCAAAATAACTTTACACACATACATTTTTCAATAAACTGAACTGTGTAAATTAGCTTACAAAATGCTAATCTCCCCCCCCCCCCTTTAAGTCGATTTTATTTGATTAATTTTATTTTTGGATTACTTAGAGGACCAGCTATTTTACATATCAATGAAACATGTCCATTATAAGTATTTTTTATACTGCTATATTAAAAAAATTATTTTTAATTGCGGTATTAGTGGTATATGAGATTTTTTGTATCTGGGCCATGCAGTAAGGTCTTATGTGTTTTTAATTAAACATGAGTTATACCGATTTTGTAATAGTTAAAATGTATTCGGTATAAATAAGCTTATTTTTTTCTCTATGCCAACTTCTTATATCGATATGTCTTGAATAAAGTTTCTTAAAATGGTGTTACACTTTTTTGACTAATTCAAGTTTATACCTCATAATTTAGCTCATAAACGAAGATTAAATGAGAAAAACTTTCTTTTTGACTTTTAAGAATGAATTCTTTAAACAGTTTCATGGAATAAAACTTTTATTTATTTATATATATATATATATATATATATATATATATATATATATTAGAATAAGCATATATTTACAGTTTTAAAAATATATTAAATTTAATTTTGGCATATTATTTTTAATTTGATGTTTAGTTTATAAAGTTTAATTTATATACATTATTTAGATTTAATTTATATATATAAGATTATTTTGTTTCTCATTTCCGCACATTTGTTATATTAAATAGATAAAATAATAACATGGAATAATGAATTAAAAATAATACGCTTTTTAAAAAAGCAATTAAAAAAAGAAAAGAAAAAAATATATTGTTTACCAAAAATGAATGTCAAAAGCATTTAAGAACAAGAAAGATCAATCATGCATAAGCATTGATTATGAAACACTTTCCAACTGAAATGCAATTTCATTTAAAAATTTTTAAAATGTGATACATTCAGTGGTGATATCTTTTACATTATCACAGTACTACAGTAATTTATTATACTTAAATATTTAAAACTGTATCGAAATATAAATCATCTGATTCTCTATGCAAAATCAATGAATATTTCATTCATATAAATTGTATTCCAGACTCCTAAGCTAAATAATTTTGTGTGAAAAAATTTCAGCAATTCTTATGTAATTCACCTTACAATCGCTTCAGATATTTGTACTCTGCATAAGTTAAAATTAGGCTTCGTTGAAGAAATAATAAAAGTTTAGGGATCATTTAAAATCACAACTATTGTAATTGCATAGGCACGGAATTTAGATACACAGATAATACACAGATATGCAGATAATATATGTATCTGTGTGTGTGTGTGTGTGTGTGTATTCAAAGTATTGGAATCGTGTCGAATTTTCGAAGGATCTACACGTTTTGGGACTTCTAGAGCACGAAAAAACTATTTTTAGGAAGACGTCTGTGTGTGTAAGAGTGTATCTGTGTATGTTTCTGTGTGTCTGTAAGGATATTACATACACTCTAATTGAAAAACTAATGGACTGAATTTCATAAAATTTGGTAGGTATGTTTTTTGTGGGAAATCCTGATGTTCATTAGATTATAGTACGATTCGTAATAAAAGAATCTGCCTTCTTTGCGAAATGGCCGGCAGAATTTGCCTTTATCCACTCTAGCTAAAAACTAATGTAACAAATTTAACAAAATTTGGTGTATAAAATTTCAATGACCTACAAGTGATTTATATACCAAATTTAACAAAATTTGGTACTTAAATCATTTGTAGGTTATTCTAGTACGATTCAGGAAAAAGGAACGGGCTATTTTTGCGAAATGGCCCGCAAAAATCGTTAAATATAAAAATAAAGGACTACGTGTGCTCAATTATATGAATTAAATTCCTGTTTTATACGTGATTTTTGACAACAAAAAGAATAAGACTAACCCCATTACTCTAAGACTAGCCGTTCTTGAGAAATTCTAGTTTTTTCGTGTTTTCGCTACGCCACCTTTGACAATAAGTCCAGCTATCAAATGAGAACCAAATTTAAGTTTAACGTACAAATTCAATGTCATTTAAAATACGTATAGCTGTTATTTTGTGCAGATAAAATCAAATTATTGAAGAAATAAAGAGAACGTGGATATGAGTCTGCAGGGAAAGACATGTGCTGCCCACATCAGAATTTTTAACAATATTACAACAATGATTTATAGAAGTGAACGGGGATTATTTGCAGGCCATTTCGAAAAAAATGTATGATCTATATTTAAAGATCCACCAAATTTTTGTGGAATAAAATGTTCAACAAATTTAAGCTGTGTACCAAATTTTAACTCTCTAAGACGTAGGAAAGTACATTAAAAATGCCATCAAATAAGTATATCATGAAGAGTTATATAAAATTAAAAAAAAAATTGAAAAAATGTTATTCACCAAATTTATTTTAAAATGTGAAGCCTCTCTCATATACAAAATGATTAAACTCTTGGAAAGATATTTATTATATAATATATCTCTTTTTTCTTTCTGGAGGATATCCCAAAAGTCAGAATTTAATTGAATTTGTATTTTTCCCTATATTAAATAATTTTTAATTAAAAAACTACTTAACATATTTTACTGAAATTTTTTATATATATATTTTATGGGATAATGTGAATATTTCCTAAAAATTTCGAAGCAATTTGTGAATTATAAATTTGCTTAAAAAATGTTTGAAAAATTAGGTCCCATAGGGTTCAATGTATTTCATTTTTTCAACCCGGGTTCAATAAAAAACTAATTGTGTGATATTATTTATTTATATTCCCATAGGTCCCACAGACCGTCTGAAAAACACACTAAAATTTCATTTTGTTAAAGTCATTTTTACGGCAGTTATCGTGCTAACGGACAGACAGACAGACAGATATAATGAACAAAGTCATAAACACTTTTCAACATATGTTGTAAAGTGTTAAAAATTGGTCCTAGCCCTTTAAGCGGGAGTAATGGGGGTTGCACATGTGAACGGGTCTAGAATGGATCCCGGAAAATACCCCCTTTTTCACCCCAATGTTTCATGGCCGGAAAATACCCGCTTGCATGTGAACGGGGCTATAGTCACAAGGTTAGTTCAGTCACATAGTCACAAGGCTAGTTCAGTCACAAGGTCTCTGCCCAATAGTGTGAGCGAAGTAAATAACAAGAGTCCCAATATAATCCCTCAAATAACCAACATCAAGGACAATAATGACAATAACGAAATCAAATTACCAACAATTTAAAGACAAAATAACATCAAGAATAATGAAACTATAAAAAAAAAAGGCCAACAGATAATAAAATTCCCCAAAACAGTATGGACCTCAAACAGATGATTTACGATGACAATTATTTATGAGTGTCAAAATCAAAAGAAGAACATAAAAGAAAAACACATTATAACAAACATCTAGTCATCGAAATAGAGCAAATAAAATTTTTTAAGTGGCGAAGACCACGTGCCAAGACAAAATCAGATAGTTTCTAAATAAGAAGATATAATAAACCCCAAAACATTCCAACCATAGAACAGCAATAAAAAAATTTTAAAATTTAAAAAAAATGTTAACATTAAAATTATTCTTCTTTCCTTTCCTTAAATGAAAATTTAAAAAATTTAAAAGGAACTCCAAAACATTCCATAGACAACCTGGTCAGCAGTATTAGAAGCAATACTTCAGTAAGTATCAATATTTTTTTTCCTTTTATTTTTAAATAGATTCTTGTAATTTATGTTAATTTAAATATGTTATCTAAGCATTATCTCTATTTGAGGACCGCCAGTTAAACAATTCAACATTAGAGTTTAGATTTTATGGTCAAATTATTAAAAGAAGGACGATATTCACTCCCCCCCCCCTCTCAACCCACCCTCCAAATGCAAAATTTAGGATATTTTACAATATTATTAAAGTAGTCTTATTTTTAACTATGATCCAAAATATCCCCCCACCCCATCCCGCAATTTATATGTCGCTACTAGAGCCCGTTTGTGCCGCCCGAAATTTTTTCTTATAGAAAAAAAACCTGAGATACATGTACACACTTCTAAAGCAAAAACATAAGAACATTCTACATTCAGGAACACCGAAATGGTGAACTCTCTTATGTATCCATAGTCTTTTATATAAACATAAAAGTTTAAGATATGCAAAACGTTCTATATATCCCAACCGTTCCGCCACACACTGACAAATACAGTCTTGTTTTAATCAAGTGAAAATGTAAACACTTACATAGGATTTTCCAACGGTTCTATTACGATGGGGCACATGTTAGCTTGTAGAAATATATTTTAAAATGCTCAAAATCACCTTTCGTCTACAATTATCACGACAAATGTTCACAAAGCTGGCAAAACTGATCCCAACAGCGAAAGAAACCAAAAGTGAATCTGATTTCCACCTAGCACGGCTTGCATCACGCGATGTTTTGTTTATAAGAATTGCGCAAATAATTCAACGTCTGACAGTAGACCGTTGCAAGAGGGTCTTTTTTTTTTTTCGGATTATGCAAAGTTTAGATGAAATATGTTTTTGAAATGTTTTTTCGGAATATATTAGGCAATAATTCTTGGATGCTATTCATGGGTAACCGACATGTATTTTAAATTTACATGTATAAAAATGAATCAATATAACATGAATAAAGATTCCGAACCGAATACTAGTTAAAAATCAACGATCTCAGAATAAACAAAATTCGAACAATTTCATTGAACAATGTTTGAATAATACAAATTTCACAGTGGGTGTTGTCGAACTGTTGCACTCAATTTCAAGTCTCCATTTCTGAAAGGACGATATCCAGCTTACCAGCTCAAAAATCGATGTTTAAAGTTTTAAATATTCCAAATTCTAAGGACCCATCATTTCTTCAAATTATGTAAACATTTTAGGGTGTATTGTTTTACTCTTTATCTATTGGCTAGCACTTTCGGGGTGGACGGGTTTGGCGGTTTATGATGCTTATTTCGATGGTCTGTCTTTTTGATCCGTAGATGCGTGATTCTTCGTTGTAGTTGTTGAAAAGTGCTTATTTATCGTTGTCCTTTCCTTGAGCTTCATTTTGATACCATTTATTCTCTTCTACTCGGCCCCTGTGGTGAGATATATTGATTTTGAATCTGTAAATATTCTATTATTGAAAGCCATTATCGACGCTGCAATTGTAATGTGGAATCATTCTCGATATGTCTAAATTGGACACATCATACACCTGTAAAACATACTTTATCCTAATATTTTTTTTGTGTTTAAAGTGTATACATATATATTTTGATGATCTGTTATTGTTTATTGACAACTTTTTTGAACCCAGGCTCAGTTTAAATATGTGTATTTTACATTTTAAAAACATCTGTTTTTGCATTTTGTACTTTGGTTTCAGCGCTCCCCCCCCCTTTTTTCGTGGTGAGCCTTTCCCTGTTCCTTTACTTTGCTGTGTATCGCCCCTTTTCGTATAGTGAATTCTTCTGCTTGCCCGCCTTTTTGACATTCCGTCCTCTTCTTCCCTTTTCCATTGATTTTGTAAATTCATATTTTCAAATGCTTTCGTTTTTCGTCCCTTCCCCCTTTTACATTGGTTTTTTGTTTTTTTCTCGAGATTGAAGACGTTTACATGCGAGATTTTTTTCAGATTCGAACGTTTCTCTTCAAGCTGATTATTTCAAATGGTCATGTCCCTAGGTTCTTTTAATTATTTAATTTCTGAAAAATTTTAAAATTTTTGAAAAAACTTTAACCTTAATTTACCCGAAAACTAAGGGTCGTAGCTCAATTTCGACAAAAATTTTCCTGACCTAGAACCTTCATCTACTTTTTCGAGACCGTTATTTTGATACCCATGTTTGTTAGTATAGTACTTGTTTTTGCTCACCACTCCTCTTGCTCAACTTAAAATTTTCTTTTTCTTGCAATTTCCGACTTTTTTTTTCGCCTTTTTTGGGTGTAATAAATTACTATTATCACCAGATATCCATTATATATACATTTAGTAAAAATTTAAGCAACTACTCCTCTCAGTTTGCTGAGAAAATGAAATTTAAGTTACATTGTTAATTGAAAACTGTCATTTTTCATTCCATATATATTTTTGTATTGTATTTTACTGTTATTTGATATGGATAATTCTCCCCCCCCCTCCCCTTTGCTGGTGGTTCCCGTTCCAATAGACTCATTTCTCCTTCTCCTGTACCTGTGCCAACATCTACTTCTTCATCTCCTTTGATTGTCCAGTTGCAAACTTCCACGACTTCTCCTTCCCCGGATGTCCAGTTGCAATCTTCCACTGCTTCTTCATCTCCTTCAAGTATGTCATCACTCATCAGTTCCAACCTTCAACCAACTGTCAAATTAGTAAATCTCCGAGCCTCTGCCACTTCAACTTCTGATATGCTTTACTCGACTATTGTTACCTCACCGCACACAATTCTTCCACCTCTTCCTCTTAAATCCGCTGCCTTTACCACCCCTAAACACCAATTTACGGTATTTTCCAAACCTCCTACAGCAACTTCTACTAACCGACTTCAAAAACTCCTGTCTCCAGACCTAACTTCTGATTACATAGAGGAAATTGGAAAATCACAAAAAACTTCTAAGGAAGATGATGATACCTCAGTTACAACTGTTGATCTTGTTGAAGACTCCACCGACGTCAACAACTGCTTCCTCCTCAAAGTTAGGCGTTTTTCCAACCAAATAAGTAACTATATTTCAAGGTACATTAAACCAACTCCTTGCCAACGCAAATATCTCGATGAAAAGTTATCCTTCCTGAGAGATGCATGTACAGTTTTTGAGAGCCAGACGCAGAATCTTTCTGCCTTCCTTGGACCCAACCCTGCTGAAACCTTCCAGGATTTAAAAAACACAATGAATGATGAGTTGAAGACCTTAAAGGATTCAATATCAACCAACCTTGAAAATTTTACGAGAAATCTTACTGACAACATCCCAGCTATGATAAACAACTCAGTCAAGGAACACCTGGGAGAAATCACAACTTCACTCAATAACTCATCTGCTCAGCCTTCTACCCTATCTCAGCCTCCTCCACACTCTCCAAAGCCTTCTTATTCTAACATTCTTCTACAAGGCAAAGATCGCACCAAGAATAATTCTCAGTTAAAATCAGACCTGCTTTCTCTCCGGTGCCCCTCCGACGTCCGCATCAAAAATGTCTCAGCCTTAAGTAACGGAACTCTTAAAATCACGTGCTGTAATGGAGACGTCGACGCTCTTCTCCCAAAATTTGTCAACTCTACCATCGGCGAAAAATTTAAAATTTCTAAACAACCTTCAAGAAAACAAAATCTAATCATTTTCAACATCCCTAACAATTTCCGTGAAGAAGACGTCCGACTACTGATCTCCAAAAATCTTCCTACTGACCTTCTCAAAGAACTCAGACTTATCCGGAACTTTAAAAACCGTAACGGTTCGGTCAACTGGATCTTTCTCGTGGATGAACCTTCTGCCAAACATCTGATTGAAGCCAAAAAACTGTTCCACCATTTTCAATACTTTTTGGTTAAAAAGTACATAGGCTTCCAACTCTGTTTCAAATGTCAGGGGTTCGGACATACCGCTATTTACTGCCCCTGGACATCCGGGAATTGTAGTAACTGTACTAAAAGTGGACATAACTATAAAAACTGTAAGGTCACTGACCCTACCTGTATCAACAGTGCACAAGCTAACAAAGACAATCCCACTCTTAAGTGGAAGACTAATCATAACTCACGTGATAGAGACTCTTGTAGCGCTTGGAAACAAGAACTTAGCAGAATTCGGGACCTCCAGCGCTCCCTTTGATACCTTTTTCATTATTTTTTCTTGTTGTATTTTTATGTATTTAATGCTTTTTAAGTACTTTTTGTATTTTTCTTGTATTTTTATGTTTGCCCTTTCCCCCCCCCCCCCTTTGTGTCCTGGCATTTCCTTGCACTCATGGTTCTCAATATTCTTCAAATTAACGCCAATCACTCTCTGGCAGCCCACAATAACCTTTTACAATTTGGCATAGAAAATTCATACGATTTGATCTGCGTACAGGAGCCTTACGTCTCCGGTGAAAACATTCTTTCTCCCCCTTTTGGCATCAAACAATACAGTTCCACTTCTAATAAAGCTGCCATTTTAATTATTAACCCTGATATTAAATCCACACTTAAACTTCAATCAAACTCTTTTGTTATTATCGAAAATCTTCTCCCCTCTCATGCCCCCCTTAATATCGTCTCTCTTTACTTTCCTCCTCGTGATCCTCTGCCTCCCCACTTGGCTGAGCTTTCTGCCCTCGACTTTCTTCATTCTGACTTTTTGGTCCTTGGCGACTTCAATGCCAGGGCACAGATGTGGGGATATGATTTTATTGATCACCGTGGATACGATGTTATAGACCTTTGTCTTGAGAACAATTTAATAGTACTCAACGATCCCGCTTGTGGTCCAACATTCAGTTCACATTCTGGTAAAGGATTCCCAGATCTCTCACTAGTCTCCTTTGGCTTTTACGACTGTATTCAAAATTGGGAAGTTCTCCCGGGTGATTCTTTTAGTGACCACCATTTTATTAAAATCTCTCTTAATATAGATCCCCTTATTGACTACTCCTTTTTTCTTAAAACTAAATATAACCTTGGTAAATTCATTTTTAATTTTAGATCCAACATAAAACCCCTCTCGCTCCTTCTGGACCAGGTAGAAACTCCTTCCATGCTGAATAATTTTATTGAAAACTTTATTAAAATAACTCAAAATTGCGCTTTTACCCATATTAAAAAGAAAAAATCTACCTCCCGCCCTAAATTTAATTGGTGGAACAAAAATCTTGCCACTTTCCGTAATTTTGTCACCGCCCTTTACAAACGCATTAAATTACTTGAGAGAACTTCTGCCCCCTCGGACATTATTTCCGAGGCCAAAATTAAATACAAACTGAATCGTGCCAAATACAAAAAATTAATAAACAATGCTAAACTTGAATCCTGGAAAAAATTCTGTACTAACTGTTCTTCAAAATTCGGCACTCAGTTTAAATTTGCCTTCCAAAAGCACAATAAATTTAATAACATATCATTACAATTTTCGGATGAACCTAATTTAGACTATGACTCTAAGATACAACGTCTTTTGGACCACTATTTTAAAAATGACCCTTCATTCACTGATTTCCCTTGGTCTCCCGCCCCCCACATTGGTCTGGGCCAAATTTCTGATGAAGAGCTTTCCTCTGTTTTTAACTGTCTCCCCTCTGGTAAGGCTCCTGGCCCTGATAACATAGACTTTAAGATTTGGCAATCTCTTTTTACTTCCTTTCCTTTCCTTTTTTCAAAAATTTTCAACCTCTGTTTTAAATTCTGTTATTTTCCTACTTGTCTTAAAACTGCAAAAGTTCTTTTCTTAAACAAACCTGGTAAAGATCCCGCCCACATTACCTCTTACCGCCCCATCTGCCTTCTCCCCACTTTCGGCAAAATTCTTGAAAAACTCTTTGTTAATAAACTAAATTTCTGGCTTTCCTCCTCGGAGGCTCTTCATCCACTGCAATTTGGCTTCAGAGAATTGACCAGTTGTGAATTAGCTACTCACGGGCTTATCTCTACCATTGAGGGTCTCAGGCCCGGCCAGTACGTATCTCTCGCCACCGTGGACGTCTGCGGGGCATTTGACAATCTGAACTGGAACATTTTGCCTTCTACCCTAGATAATATACATCTTCCACTAGAATATAAAACATTTATTTACTCTTATCTTTACTCCCGATCAATAACCTATTCAGATGGCATTTACTCAACTAAAAAAACATTAGCAATTGGGGCTCCACAGGGTTCGGTTATATCCCCTATCCTGTGGAACATATATTTCAATAAAATTTTACAACTAAATAGTGACGATCTTTACATACAGGCCTTCGCAGATGATCTGGCGGTGGTGACTTCTGGAAGTTCCCTTCCCTTCATCTCCCGTAAAACTACTTCTAACCTTTCCTCCGTTACTTCCTCCCTCTCTTCCCTTTCCCTTTCGGTCTCCGCTGAAAAGTCCAAATGTATTATTTTTAATCGAACTAAAGCTAAACGCAGATATACCCCACCTGTTAAAATTCTCAACAAAAGCATCAAAATTACCCGTCATCTTAACTTCTTAGGCATTATAATCGACGACAACCTAACATGGAGTCCCCATGTCTTCTATTTAAAAGAGAAATGCTTTAAGCTCTCTTCTACGTTCAGGAAAATCTCGGGTAATAACTGGGGAGTTAATAAATCTTTTCTTAAAATATGGTATCTCACTGTTATCGAAAAAATTATTACTTACGGGTCTGGAATTTGGGGAAAACGTCTTACCGGAAATCATATCGCTAAACTAACATCTTTGCAACGGATTTTCCTTTTAAAAATTTCAACCGGTTTTAGAACAACTTCGAGCATTTCTCTTTACTCAATTACTGGCATCCCTCCTGTTCATTTAGTAGTACAAAACCTATACAAAAAATTTAATTTCTGGTATCTAAAAACCAACCTCTTCCCTGATTCCTCCCTCCCTCCCCCTTCCCTTTTTGATCACAACTGTCCCCTCTCCAGTATCCCTCCCTCTAATCTTATAGTTTCCCTTCCGATTGTTAACCCTTCATCCTTTTCTGACATCTCCATTTATACAGATGGTTCAAAACTAGATAATCACACAGGCCTTTCTATCTGCATTTTTAGAGGTGAACGCCTGGCTGAGACTTTCATGTATAAGCTCAGTGATGAGAACACAGTTTTTCAAGCAGAACTTTCAGCAATTAAACTTGCAATCAAATGGGCATTAGATAACTCAACTAAAGTCAATATATACTCTGATAGCTTATCCTCTATTCTGGCTCTCAAATCAATTAAAAACAAATCTCACCTCCTTTGTGAAACAAAACTTTTGGCACTTTCGGCAAAAAATTTAAATTTAATTAACCTTCAATGGATTAAAGCCCATTCTGGCAACCTTGGAAACGAAACTGCAGACAAATTTGCCAAAGATGCTACCCTTTCTGGTACCCCTCTTTCCGTCCCTTTCCCTTATTCCCTTCTTACTTCATTCTGCAAATCCGCCCTTTTGAATTCCTGGCAACATCTTCTAAACAACTACGTCTCACCCCGAACTCATGACCCTTCACGTATTTCTCTATTTCTACCTATTGTTAGCCCCGAAATTCAAATCTTTAACAAATACCTCATATATTTTATAACCGGCCATGGCCCTTTCTTAGATTACCTTAACTTTTTTAAACATAAATCATCCTCCAACTGCCCTTGCAACGCATATGGTGATGCAGACCATTATTTATTCTCTTGCCCCTTTACTAAAGAATACCATTTAATTAAACCTGTCCCCGCTTCCCGTGCAGCTTGGTTCTCCGGGGTTTGCCGACATCCGACATTACTTAATAAACTCAAGAACTGTGTTCTCGTCGCCCGTGATATTTCGAACCGTGTTCGCTGAAAAGCTTGTGAGTACCTACTATCCCCGTGTCTCTGGTGATCAATCCCCTCCCCCTGCTGTTCCTGGGTTCCCCTTTGTTTTGTTTTTATTTTTGTGTTTTGCTGTTTTTTATCGTTGTGTTAACTGTCTCGTCACCACCTGAAACGGTATAGTCTTGTTCCTGTTATACAAACCTGCCAAACAATGTGAATAAGCGACTTATATATGGAAATGTAAAATGTTTACACTTTGAAGTGATACCTTTGTACATATATTCTCAATACAAAATTGTGTCTCTGTCTGTATATACATCTACAAAGTCATAATCACTCATATCTGTCTGTAATATAACAACAAAATTATAATCACCCCATTTATATACATTTCTGTTAATTTATACTTTAATTCTGTAAATATTTATAATCTCATATATTACTTCCAAATTATACATGTGTAAATATTGTACACATCTATAAATATTGTAAATTATGGATTATGCAGATAGTCCACAAACACAGAGGTTTTACTTTTGTATCATTAACAGATAATTTATATTTCTGTTACTTAAATATCCTTCAAAGTCTATATTATTTTTGTCCAGCATTATTGTCCTGGCTGGCATTATGTAACCCTTTTTTTGCTCTTTTATGCGCCCTGCTCTCTCTTTCGTCCCCTCCTTTTGTATATTCCCCTCTGTTCTTTGCCCTGGTCTCTCTTTGTCCCCCCCCTTTTGTAACTTCCCCTGGTTGTTTTAATTCCATTTATTCATTTATTTTATTTTTATTTATTTATTTATTTTTTTTAAGTAAATTTAAAGTTTTTTAAATATCCCTCCAGGGTCTCTTTGGTAAACCTGTGCAGCCTTATTGCTTTGTACTTTAAAATTTTCACAGTTACTTTTTGCTTAAACCTGTTGTTTTTCTTATGTGTTCTTTTATGCTTTTGTGTTTTTTGTATCTTTGCTTGTCTTGTTGTAACTTTTGTGTTGTGATTCAATTTTAATATGTGTTGTAATTACTTGAATCAAAAATAAAGTTCCCGGCCACACACTTAGCTACAGTAAACCTTCGGGTCTGTCGCGTGGTCTGGGTTTCCAACATCCAACTCTTTATCTATTACTACAGAAAGCATATTTAACAAGAAATTTATTAAAGAGCCTTCATATGGTAGCAAGTGGGGTGTACACTTCGTTTTTGACGGACCTATTAAGACTTTTTGGGCTCTTTTGCACACTTATAATTCGTTTAGTTATAGTCATGCGAATTTTCGGAGAAACCGGAACTGACATCCCCAGAGCAGAAAGTGGACATTCTTAGAGAACCCCCCTAACCCCGCCGAACTTAATCCATACTCGTGATAATCTCAGCTCTATCTATAACCAATCATTAGAAATAGGTAATGCAAGGAAAATGTAAATTTTTCAATTGGAACTGATAATTCGGGAATCGAAAGTGGAAATGTAAAGTAAGATCCCTTCACCCACAAGAATGTCTATGCATCTGTACACACACATACATCAAATCTTTTAGGGACACAATTTTTTTTATAAATATACGTACTCAGATTGCAGATCCAAAAGTTCCTATTTTACCCAAGTTGAGAGGAGTATATGCACCTTTATGTCCTACCGATACGACGTCTATGTACAAGTCCCGTAATATACGGGGCGGGCGATAAATAAAAGTCAGAAGTAGAATTTTTTTTTTTTAAGATCATAGAAAAAAGAGGAAGGATCCCAAGATTAAATTCTATGGGGGAGTGAGGAGCAGATCCATTGATAGGGGGACGAACACCACTCGAATGGGGAGCCCAAAAGGGAGACCTTCTCTCAGATTTTTTTTTCTGAAGATGAGAACGAACGACAGGTTCAGCTCAAACCTCCATGGCAACTTTGCGTTGGAAAAAGAAGGCAGAAAGGATTATTTTCACCACCCAGCGAAGCCACAAACAGGGAAGAGAAGCCTACCGAACTACGCACAACGCAGATCCGGAAAGACAGCCCCCGAGTCTCGACCCCAGTCGCCGACGGGTCTGGTAACTGGCTATAAAGACACCGTTCCTCCCCGCCACCTAGAAGAGCCTGCATCATGAAGATCTGGAACACCAGGGACTATCCACCGATTCATTTTATACCCTTAGGAGAGGCGGGTCAGAGGCTACAGAGCCAATGCCCATACGCAAGCGCCCTCTCCCCTAGGGGTAAGAAGGGAAGACATGAAAGATTCACAAGGAGATAAAATCAAATATAGTGGGCAGCCCGTGATAGATGTATAAAGGAGGGGTTGACAAAATGTGTATGGGCGGCCCTGTATGAAGCGAAATTATGTTACGTCCCTGCTTTATAACCAACTCAGAGTGAATCCAATTATATTTTTCTTTCTTGTGATTCATATATAATATTTTATTTTTTTACTTTTTTTATACATATGCACTCATCATTTTATGTAACAGGTTCAACAACTTAGATCGGGTTTCAGAGAGACCGACGTTTTATTCTCCAAAGGATTATAACCTTCGAGACATCTGCCGGTTGAACTCTCCGGATGATAGACATTACTCAGAGCAAAATTTGAAAAGACTAAATGATGCAGAAATTGATTTAACGGGGAATTAGTTTCATTGAATTTTGTTGTATTCTTGCAAAAGGCAGGAAATTTTCAATGAACATTTTTTGCCCCGGTTCTGGTCGCGTATCACAGGGCTACGAGGGAGGGAATGTATACTTTACTTCTGTTTTGCCACGGGTCATAAAAATGAAAGAAAGAAGAGGATATTTTTATAACTGTTGTCTTTTGACGTGACTTCTTAAAACAGTGACACCGACAGAATTTCAGACCTCCCTGCAACAAATATCCGGGTTCCCCTACTGCTGTCTATTTTTCAACTGACCTTTCTTCATAAATCATTTATGCGGGCCAGTTCCCTTTCACTGTTGGCGGCACTGCTTCTAGGATGGCTAGTAATTGATAGTCCAAGCTAGTAATGGATAGAGGATTTTCTAACCAGCGCGAAAGTCCATGTTTCAAATTCCCTTTAGGACGTGTGTTCTATAGTTCAAAGAAGTTTATCAAAGCAATCATGGGGTCCTGCAACTTGGTGCGCTTGCACCAACTGTCAACTGAACTGTACAAAACCACGGTTGTGGCATAGCAAACTGTTGCAACCAAACAGTGAAACGCGCACAAATTAATTTCTTTTCCGAAATATTTGAAAAATGTAATATATAGATCTTTTGTTTTAAAATTTTAATATAAAGATCTCAAAAATTCTGTTACAGTTCATATAGTTATATAATTTAAGACCATTTTTCTACTTTCCGAAATTAATCAACTTCTTCAAAATATTAGCAATTAAGGAATACTTTAATTTTCAATATCTAAGGTAGATGGCAGCACACTACGCTATTATTTTTCTTTTAAACAATAAACTGACTCAAATGTTTTAATGTACCCAAAACGTTAGAAATTATTTAAAGGATCTGAAAAAAACAAATGATATAATATTTTAGCTCGATCCCATCCAGAGATTGAAGTAGAATAGTTAAATTAGGAATCCAAAGTCTCTAGATTCTTCTAAATCATTTTAATTCGCTATTTGCCAAGTAAATAATATTTACTTTTAATATTGTTTCATAGATGGCAGCACCAAATAGTACGATAGATGATAATATTCATGTATTTACTCATGGCAGCATTAGAAATCAGTGGACGATAGTTCATAATTATGTCATACATTTGTTCATAGATGGCAGTACCGAAAACTAGAAAATAATATGAAAAGTATTTACGTTTGTTGTTTGCTCAAAGTCATTCTCAAAAGATGAGTGTCGAGAAATTGCATGGCTGTACCCATGGGTGTATTTAAGGGGGGGTAAGAGGGTACTAGCACCTCCTACAAAATGTATTATTGTAATTAGAACCATAGCGTAACAATTTTTACAATGCTACCAGAATATTTTAATAACATTAAAAGTAAATTTTTCACAAAACAATTCATTTATTAATTATTAACTAAAAATGAAAATTCTTACTTTATTAAATAAAAATGCTTTTCTAAAATGTGTGAGAACGGAGAACTTTCGTGACAAGATTGGAAAAAGGCAGAGTTATAAACAGATTTTATGCGGGAAACTTACCAAATTTTCAGATAGGGCATATTTAGTTAAGAAAGGGGGGGGGGGTATATGAATTCTATGATAGTTTTATTGCAGACGGATGCATGAAGCTGTATCCTGTTTTTTAACTACGGAACTCAAATAAAAAAAAGTTCACATTAATCTCTAAATTTTGAATGCAATCGATTTTAGCACCCTCCTGGAAAAGAATCCTGCAAACGCCCATGGCTGTGTCGCGATATAAACTAATTTATTAAAATAGAAGATTAAAAGAAAATATTTTTAACAACATTATTTATTAATAAGCGATGAGTGTTGACTGGTTGGAGGTCAGGAGTGTTGGAGGCATTTCTCAAGCTACGGTTCGCCTAATCGACCTTAGTAGAGGTTTGGTACGCCTAGACATTTGATCCTAAAGATCGTACATTGCAAAGTATCCTTAGATTTCAATGTAGGGCTAACTAGAGAGCCTTGATAGGGCTAACTAGCTGTGACACCTTGTTACGTTTGTTGTCCAGGAAATACATATCATATCGATATCACATCTCTTGTGCACTGCTGTAACCAGCGAAACAATGTGCCATAAGTTAAAATTTTGCCATCTTCCAGAAGGTGGTAGGACTGAACTTCATCAATTTGTTACAAGTGTAATAAATCGAGGGCCGTAGCCAGGTAGGAGCCAATGGGGGCTAAGTCCCCATAAAGGTATACTTAGCCCCCTCCCCTCCTCCCTGATAAAAATATTAAAGTTATTTAAATTTTTAGTAGTGATATGAAATTTCCTCCAATATATCATCCATAATTTTGAATAAAATTTTCATTATGAGATTAATATTATGAATTACTTTATTTTAAAGATTTATTAATTCAGCTGTATTTGTGGTTATACTGATGATCAATTTATTTATATATTTAATTTAAAAATATTAAAAAAAAAAATCATGGCAGTAGTATTTAGGATACTTTTTTATTATTGTGGGATTCACTGTTATACATTATAGAGTCAAAATCGACTGATAAGTAATTAAAAGTTAATATCAAGCATTAACTTGTACAAACTTTCAGAAAATTTCTTTGATTAATTAACCGCTTTACTTCTAGTTAATGCTTATATTAAAATCAATTGTAATTATTATATATTAATATTGATGTATAGTAGCTTCATGGATATTCGTAATCAATTACTTTGTAAGAGGTTAATATTCCATTTACTAGACACGTGCAGAACGGATTTTGCAATTTCGTTGACATTTCAACTAAACTACCTATTAAACTACTGCTGTTAAAAACAGCAATATATTACTTTTCTGTTAGCACAACAGACTGTGAAAGGGGGTTTAGTACAATGAATGACTGAAATTGGGTTTGCTTTAAGCATTACGGGACTTTCTTCACCGATGCTTAAGATTTTGGAGCTACAAACTGATAGTTCGTATCCATTATCATGTGTAAATCAGGGCCGCTCACACAAATTGTGGGCCATCCTACAAACATTTATTTGTTTGACCCAAATCGTTCAACCTCCCAGAAGGTGTAAGGTATCTGTTTGGGAGGCCAGAACAGTTCCACCCAATTTAGATTGGAATCTAGTACGAGCATACACAAGTACCGTACCCTCCTTCTTCTACAACCAACCTCTCGGAAAGACTTATGGATCCACATATTTAAGGTGCCCGTACTCGGCGTGAACATCGAGACAGTTTGGGCAGAGAAGGGACCCTACAAACATTTATCGTAGACCCATCCGCATATTTCATTTTCCCTTTTATGTGAATTTTTCATGTCTCAAAAGGAAATTATTAAGGAGATCCGTTCGTCGTCCCACCTCCCGCCCACCGAGCCAAAGAAATGCAGATGATAGTATATCCTGAACATGGGAGGACAATCATAATGACGGACTTTACAAACATTTGTGGAGTCTCTTTTAATATTATTTTTTTATTATATCGCTAGATATATAAAAATATTTTGAATTATATCGATTGCCATTGTTTTATATCGACAGCTCTTAATTAAGACCGTTAAGATCGTATGCAAAGATTCAGTCTTTAGATCACTCACAGAGTTTCCATACAGTCTTGAAGCACTTTTCGAAAACCGTATGTTTTTGCCACCCCCTGGGGGGAATAGAAAATCCGGCTGCTGCATTAGGTTCTGCTGTAAGTTTGATACTGTAGTGTTGAAGACCCAGGCCGTCCGACTCGTCCTAAGAACTCGAGCAACCATTTGGACGGTACTGTAGTGATACTGTAGTGTAGTGTGACGGTGATACTGTAGTGTGCAAAGATTCAGACTTTTAGGTCACTGAAAAAGCTTCTATATAAAGTCTGGAAAGACTGTTCGAAAAACGTATATTTTCGCAAATTCGGCTCCATTAGGTTCTGTCACAAGTTGATTCTATAAGAGTGCAAAAATTCAGCAGTCTAGATCACCCGGGAGGGGGGTCATGAAACACAAAAACACGTTAGATAATTATTATATATATACAAGAATCAGTTAAAAATATTTTTAAAGAAGTGGAAAATGGAAAACTTTTTCGCGTGAATCAAACAAATGAAACAAATCAGGAAGGAGTACTCGAAAACTTCAGTGCTTATCCACTATCGCGACAACCGAAACGGAATTTGAAAATAAATATCTTACTGATAACAGTACTTGAGTAGCTTCATTGTTAAAAATGTTGCTTGGAAGATTGTGATTTCTTCATATATTAAGAAACGCATTTTGCAGTAATGAAGGTATTTAACTATTCTAAACTCAGGCAGGAAGAGGTACTGAACTATTCTAAACTCAGGCAGGAAGAGGTATTGAACTATTCTAAACTCAGGCAGGAAGAAGCTGCAATGGTCACGGTCATACTCATAAAATTTGCCGAAATGGAGCATTACCAAATCTGTGCTAATGCTCCTATTAAAAATGCAAAATCCATGGACTGGTTTCGTCCTTTGTTGCAGGCTTTACCTTAGAATGCCGATAACTGCAATAACAGCAACAAAACTTGCCGCTTCTGTGCAGACGCTCTAGTCATATTATGTAGTCAATATCAAATGTGAAGAATGCTGAGATTAAACTACACGAGGCACCTTGAGCCCAGAGCCTGAGTATATTTGTTCATCGGCTAATGGAACGATTGCAAATCACAGGATCTTTTCTTCCTCGTCCAAAACTACTTCTTGACATTGGTTTTATCATTCGTAGTACTATTAAATTTTTCTTAATTATATCTAATTGCTTTTATCAGTGATCAGCGACTTTCGCAAGTTCTTCAAACCATGTGTGAAAATTCCATTTATATTTTAGAAATAATTTGTAGCATTATTGAATCTAATATCACAATGATAGATTTGGAGAAGATCCTTAATCTTATTTTCAAAATCTTTGGTATAACGAATCAAGTCATTTTTTTTAGATCTGACTAAAGTCCCCGATCCTCTGGTGACCTAGTATCCTGATGACTTCGCACATATCGACTACGGTACGGATTTTCGATTTACCCCACCGAGACCGGAAAAATGGAGGTTTCGAAAAGTCTTCTCAGACCCTTCCGAAGCCCCTCCTTTAACCTAGAAGGCTGAATATATTTGCACACTTTATAGCATCGACTATGATACAAAACCTAACTAAGCTGGATGTTCGATTTACTACCCTAGGGAGCGGAGGAATCCCTCCTACACCGGGGATTGAGATTATGAGGTTCTTTAAATATTTTTCCGGACCCTTAAAACCTTCGGACCCATATAGTATAGGTCCGAACCTAACGGAGCAGAATTTCAGATTTTTCTACCAGAGTGAACAGAATGGGGGGGAGGGGGGGGGGTAAGTATCTTAGAATTAAAGAGCTATTACCAGAATAGCTCTTAAATAGTAGCTATTTGAATCCTCCCGAAGCCCCCACCAGGGACATCAAAGGCTAAAACTCGACCACTTGGCAGAACCTAACTGGACCAGTTTTCAATTGAGAAAACTATTTTCGATCCAAAGCACCATGCATTTCTAAACAAACTTATTAAAAACAAATTGCAGCTTAATATCTTAAGAGTGTTAGTTTCCCTTTCTTAAATTTTTCTGAAAATACCCCCCCCCCCCCCCCCCCCCCGCCCTTCATGGAGACTGAACTGTACTGTTATAATTCATTGCCATATTTTGGCATCTTTCACATTATCAATATATTTCTAATAAAGAGTAAACCCGATAACCACCTTCACGAAGAGTGTCCCAAATGAATAGAAAATCAAAGGTTGGTTATAGAAGCAAAGTTATTATAGAAGCAAATCAGCAGAGGAGAATTTAGCTGTCATAATTGCGTTCCCCATCCCCGAAACTGATAATTTCGTAAAAATGCAAATTTAATATTTTATACGGCAATTAATAAAATTAATGCAAATTAGTAAAATTTTCGCCGCGCTTCATGACGACAAAAGAAATTTGCCTAATAACTTTTGATGAAAAATTCACTAAAACATTCCAAAATTAAATTGTAGCAAATTTCAATTGTCAGTTTTTCTGTTTTAAATAGAATTATAGATGTTCCCTATATTTACTTTCAGAAGACATTAACTATTCACACTTGTAGTTCAGGTAAAATGGAATAAGTCAAGAATTTAATACTCGATATTTTGACGAATTTTTTATTAAAAGGCGTCGGGTAAATTTCTTTCGCCCTCACTAAGCGGGAAGAAATTGTTAATAATTAACATTTTTTTATTGCGCGGCCGTATAAAAATTTAAATATCATATTTTTATGAAACTATCAGTTCCAACGGGTGCAATAATCATAGCTAAATTCTCCTGTGTTAGCGCATTATAAAAATCTAAATTTCATATTTTTATGAAATTATCAGTTCCAGCGAGTGCAATAATCATAGCTAAATTCTTCTATGTTAGCGGAGTATAAAAATTTTAATTTCATATTTTCAGGAAATTATCAGTTCCAGCGGGTACACTAATCATAGTTAAATTCTCCTATGTTAGCGGACTATAAAAATTTAAATTTTATATTTTTATGAAACTATCAGTTCCAGCGGGTGCAATAATCATAGTTAAATTCTCCTATGTTAGCAAATTATATTTCATACTTAACTTTACTTCTACGACCAAACGATGACTTCTTTAAACGCCCGGTATAGCAGTCTGGGCGTAAAATAAAATATATCATGTGTCCATCACAGGAAGGACTACCTTACAAACTAACAAATTTCGACTTTGTGGAAAACAATAACCGTAATTGAAATCTTATTATGACGAGATCTAGGCAAAAATCAACATGCTTATTGTAGTAATACAGTAAAACATGCATAGAAAATCACTTAATTCATTTTGAATATATCGCACTCGATGAGGAAAAAGTAAACCTTTCTTATATCAAGTACAGTAATAACTCCTACACGTAAAATCCATAAATATATCGAGCCAGTAATAACTCTTAAACGATGTTGTCCATTTACTTCAAACTGTTTTACCTTCGTTACAAACAATTAATTTACTTATTAGTAATAAGCATATTTCTTTCTTTTATATATATATATAATTCCGCTATTTTAAACTAAATGCATATAATATCTCGAAAAAGGCTGATGTTAGTTTTCTATCTATCATTGTCTAACGTTTTTTGTTTTTCTGCAGACAATTGATGACCTTTCCTTAGTTCGTTCATACTGAAAATCAATAAAGGCCTCTGTAATGCGTCGATTGAAACAATATCATCCAATTTTATTCAATTTGCCCAATTTGTTCTAGAAATAGCATATCCACAGACATCAGCAAAAAAGTGACTGATTCGTATATTCGTGAATGCTCAATCTAATATATGATTGTCGGATTTTTGACCCCTTCACGATACTTTCCCTTTAAATATACTATGTATTGTGAAAAAAATAAATACAGGTATATCAGAATATATATACCTGTATATCAGACGATATATCAGACCTGTATATCAGAGTATATATACCTGTATATCAGAATTAAAATACAGTGGAAATCACCTATAAAAAGCGAGCTCAGATACATAGAAGTGGGCTATTACGAAGTTTTTCCATCTCTTGGATCTGCAATATGTTAAACAGATCATAGATGCTGCGAATAATAAAATGCTCCGACATCGATTATTATAAAGTTCACATTCCTAGGAATAGAAATAATATATTTTATTGCTTTTTAGACTTAACGTGGAGGTTAAAACCGGAAAAATGAACTCGACTAATTCAGGTATCTGTGATTTTAATTGCTTTAGTTCAAGTATCTATGGTTTCAACGGCTTTAGTTCTCGCTCCCTCAAATATCTATGGTTTCCATTGCTTTAGATCTCAGATGTCTATGGTTTCAATTGCTTTAGTTCAGGTATCTATAATTAAATTAAAACCAGACGATCTGATCAGTGATATCTGGGTAGGAAAAGGAAAAACAAGTTCTTCTCAACTTTTGTGAAGAATGGTAATTCATCTTAAAGTTTTTCCTGATTGCGCGTATTGCACAATTACGATGTGTTTTGGGGATGTTTAGCAATCTCACTCAGAATTTATGCAAAGTTGAATCTCCGTTGAATTTCCGAAGTCTCGGGCCCAGAATTCGCATCCCTAGTAGTATCATTTGGGTAAATAACGAACTATTTAGTAGTATCATTTGCGGAATTCAAGTCAAATTTAAGAATCTTGTTCGGGTATAAATATTGATTAATATATATTGGAGAGGGGGGGGGGGGTCTGTATAGTAGGTTTCCCTTCTGCCTTGCAGATATCAGCTATTCCATTGTAATAGGTGCAAAACCGATTCATGGATGCTGTTATATACAATGAGCGTGTTTTCCACATTTCTTCATAGATTTATAATAGCTTCTTTTTTTAACATTACAAGTTATATTTTTATGAAAATAATACTAAATACAAAATTAATCTCATCTTCTTAAAGGTTATATAAGCTGTCATGTTAGCACAAGCAGTATTCGTACATTAGCAGAAATAATTATATGCATTTTGATAACACTTTATTTTACAATAGTGCCTGGCTTGCAAAAAAAGATACATTGTTTGCGTTCTACGCAAAAATGCCTATCCATATACGTCAATTAGTATCTGTCAATCCGGATCTAACAATCCATATACTCAAATCGAGCTGAATCGCCTCGTGCTTAAAATTATACCATTTATTTTACTAACTGAAAAAAATTGACCATGTCTTAAGAAGAAAGATGAAAGTCTCTAGAGATGAAATTAGCACGGACTTACGCTACCTAAAAAATCAATTTCAATTTGTTTGTCTACATAATTATAATAAAGTAAATATAATTTGGAGTTATCCTCCGAGGTAGTGATGACTTCTACAGCTCGAGTTTTCATTGAGAGTACTATTCCGAAGGCATAAGTACTTCCGATGGAAAGGTCTGCACGAAACAGTTGAAGTTTGAGTAATTTGACTGTTTGTAAACAGTTCTAATGACATAAAGTATATAAAAATCTTGTAAATTTATGGCAATCAACACAATTCCAACCAAACCAAATTATATGCGAAAATTATAGTGGAATATTGTACTTTTCCTCTGGATTCCATTTAGTCAGATTTGGTTCATTCATAAATTTGCTTTCCATTTACCGTTGTTTTCAAACTACAATTGAAATCTTAAACCGTGTACATGATTCTTCAAAACATTGATATTATCTTTCAACTTTAGCTTCAAACCAAGAAATAATCTTTCAAGAGCGAATTTTAGAAAGAAAGAAAAATAATTTTCTTTATGATCTTATCGAAACTGAAAACGTCCCTTGCAACCTTAAAGGAAATCTTGCGCAATCCAACGGTGACTTTTTTATGGTAAGGCCTAGTAGAGATATGCATAATACAAGTTAAGGTTATAAGGAGTGACACAGCTATACAAAGCTGCCGCCGCCCTGCTGGATATTGTGCTGTTGGAGCTGGAGAGCGTTATCACCAATGTTTGCTCACCACTAAATGTGCAGTACTTTGGCCCTTCGCAGTGACTCTTGATGCAATCAGGTTTCCTTTGCGACCAGTTTTATCAGCCCCATATAAATAATCTATCTTACCTTGCGTTGCTAACCATAAGTCTGCTCACAACTGATGTTGACAAGTCCACCAACACGAGTCCCTGAATACTTGATGGTTTGATGAGTTCGACAACTTTCAACGGAGATTGATGGATTGCATCGCCATAAAAATTGCAAGGTAAAAAAATTTTTTTTTTATTTTAGGCTTCAAATAGTTGAAATAGGAGGCAATTTATTTCAATAATTAATTTTTTAATAATCAATATTATTACAAAAGATTGAAAATGGAATTTCAACCATGTTTGGAATTATTTCTTTGAAATGAAAACTAGAAAAGAGTGAAGAAGCTTAGAAGTTTTATATTATTTTATTTTATTAGAAGTTTTTCCCAAAGTGGGAAATGAACTTCTTTTAGGAAGGGGGGACTTAGTTGTTATATAAATGAATATAACATTTTATGCTAGTTGAAAAAGCAACTGATTTAAAATTTAAAATTAGGTAATATTGAGAATAGTTGCAATTTAATATTTATTTCTACACAGAAGTTGCGCATTTTAGCAAAAAAAAAAAAAAATAAATAAATAAAAATTATCATTCATTTTAAAATGTAGGAAAAGGTTTAAGACCTAAGGTAAATACGAAAACTAGTTCAAATAAAATGTGTTTTTTTTTTCCATAAAAATGACAGATTTTTGATTCATATGCTTTATAGATGATCTGTGATTCACTTTCTAGCAATCTGTTCCTAGAAATCTGTTTTAATGTTAAGTAAGGTTTTTAGGTGATCATTTTTACTTAAACAATTAAATTTACTTAAACTTTTAAATCAAGAATTATCGTTTATTTTTCTCTCTGAATATTTATAAACTTATAAAAACTCAAATTATATCAAATCTGAGTCAGTTGTTCTCCAAAGCTTTAGAATGTGGATTTATCTATGATGTATAATTAAAACGTTGGGAATTTTTTAACGAGTATTTAGTACAAAGAATTCAAAACTTAGAGAGGCTACATGTTAAAAGTCATTGTACTTAATTCACCCTACTCTGAAATGAATTGTTCTTGTATTGCGGAAAAACGAGACTTTCAACAAAATGTGAACTTCATTGATCGGCGAACTTGGAAATTTTCAGTTGAAAGAAGGGATTTTAGAGGAATCTGGATGCTGAAAATTATATGAGCCACAATTATGGAAAGAAGCGTCTCGTAAGAATAATCCAAAAATGAGGATAAGAATAATCCAATAACGAGGATAAGAATAATTCAACACCGAGGATAAGAATAATCCAACACTGAGGATAAGAAGAATCCAACAACGAGGATAAGAAGAATTCAACAATGACAGGAAGTCTAATAATAAAGACATCAGCGGGGATTCAAGCTTATTTCTGAAAAAGTCTGCAGACATGGCTGATATTTGGAGCATGTTTTACTAACATATCTTCAAAGCTTTGCACAGAACACCGTAGAAAATATTTCTTAAGAGTACGAATTGCGACCAAAATAAAGTGATAGAAAATTGATTAATTATATTCGAAATTCAAACTAACTTTTTAGCTAAACTTATAATGCTTGTAAACTATATTTTATTTCAAATATTTTAAGCCTTAAAAGTTACAAAATTAATTGCTATATTGTTTCAATTTTAATACTCCGGATATAATAGTACAAAACTTGCTCTAAAATATTGAAAACTGTTATTACATAACGTAATCTGAATTATTGATCACAAATTTATGTATTTTAAATTAAAACATCTAAATATAACGAAAATAAATGCATTTATTATAAGAAATGATTAATAATAATATAAAATTATGCACAGCGGAAATTGGTCTGAAATGTAGATTAAAAATCATTAAAAATATATCAACTAAAAAATAATGAACTATGCTATTTTAAAAATAAAATGTTTATATTTTTGGATAAGAAGATTTTAGGCTCCTAGTTCAAATTCAAACTCAAATTATAAAACGCAAAATTAAACTAATAAATTATTGTGATTGAACATGATTGATTTCATATAAAATTGAAATGAAAATTATAAAATATCACAAATTTATTTGTGTATCATATTAAACTTTGTCATATTTGACAAAGTAAAAGAATAAAATTAGAAGTTCCGTTAGTATCGTGTAGTAGTAGTAGTAGTTAGAACTACTGTAGTTTATTTTTTATAGTTACTTTTGATAGTCTCAATTTGAGTATTTTTTTAATATTAGTATATTGCATTAAGTACCTAAATTAATTATAAAATGGAAAGAAAACTTTATAAATTTAAGACGTAATTTGATATAGATAAATATAGATGTACAATAGAAAATGATGTATGATTACAATAAAAATCACATTTCAAAAATTTTTTACGCTTTAATGTGAATGCAGCGACAGAAATTAATCTTTGAATTGGCTTGAAAGCATCTTAAATTAAAAGAGTTTTATAAAACAATTAAGAAAATTTACCTTTTCTATATTAGGATATAATATTTATACTCCGGTAATAAAAAGGATGGGTCAGGCCAAGTTATTTTTATTTTAAGAAATCTTCATTAAAAAAACTTTATTACAACATTTCAAACGCAGTTAAGTACATTTGATATGTTGTAATGAAGGTTTTGTAATGATTTTAAAATAACTTTTAATAATTTACACCTAATTATCAAAAGTCAATAATTTTAATAATTTAACCTAGGTATTCAATAACGTTTCAATGATCCACAACCAATTTTATTTTTATAAATTATGTAATATGTTTTACGTATGAACTCTAACGCAGTTAAGTAATTTTGATACAGTGTATTGGTTTTTATAGAAGAGTTGATTTTAAGAAATTAAAAATTAGTAATTACTAATTATTAATTTTTTTTTAAATCAACGGGTAATTATTTCTCAAGATATCGCGCTTAGTGTGGGGAATCTAAACTTTCTAATGTATCAATAAAAGCTATCGATAACTCATAAGCTATAATTTTAATCAACTTCTAGTTGACAGTAATTTTTAAACCTCCTCATATAACAAGAATATTAAATTTTTTATGCTTTTTTACTATTTTACATCCAAAACATGCAACATCTTGAGAACGATAGAGTTTTATAAATGATACCATTCGCTTTTAAATAAAAAATAAAATAAAAAATAAAATAAAAATCAAAGAAATTGTCTATTTGTCAAAGAAATTCTCTATCTTCAACAGAAACATTTTTATTTTGTTTTAGAACTATCGAAACAAATGTTCGAACAATTAAGGGCCTTCCCTTCGTCTGATTTCATTAAAAATCTCTTTTGCTCATCAGTTGCACCAAATTTCATATGAATAAGTCAGCACTTTAGAGAGATATCACAACCACATACACTATTCAAAAAACGGTTGACTCGTATTCAGGGATGCCTAAACGTGCGAGTCAGTCGAAATCTGATCGAATTTCTGACTCCCATCACAATAGTGTCCCTTTACAAATACTGTGTATTGTAGGAAAAGTGTATTTAATTCCATTTAAAAATTAAAAAACAAATTAAATCAACTATTGTGATTTGTCGCTCAATATTTATAGATATTTTCTATAGCACATTCCAAACACCAATGTAGAAATAAGTATAAAAACCAATTCTTAAACAAATTTGAAATATTATTCAAGAGTTGACAAGTTTGGAAAGGAGAAAAAAAAAATTCATATGTGGCTATATTGTCAAAGAAACCATGCCTTTAATGGAGAAATTTTCAAAGGAAAATGCATCCCATTTAAGTTACATCTAGAAAAAACATAGTACGCGTTTCCTATCCATAATGGTTCAGCAGAGGTTCGAATTCACGCCCTAGGGCTTTATGCTCATGATTTAATGATGGCGGCTTAACCATTTGACAAAGGGTCAATATATGGGAAAGTGAAACTTTCAATGTTAATATAATGATACTAAATAATTAAAACCATGGGTAAAAAAATATATATGTCTTGTTTTATCTAAACAATAATTCTTGTCTAAAATTAAGAGACTACTTTGATTTTGTTATTCGAGTTGATGTATAGAGTTATTATTAATTTCTATACATTTTTATCGTATAAATAAATAAATACAAATATATATTTTTGATTATTCTATTACATTTGATAACTCTACATTAAGTATTATTCTAACCAATAACCTAAGAATTTTGCTTATGAATAAAATGCATGTGATTTTCTACAGAATATGAAGAACTTTAAAAGAACATTAAGGTATTTCTGCCAAGGTATTTCTGTGAAAATTTAATTTTTTTTTTAATTTATCAATGCTATTCTAATTTTCCTTGACAAAAATCTTTGCAAGCATCAAAATATCAAAAAATTGTGTACAAAAAGACATTTTAATTACTATAAAAATATGTTTTATTGTCACCAAATTCGGAGTGAGAAAATATAGAGGGCGTTCAGGTCTAGACGTTTTCAGGTCTAGACGAAAAGAGAAATCCAGTTGATTTCCGAAACGTACGTAAGCTGATATATCTTGATTTGAGCTGCATTTTTCGTTGTTGTTGTTGAGACCCAGACCGTCCGACCTACCAGAAAGGGCATTTTTCGTTGTGAACCAGTTCATTATAGAAAACATAACATCTCCTATTTTCCAAGACAACTTAGTTCAAGTCTTGATTTTGCAACATTTGAATACCTAGTTTCAAACATTAAAGCTGATTTTATTTTATGATCAGTTGCTTGAAAGTCAAGTTTCATAACTATCTATGATCCTGCTATTATTCTTTGATGCTTTCATATCTATATTTTTGCTTGAACTAATAATTCTGAAACATAATCAGTTCAAGCTATGTACAAAATTTTTCTATTAACGCAGAAATTTATCAGAAGCAATTCAAAATAATTATAATATAACTTTTACACCTATTGAATCACGAAGCAGAATTTAGAGGTTCGATTCGCGAATAATCCAAAACGTAAAAATATATTGAGTTAGCGTTATTTATTATTATAATTGTAGTGTTTCTACATAATTTCTAATAAATATTTCGGAAAATGCAAATATATAAAATTAAAATTTTCAGGAATTCTTCAACTTCCTGTTGTCAACTTCAAAATTTCAAGAAAGCAGTCTACTGACGAAATCGTAAGAAAGACAAGAATTGCATTTGTTTCAGTTGGAACCGTAGATCTCACATTGTGTTTTTGATAAATGCCAGATCTATCTCTTCCAGCTGATACCGGTGCGAAATATCATCAATGTACTTCGAAAATCTTAATGGGTAAGTTTCCATTCTTTATATTATCATTATTACTAAACCAATCTTTCGCCCTTCACTTGGCTGCTTTTAAAAAACTGTTTAACAGAAAGGACAAGAGCAGTAGCGAAGTGGAAAGGGAATATGGGAAGACAGTGTCTGCAAAAATAACCCGCTATTAAGTTACTTTCTTTCTATTCGTTCACCAAACTTAATAAGTGCATAAAATATTCCTTCTAATGTATAATTAAAGTGAGCGTTGCTTGGTAGCGGGTTGTTTAACTGTCTCCTTTCACGCTTCGCTACTGTACAAGAGATGGAATGTCTGGAATGCAATTACATATATTCTGAAATTTTTATGACTATTTTTTAATCTCACTTTGGGCAATATTTTTCAAGGCGCTTTTTCGAAATTGTGTGACAGCATAAGCTTTCTTGAAAATGCTTATGCCGTCATGCCATAAACAACATTCAAGTGCACAGGATAGTCACAGAATAGCCAACAGGATATTTCTTTTTAAATCGGCTTTTTTCCCTTGCACATAAATATATCAGCAATCTACTTTCTTAAACATAGCTATAGGCTATCTCTCTAGCGGCCCGAATTTGAAGCGAAGCAGGGTATCTAGCTGCATGTTTAATAACCGAGACATTTATTTCACGAAAGTAGTAAAAAACTCAAAATATTAAATCCACACAATATTATATTATATATAGAATAATTAATGTAAAAGATAGCTAAGTAACTTTATACAAATTATATGAAACAAATGGAAAATTCTATTTACTGCGCGAATATTTTAAAATTAATTTTTCTCCGTAGATGTAATATTATGCAATATTTAATCTCGGATATCTTAGTACATAGATCGAAATTTAAAATTAGGGCTTCGTCATGACCTTGAAAATGATGAGTTCAAGCTATGTACAAAATTTATTTTGAACCGGTTGAGTTTTGCTATGCCAACAAAACTTTCGCATGCAATCAAATTTGAGTCAATGTTAAGGAAGCTGCATTCGGAATTCGTTTCGCTTAAATAATTTATATAATTTTTACTTTCCTTATATACATAATGTATAAGGAAAGTATTGTGAATTAGCACGTTTCAAGCATCCCTGATCACGAATCAAGCATTTTTGAAGTGATGTCTGTGTGTGTGTGTGTGTGAAAGTGTGTGTGTGTCAGTGAGTCTGTGGAGACGATAACTGACGAACGAATGGATCGATTAGAACCAAATTTGGTACAAAAATCACAATCCGTAAACACTGGAAGTCTATTGTTTTTATACGTAATCGAATATTCAGAACAACCCTAAATTTTCGAATAAAATTTTGAAAAAATCGTCAAAAAATCAAAACCATTAATAAAGTTACGCAAATAGACGTTTTTCATGTAATTTTTCATTAGAAAACGATTGACATAAATTGTAGAACGCTAACATGAACCGTTCTCGAGATATTGCACATTTTTCAAAAAAATTATTGAAAAGTTATTTAAAATGAAAAAAAAATATCTCCTATTGAGAAACATGTTCACTTTTCATATGTAATACCATGCGATAAATTGGGTGACATCATTTTCGTGGATCTAGCTCGTTCCATTCATGAAAAAAGATACTTTGAGTAATACTTTTGTATTTGAACGCCAATAGTCATTTATCTGCTGTAAGAACAACTTATTTCTTCGTCCATAACGCTTAGCGAGATTTTGGCGACGAATTTGGCAGAATGTCGCCAACTTGGCGACTTTTTGAAATGTTGCCAAATTAACGAAAATCTCGCCAAATGGATAAAAATGACGCTAAATCAATGAAAATGACGACCAATTGCCGAAAATTCAATATCTTGGAAAGAATATTAGTATCTACTATAAGAAAAACCTATTTTTTTATTGTAAAAGTAGTAAATTCATTTCATTATATAAGGAAAGTCATGTGTTGCCCACATCAGATTTTTACTATTGCGTTTCAGATATATTTCATGAGCAGGACATGAATAGAAATGATAGTTTAAGGAGGACGCCACGGCCTGGGTTCTAATATAAAATAATATAGAAAGTTTTACTAATGTGAATTAAAATATTTGAAATTTTATTTCTAACTTTTTTTTGTGACATTATTTTTAATTCTTTATTTTTTAAAAGTCTTCCTTCCTTTTCAAAACATGGATTGTCATAGACAGCACCAAAAGTGAACCCGCTCCTAAAAATAATCTTGATATCTATAGTCTGCAGAGGCTCATATCTATCAATGTTGTGCCATTTGTACAAAATATTGCAAATTTAACTTGGAAATTCTACATTTATTGTTCAAGAGGTGAACAGTCTTATAAGTAATTTGGCAGAAAATACATTTAAAAAATGTGATATATGGGTATACAATGTTTCTTTATAAGAAATGTTTCCAGAATTTGAAAAAAGTTTAGCTCTTTTAAACCTACTCTATTAACTATACTATTTAATTTAATAAACATTAACAAGAACTGTCTCTAACATAGTTATATTTAACTAGCTCAATAGCTTTCAAAATTATTAGATAAATTATTAAATAAATATAAAACAAAATTATTAAATAAACGTTCTGGAGAGTACATCATCTCTCCCAGTTTTTTATTAATCAATTCACAGTAGTTTCTTCTTGACATACCGATTTCTCTCCTACATTGATTTTAAATTCCACAATGTCAGTTTTTATTCCAAACTGCAATTCTTAATAAAATTTCCTGTACCTTTTAAATATCTTCCGGCAAAATTACTTCTAATAATTCCTTCCGACCTTGGATAAATCAGTCGGTAGAGTTTTTGTCTCAAAATTAAGATTTTGGAGATTCAAGTTTCTGCGGGTAAGACATTACAACAAATGCGCTAAAAGATTTTAAAGAATTCCTTCATTTTTTAAATTTAACTTTAATTTCTTCATTGAGAAATACGCAGAATTTAATAGTTAATGCGCTTACATTGTGCATTCGTGTCATTGGCATGTTTATTTTGCAAAGAAGAGTAAAAATAAATAATTGGCAACGCAGGAAAACACTAATATGGGCACATACCAGTTAATATTCAATGTCTCCTTGTTTGATTTTGTCACGATAATTCCATAAAATCATTCAATATGATAATAAATGGAAAAATTTTGCCAATTATTCCTATAAAGCGAATATAGGCGGATTACACAATAATATCGCAAGTTTCTGAATTGCATATTGAAGTGTTTCCATGCAAAGGATTTTTACTTTACAGAATTTTAAAAAGGCTGAATAAATTAAAATTAGCTAATGCAGTAAAATGTTTAACAATGAAAATATTATAATAAACTAGCCATGTGCGCTTTCATCAAATGTAACACTTAATAAGCGGTTTGAATATCAAAAACCCTTTCAAATTGAAGCAAAAAAATAACACAAATTTCATAGTTCTATTATCATGTAAATTACGGTATGTAAAACAACATTTCATCTCCGAAATTTTTCATCCTATAGGAACAGTAGGATGCATATTTTTTTCACTGCACTATTCTCAAGACATTGCATTTTATTTTTTAACTTAAATGTAAAAATCATAAAAAGAATTAATTATTCTTATTCTTGTGCAGCAAATAGATGTGATTTATATGTATTTTCTGTTAGAAAATGATTAATAATTGCATAAGCTGTTTCCGAAATATTACAATTACTTTTTCCTGCAGTAAAAACCATATCTCTTGAACGATATCTCGTGAACAATTAAGTAATCGTAATGCAGTTTGATTCGATTACTTCAACAAGCCTGGCAATTTTCAGAGAAATCAAATCATTAGAAAGCTGTTGTATTTTTATTATTCCCCCCCCCCCAAATCAAACCCTTCTAGATGATAGGGAAAAGATTTTTCTAACAGTTTACTATATAAATATAAAACATTTCAATCAGATGCAATGTCTACAGTTAAGAATAATAAATTGTGAATATTTTATGTATTGATCTACAATTATAAGTAATTAATTTTGGACAATGAGTGTCAATTTAGAACAAATTAGTGTATAACTGAATTAAAAGTATCTAGGCTCTCACAAATTTTAAATCAGTATTGAGCAATGTAGTACTCCAACATAAGTCGCTACTTGAAGATAAAGCATTATCGAATCAGCAAAATGTCTTATGACAAAACTAGTCTATTCTAGTCTAGTTTATTTCTTCTGTTTTGACTCATTGTACTGCCAACAATGCAAACATATTTAGATAACGATAAAGTACCCAAATAGTAGACTTCATGGACGGACTTCGAAAGCAAACTGAACAGGAACTAATAAATAAATTCGACAGAAAGTCTCAAATTTTTGTGTGGTTAAAGCACTAATTCATCAACGAGATACTGCACCCCAAAAAGGCAAATAATATAGTTCGAGATATTAAATTTCATTTGAATATATTAGCAACAGGCTTTTAAAAGATGCTGCTAATATATCCATGAAAATTGAAATTTACCTTACGTATTCAGATGAAACTTACTTCACCTTGCGCTATTATTCCAAAAATGGACAAAGAAATTGTCAGAATATATAGATTGAAGAAAATATAAAACACTTTATACAGCAATAAAGACATAAACACAAACTGGGTCTCACACACATGAAGAGATAGATGAGCCGAATGTCTTACACGTCATTTTCTTTTATAACACTAAATTCACATTCAAGTAAAAGATAAATGTGTGAATAATAATCTTTATCTACAATAACAACTTTCGTTATATTTTGGGGGAAGTACAAAACTTAAATTTATATGTAAATCAAAAACTGAGCAAAATAATATTTATTTTTGGACAAAAAATTATTATCTGAAAAAATATGAGATAACTTGAGAATTCATTAGAAAATAATATGAAACATCAATAATATTTAATATATTTCCATTTATAGGAATAATTTTCAGTTAGAACTTCATACAGCCTCTATATCGAAATCCAAGAACTTGGTTCTTTTCGTACAAAAACTGTAGCTCTCTTTTTTTTTTCTTATAAAGAATTATACTGTTAAATACTGTTTTTAGGACAAATTCATATTTTGCCAAATAATTAAAGTTAAAAATACAAATTACTAGCTAAAATAGTGATTACCAAACTTATAAATTTATGAACCCCATAGTAATTTTCCTTTTAAATGCGCCCCCTTGGCATCATAAATTGAAAAGAACACACACACACACACATATATATATATATATATATATATATCTTCAAAATACCAAATATAAATGATAGATGTAATAATGTAAAAAATAGATATAATAAAATAAATATTTAGCTTGTAATAGGAAATGACATTTATTAAGGTGAGAAATTAAGACATCAGTTCAGGAAATTTGCATAAAATACATCTAAATATGAACATTAAAAAACCGTAATCTAACAGCGTTATACGTTATTAATAACAATTAACACAGTTTGGTGTGAACAATGATGCTGTTTTCTAGAAATTAGTGTAGCAATGTTCGGTTCAATTAATAACAATTTTATTTTCAACTTCCAATCTATTTCTCAATTTAGATTTCAAATAAGTGAGCTATAGCCGTTTCACAAAAATAGATGGTAGGAAATAGGAAAGACTTTTCAATTTTAAAAATATTTTATTAGTTATAGTATATACATTTAGCGTTATTCGCGAACTCCTTTATAGTTCGTCCAAGGGATCCGCGGACCCTATTTTAGGAACCACTAGTCTAAAATATTAATACATAAATGCGAATAAATTTTCCTTTGCTCAGAAATTTGTGAAAGCAGATCGTTAAAAATTACACATAATATGAGGCTATAACAAAGGTAAAAAAAAATATTTTAATATGTCATAGAAAAGTTTTAAAAAATATGTATAAAATTTAAATATACGTAAAATGGTAAATTCTATAAAAATATTTCTTCTTAATATACGGTATTAAAGCATGCAGGGAATTAAGTATTTCATGCCCAAACTTTTACAATTCTTTAAATGGCTCTTCGTTTATCGTTTGAAGCAAAAATAAGCTAAAGAGCAAATTAGATTATCTAAATAGGTATGCAATAAATTTAGAGATAACTTAAATGTTTCTTAATTTGAAAAATAATTGATTTTTTATCTATTTCAAGCAACAAATCGTTTAATGCAAATTTATATATTAAAATCAGCCACCCCCAAAATCCTGAATTTGTTGGGTTTTCTTTGGTTTGGCTCTCATGCTGAAAACACTACTCTTGCTCTACGTTGATACTACAAATACTCTATGTATTTGTATGTTAGTTGAAAAAAATTATCTAATAAATATTGCATAAAATATCAGATAATATTAAAAATCAAATTTTTCATACAAAAGATTTCTTTCGTACATTATTCCGTATATCTAGGTGAAAAACATAACTCAGATAATCTTACCGAAGAAACTTGAGGAAGGAACTTGAAAATTCGACCACTGATTCTCGAGAAAAACGCTCTACCGATTGAGATGCAACTTCATAATCACAACTTAAACCAATATAATACAAATTTTAAAAATAAAAATATTCTTATGCAATCGTTGTATCCTTAAACAACCATAGACAATTTCTGTCTTTAAAAAAAAATACCCGTGTTTTCTAAAATTATGTATTTATATCTCTAATGTCTGAGAAAGAAGATTTGCGAGTTTCTGATATAAAGGTTTTCACTATATCCCACCGTTTTTCTTCACTGAATTCATGTTTGTTACAAAAACATTAGTAATTTATTTATTAAATTCTCTATACCTTATTTTTAATCGTTTGTTGACTAAAATCTCTACATTTATATTTATTTATTAAAATATCTACACATGATGGGATGATATTTAGTAGTTCCAGTTCAAGAAAATGGTTTTGCCCAGCATTGACTTGATATTTGTCAAGTATCGACTCACGTGATAAGAAGAATAGCAGGGAAGAGAGGAGGGAAGGAGGTGGAGAAGTGATGTCTGCACTTTGCATACAAGTGAGATTCACTTCCTCCAACTTATTTCCTTTCACTCATTTCATCATCAGACGTCTAATGGACCAGAAACGAAGATAAGGAGGACAAAAGTAAGACATGGAGACGAAGAGTTCAAAGGTAAGTTATCTAATGAATTTAAGTTACCTTCATCATCAGATGTCTAATGAATCAGTAATGGAGTAGATGACAAAAGTAAGATATGAGAAGAAGAAGTCAAAAGCAAGAGACGGAAAAGGTAAGGCAGGTAAAAGAATAGTACAAAGGTAAGAAATGAAAATACTATTAATAATTTTCTGAAATATTAGTTGCATATCTCCCTTAGGTGGTTATTTGAAGCTGAATGAAGATGAATGAAGCTGAACAGGAATTGTTAAAACGTTGTTGATGATTATTCCAAACTCCAACATTATTTTATATTTCAACACTATTGTTCATGAATTTTTGGAATATATATATACTGAGTAACACAAGCTGGAACATGAGCAAATGCAGAAAGAAGGATCAGCTTACGTTAAGTAAGTATTAGGAATATGGGCGCCCTTTTTCCAAAAGGGGGTCAAACTCAAGGATAAGACGTACAACATCGACTATATTGATACTCGCCTTTGTGACCTTAGACATCCATGGGGGCAATGAACCCCTGGACATTTCTGAAGGGTCTTAAAAGATTTTTTTTCAAGCCCCATATTCTCCTCATTCAGGGGGTCGAAAATCCGGCTCTGTTATGTTCTATTCCGTATTCAATATTATAAGTGAGCAAATATTCAGCTTTCTGGAGGGTCTGGAAAAACTTATATCCTCCACCCCCGGAGGGAAAATGGAATATCCGGCTCATTCAGGTTTTGTCCCGTGGTCACTACTACAAATGTGCGTACATTCAGTGTTCTAGATTACCGGAGAAGGGCGTTTCCCAAGGGTATGGAAAACAAAACCCCGCTAGGAAATTATTATATAGATTCACTAAGTACCAGCATTCTCTTCATTTATGAAAATATATTTTTAAAATAATGTCCCTATATAGACAATTTTTAGTTAATGCAGATTACAAAAACGGAAAATATTATCACAATGAAATTAAATACATGAAATATTGTGCAATTATGCAAGATTTCTGTAACATTGTCGAACGGTCTGAAAAATTCATCATCACCCATCGTGCCTAGTAGCACATAAATAGTATAAGGCCTTCAGCTTGTGTCGACACTCTGGTCGATCATGTGCCGCAGTCCTTGCTTCTGACCAGCTCGCCTATCCCACCTGATTTCTTTCTTGTTCCAATAGTCTTCTCCAAGTTAGCTTGGGTCGACTTCAAGATATTTTCTTTTGGGCACCCAAGTAAGTGCCACAGCAGGGATGCATTCTTAAGACATGTCCAGCCCATCTCCATCTTCAGTTTTTATTTCTATTTCGATTGCTTTCTGTCCAATACCTTGTAAAGTTTGGTATTAGTAATAATATAAGGTCAAAATGCTCCCAAAATTTTTCTCAGAAATTTAGTCTGACAGTCATTTAACTTTTTGCATTGGTCCTTTATTCATTTCCATGTTTTGGCTCCATACAATACAATACTCTTCACTAAGGAATCAAAACGAGTGATTTTTTTTTTTTAAATTAAGGTTGGTAGCTTCCCATACTTTATTTAGTTTTCTAAAACAGTTTTGAGCTTTTGCAATTCTTATTTTGATTCTAGTTTCCCAAGTTAACTTATGTATATTGTGCTTAAACTTGGTGCCTCCAATCATTAAGTTGTTTAATTCACAGAATGAAACAAACTCCATTTCATTTCTATCACCACAAGCTGCATTGCCTATGGACTTCTCTTCTTTACAAATTTTAGACCCAACCTTAGCACCAAGATCTCCAATAGCTAGTAAAAGGTCATGCTTGGGAACTCTATCCCGTACTTTTTGAAGCAAATCATAAAAAGTTCTTCCACGTCATAGTCAGCTCATTATTAGGAGCATACACTTGAATGATGGTCATTTTAATAAACTTTGGAAAGAATCTTACTCTCACAATCCTGTCGAGATGGGTTCCTACTCGATAAGGCTTTTTTTTACAGCTTCTTCACTCAAAATGAGGACAACTCCTCTTTCGTGCTAATCCTCTATTCCGGAATAAAGTATAGTCTTGTTGTCACTTGTCTTCCTTGTCTTCATTTTCCCGAATCCAGTCCACTTGTCTTCATATCCCGAATCCGGCTCTTTGCCCAAACCCCCAAAAGGGGGGGATCCAATTATACCCTTGGGGACTGGGTACCCATTTTAGTCGCCTTTTACGACATGCATGAGCTACAGTGGTGCTATATTCTTATCCCGGTCACCACACGGGGAATATGAAAAATTACAAAGTAATAAGTGAAAAAAGTTGAAAATAATTTTCTCATTTTCATCACTATTAGAAGAAATTTCTCCAGGGTTCCAGTAAATTTCCCTGTGCTTTCTTGAGACTTTTCACAGTGATTAAACTTCCTTGAGTTTTCTATGTTTTCAAGATTTGCCAGAAAATTAGCATCCTGCTTTGTGACCTCCTCCTAGCCAATGCTAGATGCAAAAAGTTCAAGATGAGCCCAAATATCAACAGCAGTACTTAATTAAGACTATATATGGCGAAATGTAATATTGGTTACCAAACCACAGAAAATTAAAAAGAAAAAATGCAGCTTGCTCGGTCGCTTTTTAAAAAGATTGCTAATGAAAATTATAATTAAAATTTATACGAGTTAGTCGCAAGATTATTGAATATGATCTACTCAGAGTCAAGAACCTATTTTGCGACAATTGCTTTTATGATCTTTTTACAAATTGATTTCTGTTATAAATATAAGTACAATTATTTTCTTCCAGACTTCATAACCGTCTCATATTTTTAAATTATTTAAAGATAGAGAAACTCATATTAGAGATTTTTCAATAGACTATGACTGATATAGAACTTTTATTAATCATATTGTTTCTATTACTGTAATGCCCTAGCAGCGTGAAGCATGGTCACCCAAAAATCACTTTAAGCAGTGGTTTTTTTTTTCTAACTGGAGGGGGGGGGAGGCAAATGGAACACCTTAGAGGGGACATGGAATCATATATATATATATATATAGTAATTATTAATTAATCCAGAATTTCAAGAACAAACTTCCTTCAGCTAAGGAGGGGGGGGGGGGGCATTTCAAAATATTGCAAATTAGACTATAGAAAATCTCATTCTGAACATAGTCAATCCCAATCCAAAAATATAGATAATGATCTAAATACTGCCACATTGGTAGAAACAAGGCTATGAAGTTTAACTTGCAAATTTTCTATAACAAATGTTTTGTGTTTCCAACAGAACTTTCGGAATAAAGCAACACTGTAAATTAGCTTTTCTTTCATATGATGTAATAATTACAATTTAAAATGCACGTGTGAAATGAAAACTGTAGAATGAAAATTCCAGTTGGGATGAGTTGAGTAGTTATAAATGATTTAGTACTTACACATTAAAAATACAGCCATTTAGCATTAAAAAAAATTTGATGTGGGTAGCACATGACTTTCCTTATATAATGCAATGAATTTACAACTTTTACAGTAAAAAAAAAATAGGTTATTCTTATGGTAGATATTTATATTCTTTCCAAGATATTGAATTTTTGCCAATTAGTCGTCATTTTTATTGATTTAGCGTCATTTTTATCCATTTGGTGAAATTTTCATTAATTTGGCAACATTTAAAAAAGTCGCAAAGTTGGCGACATTCCGCCAAATTCGTCGCCGAAATCTCGCCAAGCGTTATGAACGGAGAAATACGTTATTCTTATAGCAGATAAATGACTATTGGCGTTCAAATACAAAAGTATTACTCAAAGCATATTTTCTTATGAATGGAACGAGCTAGATCCATGAGAATGATGTCACCAAATTTATCGCATGATATTACATATGAAAAGTGAACGTGTTATATAAATATTAACTGTTTCTCAACAGTTAATATTTTCTTTTAATTTATGGGATTTTTTTATAAATTTATTTGAAAAGTGTGCAATATCTCAAGAATGGTTCATGCTAGCGTTCTAAAATTTGTGTCAATCGTTTTCTAAGGAAAAATTACATGAGAAATGTCTATTTGCGTAACTTTATTAAAGGTTTTGATTTTTTGATGATTTTTTCAAAATTTCACTCGAAAATTTAGGGGGTTCTGAACATTCGATTGTGTTTAAAAACAATAGGCTTCCAGTATTCAAGGATTGTAATTTTTGTACCAAATTTATTCGAATCGCTCCATTCGTTCGTGAGATATCATCTCCATAGACTCACTGACACACACACAGACATCACCTCTAAAATGTTCGATTCATGATCAGAGATACTTAAAACATGCTCTCCCGCCGAAAACGAATGATTTCGGTAATTTTGTAGATGCACATTTTGATTGTTTTTGTTCATTTCTGAGTGTGAGTGTCAAATCGCTTCGTTTTTTCCATTATGCTTCATTTTATAAAAGTATTTGTTTAGTATTGTCAACATTGAAATACTATACAGCAAACGAAAATAGTTTTAAATGAAAGCTGTTGTCAGTTATTCCTGGACACACTGTAGTTCACGTCATGCAAACTCCGGCCATGACATAAAACTTTTCGTAACTTGCTATCTTATTTTCAGTCAAGATATTGACATTTGCCTTTTCATAATCTCAGTTTTGTCATTCATAAAACAAACATTAAAATATGATGCCGATTTTATGGGTGTGGCCTCGGTAATATTTTTGACTATGAGCAGAAAAGAAGCAAAACAGTTGACAATTCCACATCTCATCTCTGCTATCTCTTTTAAATATCCGGTTCTCTAATTCAAGGCGCCTGTACGCTGTTGAGTCAACATAATTCTGAATCAACGCAAATACAGAAGATAACATATCGTCTCGAACTCAATGTTTCAGTCGTATGTGGAAAAAAAAATATGAAGAAAGATATGGCGTGTTTTACTTGACTACAATCCAACATTCAAGAATTTAACCAAAATATATGCACAACAAAAAATGCAAAATCGAGCATGTCACGAGTAAATGCAATAAAAAAATATATATACCCGCGGTGAAAGAAAGACCTGCATTTTAGCCATGGTCAGATATTTTATGTACAAGCCTGCACGTAAGATACTTTAGACCTTTATCCGGCCTAATTCAAAAGTAATAGAGCCTAAACCTAACTCGAAACGAAAATATTTTCAAAAGCAGAATTCCTGCCGGATCGGCTTGAGAAAATATTTTTAAAATGTATACAAACTCACGAATCGGTACCCTCTTTATAATTACGTTAAAATTGTTTTACTAAAACCTTAATATGTACAATTTTTACTTATATGTAAAAATAACTTTAAAAGTTTATATATATATATATATATATATATATATATATAATAGTTTGAAAATCCAATGATAGAATAGAGAGAAATTGCAACTCAGAAAACACCAACATTAAAAAATGCCTAACAAATAAAAAAGTATCAAACAGAGAATCATCTTTCAAGTGGAAAATAAAATGCAACCTCTAGTCATCAAGCTGGAGACAAACAACAGACATCAATGGAAAGGAATCGATAATAGAAAATCAAATAAAATCCAAGCATTAAAGCTTTACACGTGGACAAGCCCTAGGCCTAAACAAATGAATTGTTCATTTCGATAAAACTCTTCGTCAAGTCCAAGTATTTTATTAAAATGAATACAAAATGCATGTTTCTGATATTAGTGATAGATTATATCTATAAACATTTATAACTAGGATAACATGCATAATGATTGAAAAATTATAGGAAACAAGAAAACCTGAAAAAACTTTGCATATGTCTGATCCATTGCAGCCTTGAATAAAGAAACCAATGTTGCCAATTGCAAAAAATAAAAAGTTGAGAACTGATGTTACCAATCGTGAGAAATAAATAACAGTAATGCGAAAACACGATAAAAGGTGATATTCAACAATAAGAGCTACAAAATAATGGGGCAGATGATAATAGAAAACATAGAGGCTAAATTATAAGGTGATGTAAATACATGGTAAAGCTTATTCAAGAGAAAGTGGATGTCTGGCTATTACTCGTATAAGATACTAAGGAGAGAATTTAAGTATATTCAACCATTCCAAACATTTTAACTATGCCATTTACTAAATATGCTGGATATTTATATAATTTGCTGGTAATTTTTAGCTTATTAATATGCATAGCATGAAATTCTTTATCTGATAATCTATAAATTCTAAAAAAGTTGATTAAGTATAATATCTCTAAACAATTGAATCGAGTTACAGGAATTACATGGTAATATTTTATTAATGTTAAAGTTAAAATAGTCTTTTTTATCATATTAATTAGTAACTATCCTATTAGAAGGTTCAATAATAAGATTGAAATCCAAAAAATTAATGTTATTACTAATAGTGGCTTCATTAGCAATTAGTTCCAAATTATCCGGATAGAAATCTATATCTATGACACAGTAGTCTGTAAAGACCAAACAAATTAGATCATCTCTCTCTCAACATATCTGTAAATTTTATAATCTGTTGAAGTAAAGTATTTTTCATAATGATAAAGGTGTAAATTAGCTAATATACTGCTACTACAGCCACCTTATACGTGTATATATATATATATATATATATATATATATATATATATATATATATATATATATATATATATATATATATATATATATATATATATATATATATCACTTTTGCTATACAGACCATTATCAATAAATGATCAATCTCTGATATATATAATACAAGCAAACTAAAATTCTTCAATTATATATATATATATAATTGAATATATATATATATATATGCTGTAACTCGAAAAACCTAACTTTCTAACAAGCTTACAAAATAAAAATATAAATCAGCAAATCTTCAAGCAAATGGAAAAAAAAATACAAATTTCGAATCATCAAGTCAAAGAAAATTATCAAAAATCAATGGTATGAAATCGATAAAAGAAAAACAGACGTTATATATATATATATATATATATATATATATATATTTTTTTTTTTTTTTTTTTTTTTCAAATTTTACTAGAAATTTTTTGAAAAATCAGCATCACCGATCCAAATAATTACAATTACAGCGAGCTACCCTTTGCTTTATAGAGCTTAAAAAAATCTTTCGATACTATCAACCATAAATCATCCATACTTGACAATGTATCGCCCCGGGGGAGGGTACTTAGTCCCCGAGGGGGGGTGGGGGGGGAAGAGGGCTAATGGAGCCACAAACAAAAACATTGTATCATGGCTATTTTTCACAACAATAATTGAAACTATTAAGTCTCATGATCATTGAGCCATAAATAAAACCTTTTATGCATGATTATATCATATTTTGCTCTATGCTGCCAGGTTAAAAGAATTTTAAATTTTAAAATAAATTTCTAACTTTTCACTCAAATTTTAAAAAATGCTATTTAGTTCTAGATTTTTGATACTAAAGTCGGGTATAAAATTTCGTGGAAATTCATTAATATTTGTGGCCGCTATTGTGTACACAAAAAATCGACCACAGACATACTACATATAGATAGGAAGACAGACGGACGGGTATCACTCCAAAAATAGTCAAAACGTGTTCAAGAGGTCTTAAAATATATATTGGCATTAAAAGCTTGAATTCGAAAATTTTCGTGAAAACAATACTTTCTCTATGCTATGCTACATAGTATGAGAAAGTAAAAAGTATGTGCCAAAATAAAAATTTGAGGTTTTTATTAACATATGCATGAGTTTTAAAAAGAATAAAACAATTTTCTTTCTATTTTAATACGGCATCCATCCCAATTGTCCGGCAGAGATTTGCACCCTCTCCTCCCTCCTTCTTATTTGTTCTGCCGAATAATCCACACTGCGGCTACATCACATAAAGACAATATGCAAGCATTGGAAAGCATATACAAATTTAGCAGTTACATGGATTGAACCTGATTTGAAACTCATAGAAAATAATAAACTTTCGTGGTGAGAAAAATGTACTCGCCGGAAATTTGTTGTAATTCACTAAGAAAAAAAAAAAAAGAAAAAAATCGAAGTGTTCACGAATCTTGCAGCCATATGTTTCTCCCCTCTATCTTCTGGGATTACTCTAATACCATGCACTAAATAAACAATTAATTTAATTGGGGGATATTGGCTAAACATAATATCTAAATAGTGCCATCTGATATTTTAAGCCTAATCTAGTGATATAACAGTGTTACTTCCAGAACTTCATAATGTTAAATTATATCAAAATCAGAGCAAAAGAAGCTCAGTTTTGAGAAAAACGATTTCAAAATCGAAGAGTTGCTTGATTTGTACTACATGTATTGCTTCACCGATTTCATTATAAAACGTGTTCCAATTGGAATATATTGATTTTTTATATTTTCCATCATTTAAGAAATTGAAAAACGTAAGTTATCGGCAGTTCAAAGAATTTGAATTAAGGAATTTGAGGTCAGATAAGATTTTCTGATATGAGATTTTTATGGCGATAAGAGCATCGCATTTTCCATTTCCAGTCTATCACTGCAAGGCTATTCCTAAAGCATTCCTAAAAGACATCCAGACACCAATCAAACATTCACTTAAACTGAAAATCATTTCCATTACGAAAGTACTCAAATCCGGAACATCTCATAAAATTAATCACAACATAATCCATTCAATTTTAGAAGATAAGTTAATTTAAACCAAATGTTGAAATACAGCAAAATATTAATGCCTATAGCTGAGATTTATCATCCCAGATCTATATTTTACGTAGATAGTTATTATCACTGGAGTGTTTTTTAACAGACGAAATGGCAAACCCTTTTCAGAAGTGCATATGGCGATTCTTGAAGGCAAACAATAAAATGAGATAAAGTACTCGAGTTACAACTCAACGCAGGTGTGATATTCTAGAACGGACAAAATAATTGAAGAACTTTGTCCCGTCTTATCTGGCTCACCCTAAGTATTGTTGACTCAAGCGCAGCCCTAGCACCTGATGTTCTCATACTATTAGTCTACACGTCTTACGGTTGATAAGAAAATGCTATCAAATATGGAATGCTCAAGCGCTGTGACCTTCTTTTTTCTTTTCTTATGGAAGTAACCCGAGTTTTCCCCTTGAAATCAGCAATAAACAATAGTCTGGTGAAGTTTCATCATTCTTTTCGGTCGGCAAACTTTATTGATGTATTTAAGTGGTGCAAAATCCATTTGAGATAATTGCGCTTCGAGAGAAATTTTATTTGTAGTACTCTAAGAAGGAAAGAAACTTACAATGACGTCTTTTATGATTATTAGCCAGACTTCTACCAGGTCTTCGGACCAACAGAAGCTGCAATCTCTCTCCCTTTACCTTAGCTATTAATCTTGTTCTAGCATTTACCGGACAAGTGGTATTAGCAACAACAGCATGATTATTAGTTTAGCTATAAGATATCATAGTTACTACACATTGTTTTCATATTCACTTGCAATGTTAGCAACATTGTATAAATGTATGATTAAATAGCAGATCATCTCATATTTCTGACAAACATAATTTGAAAAGGAATAGAATCTATCTGGATGATGATTATAAATCCTATGAAGTGCAAAATCCACGTCTGCTGTTTGTGTTGTATGTTTTCCAAAGAGAGTAGCGTCTCAAACGGGTGGGTGTGGAGTCAATTATGAAAGTTAACAACCTGTCTCCCTCGGTTATTAGACTACAAAGTGGTAAACAAAATAAATTTCTAACTAAAACTCTAGTATTTGTACTGAGAAGCGGAGCTCATGCTGACAGTAATGCCAAATCAATTATTAGAACCTGCAGCATTAGCTTAAATATTAGGGTTAGCAACATTATATTCAGACTCAAGACAGGGATGAGTTAGAAGAGCACCTGAGCGGTAGGTTTGCTGCAATATCTCTTTGCTTTGGGAAACTTCTCTATTGGTTCGTCATTGCACTGGGTTTGAACATTTGCTTGCATTTAGGTTCAGTACGAATTTCTATCGAGAAAATGTCCATTTTTAATGTTTTAAAAACTAATAAATAAATATAATGGATATATTTCTCCATTATTCTCAGTGGATCAAAGAATAAGGATTTAAGTACTAGAGAAGACAGAGAAGGCATTGCAGGTTTCACAGTGAAGTATGCATAATGAAGAAAAGATTGTGGCTAAGATGATATTTTGCAATCTAGAGAGGAAATTCATTATCTGAAACTTGAGAGTAAAGTAGTCCTCTTGTCAGACTAAATAATTATATAATTTAATATAATAATTTTTATACTTGCAAGAAATTATTTAACGATGATGCTACCTGGAGGAAGAAATTAGCGAGCCCTTAACACGTTGACTGCCACAGTATAAATTGGGTAGTGAAATAGTATCTATTATAGATTAAGCATTTTGTTTTATGCATACCTAATTTATAACACTTATTCTTCACCCTCAAGATCTTCATCATTTATGGCGATGGCTTGATTAATGCACGGGCCTTTGGGGCCGCGACCCCCTAAATTTTGTATGTAATAAAAAATTTTTAAACAGAATTAATTTTTTAATTAATTTAAAACTGATAATATCAGTTTTTATTTTAAATTTAAAAATATGCTAATAGTTTTAAATATTATACATCCTTTAAAGTCTTAATATATTATTTATTTATAAAGTAAAAAGTTTGGAAGTTCTCTTCATGTATCAAAAGACCTGAGCCCCCAAATTTGTTATAAGTTAATGTTTTGTACGTGTTTGGTATGCGCTGAGTGCATGGGGGCCCCGAATTAACTCCAGGCCCTGTGCCCCATTTTGGCTTGATCAGGCCTTGTTTATGGCACTAAAGGACTCATGAACTCTGGTGAGAGATCACCAGTAACGAAATAACTCCCTCTCTAACTTGAGAAACAAAGCGTTAAGTCAGAATACTAAAATGCATTTAACACAATATACATAAAAATCTGATATGGGCAGCACATGACTTCCCCTATATAATGCAATGAATTTAGTTCGTTTACAATGAAAAAAATGATGTATAAGATCCACGGCACAGTGTTTTTAGTGTTGAATTGTACATTTGGAGCTTTTTCCGGAAGACAACATGTAAAACTATTTCGAAGAATCCAGTTATGTTATATTTCACGTAACTCTCAATTGACAATTATCAATATTCATAGCATCCGAAATAAGAAATATAGTACGTATACTCTTATTAAAATATTTAAATAATTAATTTTCAATTTAAAGTTATTTTCGTTAACTTGCGTTATTTTTGCAATTTTGATGATATTTGCGTCAATCGGGAGAAAAAAAATATTGCCACTTCGACGATATTTCGCTGAATCAGTCGCCAAGTTCATTACAAAGCGTTACAAACAAATGAAGAGAATAGCATTTCTTATATATAAATATCTGTTGGCGAATCGTTAGGCACCAAAATACAAAATTACTACTCAAAGTATCTTTTTTCGTGAATGGAACGATCTAGATCCACGAAAATGATGTTAACAAATTTATCGCATAATATTACATATGACTGATTCCTGTTAACTTTTTTATATATTTGAAGAACATATAAGAAAATAATCAACAAAAATTAAATAAAGTTAACCTAGAAACATTTTTATTACAATGTGTATGCAAAATACACACATATCCCGTCTAACTCCCAAAGTTAGGATCACATGCCCAATGCAGATACCAGCATTCATAGACCTGCTTCGTGCTTATTATATGCTCATCAGCATGTAATGGCCAATATTATGTGCCTACTTTCGTGCAAGACTGTAATTTATAGCAAATGTACTTGCTGCCATTGCAGGTAACGGTTATAATAAAAGCAAAATCGATCCATAGATGCTACTATGTAAAATCGCACTCAAATCCTTGCAGATGAAAATTTTGCTTGTTTTATACGGTACTGTCTAGTAAAACACCTTGGATGCAAACATCTTCCCCATTTTATATATTTTCACGAGTAAGATGAAGAATAGCACATAAGTACGCCGCATAATTTTGCGCCATTATGCGTACAAATATTTAAAACAGAGAAAAGACAAGAGAAGATATTAGCAGCACACATTATTGAAAATTCCCTGATGACTGCAGATTATTTTTATGAAGCCTCCAAAACGTCAAAAATTTCTGGAAATACCATAACAGCATTATAACGAGTAACTTGCTCATTAAATAATATAGTAATATATATATATATATATAGTAAAAAAATAATATAACAATTTGTTTATTTATAGTCTGGATCCTACTAGTTTTCTCGTTAAATACGAACGTTCGCTAAATTCGTTTTGCACAAAAAAAGAAAAAGAAAAAAAATATATATATATATATAATAAAAGTTTGAAAATCCAATGAAAGAATAGCGAAGTTTCAATTCAAAAAACCCCAACATTAAAAAATGCCTTACAAATAAAAGTATCAAACAGAGAATCATCAATCAAGTGGAAAATAAAATGGAAACTTCTAGTCATCAAGCTGAAGACAAACAAAAAACATTAATGGAAAGGAATCGATAAAATAAAATAAAATAAAATTCTAGCATGAAAGCTTTACACGTGGACAAGCCCTAGACCTAATAATGAATAGTGCATTTCGATGAAACTCTTTGTCAAGTCCAAGTATTTTAAAAAAATGAACACAAAATGCATGTTTCTGATATCAGTGAGAGATTATATCTATAAACACTGAAAACTTGGACAACATACATAAAGATTGAAAAATAATAGGAAACAAGAATACCTGAAAAAACACTGCATACGTCTGATCCATTGGAGCCTTGAATAAAGAGAACAATGTTGCCAATCTCAAAAATAAAGAGAGGGTAACTACTGTTGCCAATAGTGAGAAAGAAATAACTGTAATGCGAAAAGACGATAAAAGGTGATATGCAACAGTAAGAACATGTAAATACATGGAAATGCTTATTCAAGAGAAAGTAGATGTCTGGCTAAAATAAGACACGGATAGAATTTAAGTATAATATACCATTCCAAACTTTTTAACTATACTGTGTACTAAATAAGCTGGATATTTATATAATTTGCTAGTAATTTTAAGTTTATTAATATGCATAGCATGAAATTTTTTATCAGATAATCTATAAATTCTAAAAAGCTGATTAAGTATAATATTTCTAAACATTTGAATCGAATTACAGGAATTAAAAGATAATATTTTATTAATGATAATCTATAAATTCTAAAAAGCTGATTAAGTATAATATTTCTAAACATTTGAATAGAATTACAGGAATTAAAAGATAATATTTTATTAATGATAAAGTTACAATAGTCTTTTTTAATGTCTTCATGTGGTAGCACATGGTGTGTACACTTCGTTTTTGACGAGAATAATTTTAATTCGCTTTTGCATACATATTTCGTACAGTCATTGGAATTTTTGAAAACACCAGGCGTGACATCTCCAAAACCTGAAATCATTAGTGACCCAACCCCAACCCCCAAAAAAGAATTCGATGCAGCGTCCGTGTTAGTCATAAATTCTAACTGAGCTCTATCTATAGTCAATTCTAAGAAATAGATGTTTATAGGAATTTTTTTAAACCATAAGTAAAAAATAACAGAAATAGAAATTTTTAAGGAACCCCAACCTTCTACGGAATTCGATGTTAAATTCATACCAGTCATTATCTAAGCTCTATCTATAACCAATCTTGAGAAATAAATGTTTCAAGAAAACTTTTTAAACAGGAAGGGAAGAAAAACCAGGAGTTGAAATATTTAGTGAACCCTTTACCTCCTTTAAAATTTAATGCTGAATTCATATCCGTCATCATCTAAGCTCCATCTGTAATCAGTCTTGAAAAATAAATGTTTCAAGAAATATTTTTAAACCGGAAGTGAGAATCCTGAGTAAACCTCTACAGAATTCGATGCTGAATCCATATCAGTCATCATCTAAGATATATCTATAACAGATTTCGAGAAATATATGCTTCAAGAAGAATGTTAACTTTTGAAATCGGAAGTGACATCTTCAGAAATGGAAGCAGAAATTATTATAGACTCTACTTTATCCCCTCCAGAATTTGATACTGAATCCATAAGTCATTATCTAAGCTCAATCTTTAACCAATCCTGATCTTTCAAGTAAAATATTTGAACCGGCAGTGGATCCAGAATTTGATGCTCAATCCATATCAATTATCACCTAAGCTGTATCTACAGCCAATTTTGAGATATAGATGTTTCAAGTAAAATATAAGTTTCTTAACCGAGAGAGAAAATCCTTAGTAAACATCTTATCCCTACAGGAATTCGATACTAAATTCAAATTGGCCATCATCTCATCCCAATCCATAGCAGATCCCGAGAAATAGATGCTCAATCCATATCAATTATCACCTAAGCTGTATCTATAGCTAATTTTGAGATATAGATGTTTCAAGTAAAATATAAGTTTCTTAACCGGGAGTGAAAATCCTTAGTAAACATCCTATCCCTACAGGAATTTGATACTGAATTCAAATTGGCCATCATTTCAGCCCTATCCATAGCAGATCCCGAGAAATAGATGTTTCAAGGAAAAAATTTTCCCAAAATGAATTGTATGATAAAATTTTTACAACCAATATTTTGAAGTATGACGTACCCAGTAAGGACGTACTGAGGGCACAAAGACCCATATCCCAGACGACTATAAAAAAGCCTCCCCCAAAAAATCTCTGTCCAGGCTAATGGTTTAAGCACCATATTCTAGGAACTAACTCTTATTTCACTTTTTACTTTATGCTTGCAACAATTCCAGTAATCTTTCAGCAACACCATGCATTTCAATGGGAAGAAAACGTGCCCCGAATTGTTGCATTTTTTTCGTACACAGTAAGAAAAATTGATTAACTTCTGAGCGCAATTCAATCAGAGGACGACAAAATCACACAGTTGTTCAAAGATGGCGGCTATGAATGCTACTCTACGGTGGACAGCGGATATGGAATGACAATTCCACGAGCTTTTATTTAATTACATAAATATATGCACATTAAAGATATCAATTCAATTATACTATAATAATACACTTAACTAAATACTTTATGGAGGGAAATTTGTGAGATTCTCTTATTTATATGGCTGATGCTAAACATGATAAATGCAAGTACAGGTGGCAAAGTACTGACAACCCTACGATCAGATAGATGTTCAAGAAGGGGTCCTAAAACAGGATTGACGGGTAAATTGCCGAAGTTCGACAATAAAAATTGCTCTATGTAGTACCTGCTCCCATTTTCTTTTACCAAGACCATTCACGAAACTCAACAATATAGATTTTAAACTGCAGCTGCCATAGTCAAAAATGTATTATTATGTTCTTCCCGGGTTGTGGGTGAAGCATTTCCCCGGGTGATGCGTAGATCTTTTGATGCAATCCCACACACATACACTAATAGCATCTTTCCTACTTTAACAACCATTCATACACGAAGTTTATTTTATCTGGTCAGATTTGTATAATTTTTAAAAAAATTATCCCACTTAATATGCTCATTAAATCTGAGGGCCTAAAAATTTTGCTTGTTAAAAGCGAGTAAATTAAACTTCAATTAGCACTTTACCAAATAGAAGTTCATAATATGCTCATTATATCCGGAATCTCGGTGAATGCGGACTCGTTGCAAGCGGATTCTACTGTATTCTGTAATTATAGAATGTTACACGGGGCATCTTGTGAGAAACTTCTGATCAAGCTGTAGGATAGAGCTGCATTAAAAGCAAGACGCCATTTAGAGGAGGACTGGGAGCTGGGAGATCAACTTCGCCCCCCCTATAAGTATTTCCAAGTTATTATGCTGTATTCTTATATAAATGTCGTTGTTGAATTAAATTTCCATCACTAGAACTATAGTCCATTAATCCCTGGCCCTAAAGAAATGCCCCCCCCCCCCCCCAAAGAAATTCTTTAAATGGCGACCCTGATGAAAAGACATGAAATCTGAAATACACCAGAAGAAATGCTGATTTGTTTAAATTTACTCCATTTTATTAAGTTTATAACAAATGTACAAAAGCATTTTCGTAGGCACATCATAGCAGCTTCTTTAAAATTCTACAAATGAACTAAAATATCACAGCAAACCCTTCAATATTCCAGACTTAAGACAAGCATAATTTGCGATATACAATAATTCAAAATATCCGATGAACTGTATAAACTAAAACGTTGGTTAAGAAAAGGTTTTTGATAATGAAAGATCTGACTACTGATTTTAATTTTCTCCAGAAATTAATTTGTTAATTTAAGAATCAGCTCAATTTATGTAATGTTTGATTTGTTTTTTATGCTTGAGAAATGTGAAAATTGGGAGTGATGGAAAATATCCAAATTTGCAAAAGTAGTAGGAATTGAAATTTATTATTTTTCATAATATTGGATGTTAAAAATGTTGCAGCCCAGACTTTTACCAAAATATTTACATTAAAAAGGAGAATAGAAAAGGTGTTTACACTATAATTCTAAATTGTCTCCTTCAGGCATACACTGAAATTACAGTTATTTATCTACATTCACTTATACTACTTTAGTATCCCTATGAAGCATTTTTACCTTTAAAAGTTTAAATATTTAGATGTTTTAAAACGTGTTAAAATTATAAACGAAAAGGAAACATTCTTTAATTTTAAAATTGCATTTCTTTAATGGAAACGTAAACAAAATTGTATTTAAAACGGAAGTTTGATAATTAAAAATGTCAAGGGTAAAATATTAATTTCCAGATTTTCAAACTAAGGTCTTGACGTCATCCGAAATTTTTTTATTTCAATCGTTTCGAAAGCTAACCCTGTGCTTGAAATGACAGTTGGGCACTAGAAATGTTGTATACATTTATTTTCGTATTAAAATACTGATCGATAATAGTCTACAAACTATAACGCCATTAATTTCTATTTGAAAATCTTTTGCTCTTGGGTGCAACGTATGAGAGACTAAAAATTTTTTCAAATGCTATAGATGAAAATTTTTAAACCTTTTGGCCGCCCATAAGTGACTGCCTATTTTGCCTATTGGTAAATCTGTTTCTGAGAGAATGTGGATTTGGTCGGAGACGGGTTTTACAGGGTATTTCAAAAACATTGAATGACTAAATATATCTTGAACGAATGGTCACAGTCCGATGGTTCCAGTTTAAGAAATGCTTCAAATAATGTATACTTTCAGATTACTACAGTTTTCGGTCACGTGACACGTTTCAGTTAAAAGTACAAAATTCACCTTTTTTTATACAAAGAAAGTTTCAATGAAAAATTCTTTCTTATTCATTTAAGGATCTTTTAGGGGGAAAAAACATGTTTTCTTAATATGTAAAATTGGTTGTGAAAAAATTAAGTTATAGGCCTTAAACCACTTTTACTTGATCACAAGAAAAGGCGAAAATATAGATTTCAGGGGTAGTAAGAGAACTTGAAATTTATTAAATAAAATTAGCATTTGAAAACTTACATGTATACCTATCTTTCCCGCAAAAATTTTACACAGTCTCCAATTACCCGACGAAAATTTAATTAATGATATCTCGGGTAATTTTGATCGTATGTTAATCGAACTTGTTTGACTAATTGGGATGTTGAAATAATTTTAATAATTCAATTTTTTTCTCTAGAAAGCCCATATAAAAAGCTACATTTTGTACTTTTTACTAAAGGGTGTCACATGATCAAAATTTGCATACGATGACAGTCAACCTTAATCAAAGAATTTCTTAAAGTGGAACAATGGGTCTACGACGCAGTTTTCTAGATATATTCAGACGTTCAGTCTTTTTAAACACCTTGTATATGAAGGAGATTCTGTGTTCTTTGGAAATCCTAATCTGATGAGTGTGAAAATGCTAGCTTTGTTAAAGTTTTCATTGTATTAATTCGAAATTCAAATTTTACTTCTGGAGAAAGAGTTTTCACAGTCGGCAGAAGCGATTTAAAAAAATTCATGTCTTCATCATCGTTCAGATTAGACGTTTTGGGCTCCATTTTTTCCGTATCCTTTTCAATAAGAGAGAACATGTCTTGCTCCACTTTCCTGGACTCGTTTATTTCTGCAGCCTTTTCAGTAGATGTTGAAGTTCCTTGTTCCAATCTACAGGGCTCAATTATTTGAGTATCCTTTTCAATAGACGAAGAAATTTCTTGTTCTGCTATACTTGGTTCAATTATTTGAGTGACTTTTTCAATAGATTTGGCATTTTCTAGTTCCCCTATCTTGGGCAGAATTTTTCGAACAGTCTTTTCAATAGATGTGGCCGTTTCTTGTTCCGCTTTTCTTTTTCCCTTATTTTTGTGTGCTTTAGGGAACACATATTCAAAATTGGGGGTTCTAGTGCCAATATTGTCTCCGGGAGTTCCTTCTTTGAAGCTCTCTGTGAATATTGAATCATTCTCATTTGTTTTACCCCGTAGAATGTTGTTTTCCAAGAAATGTAACATATGCGCATAGATATATTTATGACGGGGTCGCTTACCGAAATCGCTATCCTGTTCCTTCTGTTCTCTTCTCTTCGCTTTGACATATCCATCTCTCACACTTCTCCATTTTGCAATAACATTTATTTCTGAAATATAAAAGGAACAATTATTGAAAAAAATAATAGTTATTTCACATTCAGGCAACATCCGACCGTCCAAACGGCTGCTCATGTCTTCGGACGAGTCGGACGGCCTGAGTCTTCAACATTCAGGCAACATGCTTCTGGTAACAATCTAATTTTCATAATAGAGAAATAATATTATGTGGGTGTGGATTGGACAACTTCTAGTTTAAGTAAAGTACTGCCATATAGGTCCTATTAAAAGAAGACTGTATTCAAGTATACCAACGGAAGATGAGTGGACTGAAATTACCAAGTGTTATGAAGTGCGTAGGCGTGCCTTGACCACAGCCAGAAGCGAAATCCAAGAGGAACTGGAAGGAAATTCAAGGGACCTGAAGGAGTGGCTCACTCGAAACTTTCTTTTGGGTGGGTGGGGGACTGAGGAGAATGCTTTAAAATATTACATTTTGGTCTTTAAATAAATTGCTCTATCAAACATATTTCATTTAATTATAACTGCATACGGTACTTTTTATTATTGGGAACCACTACTATTATGTTTGATTGAGTCAAAGTTTATATACTGCAAAGCTTATTAATCATTAGCATCTGTAAACTCTTAAAAATTATCATTATATAATTCAATTCACATAAATTATTATATAAATTATTAACAAATAGTTAATTGTAAAGCTATACTTCTAATTTAATAGTTATTTGTAAATATCCATATAGCTATTATACTTTAATATTTATATATAATAATTGCAATTGATTTTAATACGGGCAGTAACTAGTAGCAAAGCTATTAATACGAGTAGAAGGACATTTCTAAAAATTAATACACAAGTTAATTTTTAAATATTTTCAATTTAAATATGTATATAAATTAATGATCATAAGTATAACCACTAATTCAGTTAAAGGTGGACCTGGTCCTTCAAACTCCAACGTGTTGATGACGTCATGCACTGAGATGATCCAATGAAGAAAGAAGGAAACAATGTGCTGTTTATTACTTCTCATTAAGTAAATTAATATGAATTTCACACGACTAATTTCTCAAATTAAAGTGTCATTACTTGTTTATTATTAGATGATATGCGTAGCATATGTATGTTATTTCGTAATCTGCTATATTTAGCAGAAATATATTGTATCGCATTCCGACTACGTAGTATATCCTGTTATACTAAACTCTGGTTTGCTGGTTTTTAGTCTATTTCTGTAAGATGTTTTTATACGATTAAAGCAGCTGGTAATAAAAATCTTTAACATTTTGGAGCTATTGTAATAAATTACTTTTTTCGTAAGTGTGGTGTCTTTTGTCATTTCTTATTTTCTAATACAATTTTTAAAACCTGAGTACACTACTTACAGAGTTTTATAGATTATCAAATAAACATATTTTTTCTTGTTAAGTTTATGTATTTTCTCCTCATTATAGATTTATTTAGACAATTTCAATTGATCAGTTGCCATAGAATGTTCATAGTGCTACTAGTGCAACAAAAATGATTTACTCATTAATCGCTTCACATTTAACGTTTGTTAAATGTAAAATTTAAAAAAAAATTAAGTGATACTTTTAAGGATGCATTAAAATTCAGTTTGTGCAAGTTTTATTTTGATTACTTTTGGAATACATGCAGATTTTTATTTAGAAAAAAAAAAGGTATTTTTTTTTTTTTTTTGTCTAAACAAGCCGGCTTTTTTTTTCTTTTTTTTTGCTTAAGTCTAAAAATCCATCAACCCTGATACATGACATACAAAATATTAATATTTGTTAAAATTAAGTAGTTTTCATCTCAATATATACAGTAAGGAATATTTATTATACAGTTTTAAAAAATATGTGATTGTGGTTTCAACTTAAATGGATAAGTTAATAAGCCAGATGTATTATTACTTTCCCTATATATAGTACTAGTAGCATACCCGTTCTTCGTACGGATAAAGAAACTTAAAATTCACAATCATGTGTAAATTCCTATAGTATACTAAATGACATTTTTAACCAAAATATTCTGTTAAAATATTTAATATAATGCTATTCAAAACAAGTTAAGAATCTCTGTTCTCGCTATAAAAAAATTATCTTCAAGGGCAGATCTGAAGAATAAAACATCCTGGTCCCTTATGTAAGCAAATTTACAAAAAATATGGAAATATATAATTATAATATAATATAATTATAAAAATATTAAAATTGTATGGGACCCGTACTAATTATATACGCGAATATTAGAAGATATAACCTGTATTAATAGATTACATGTATAAATTGAAAATTTCAAAAACCTGTAATCTTTAAACCTGAACGCAGTAATTTATTCCAATATATGCCAAAACGAACGTGCTAAAATTATATGGGAAGATATATACTCGTATATACCCGTACTACTTATAATGTCGTAGATTAGAAGACATGTCCGAGTATTAGTATAGATTACCCGTATTACAATATGAGTCTCAAATATCTTTGCCAAAATAAAACAGATGACGTATTAAATTGAAAATATCAATAATCCCTGTTATCTTCATACCAGAAGGCCGATTCCAATATATGTCAAAATATATGCCAATATACCTGTACTACTTATATTCTCGCAGATCAGAAGATATACCCGTGCATTTGTAGAAGATTACTTGTACAACGTACAATATATGAGATTCAACAATTTTTGCCGCAATAAAACAATGACATAGTAACTTGAAAATATCGATAATCTCTAAATCAATAATCCCCGAAAATATTAATAATAATAATGTTTAAATCTGAAGACCGTAATTGATATTATCCAGTCAAAAATGCAATGGTAATGAAATTATTTTATATACATATCTTCATTATTCAAATCGGAAAAGATTTAATAAAAATCGTCTGCTGCATAAACACATTGGATATAAATCTGTTGCTAAGCGACATGATATTATTTCCTTCAAATAAATTAGTGTAAAAAATATCGTCTGAATAATGCTATCGCTATGGAAGGTTTGGCGACATTTTCGTCAATTTAGCGACATTTTAAAAAATCGCCAAATTTATCACCAAGTGAGACTGTAGAACTGACAGTCCCACTTGACGACAAATTGACGAAATATCATCACTATACTATCCCCTAACAAAATACAATTCATTTATTTAGTGCAATTTTATCAATTTCAAGATATTTTTATGGATTTACAAGCATTTTAATCAATTTGGTGACATTTTAAAAATTCGCTAAATGTGTTACTAAGTACGAGTAGGACGGTTGGTCTGACAGATAAATGCTAACGAAACATCATTTCAGTACTGTCTTCAAACAAAACAAAATAAATTTCATTGATTTGCGTCGTTTTTATCAATTTGGCGACATTTTCGTCAATTTGGCAACGTTTAAGAAACGTTGCCAAATTAGAGATATCCCGCCAAACTCGTAGCTATGAATTTACAGATCTGAATGAAACATCCTGATCCCGTTTGTATTTACTAAATGAAAACACTAAAATTGTATTAGAAGATATATATACCCGTTCTACTTTTTTTCTGTTTCAACAATAGGCTAAATGAATTTATTGGCTAAACACAATGAGTTTATTAGCGTAACACAATATATAAGCTTGAAAACTCTTTGCCAAAATAAATGAAAGTGGTGTAGGCAGTCCGCAATTAATATAATTAAAAGAAAAATCAAACCGTTCATTTATAAGATATATTTTTATATCCATTTATTTATTATTCAAATCGAAAAAATAATAATAAACATTAATAAACACATTTAATTTAATTGCGTGGTCGAGCAACATGATATATCCTCATAGAATGCTAAAAATTAATTAACCATTTTGATTTCTTAATACTTTTCATCGTTGAGTAAAAGCTTGTGAAAAATAAACCATGGTGACAGATTTTCCATTTAAATTCATGTTTTCAAACAATTCATGATTTCAGAAAGTGACTAACTATTTAGCACAAAAATCTGCCACCAAACTCACAGATAAAGTTTTAATTCACTTTCATGTTTGAAACAAACGATTTTCAACCTTTTCGTTTGGAGGAACCAGGGAGTTAGAGAGTAGAACTCCTAGGATAAAGTTTCGTTAACCTGGTCTTAGAAACTCGAAACTTGGACAAAATTTAAGGGGGCCTATTTGAAGCTTACCCACAAAATTTCATTAAATTCAGTCCAGCCGTTTTCTCGTGATGAGACAAACGAAAGTTTCGTTTTTTACTAATATCTCGAAAATCACTGGTCGTAGAAACTCGAAACATAGACTAAATTTTAAGTGAGACTATTTCAAGGCTACCCACAAAATTTCATCAAATTCGGTTCAGCCGTTCTCCTGTGATGGTGAGACAAACTAGCAGACAGACAGACAGGCAGATTTTCAATTTTATTTATATAGATAACTAGCAGCATACCCGTTCTTCGTACGGAGTATATAATATAAAGAAACTTGAAATTCATAATCATGCCCAAATTCTTATAGTATACTAAATGACATGTTTAATCAAAATATTCTGTTAAAATATTTAATATAATGCTCCTAAAAAGAAGTTTAAGAATCTCTGTTCTCGCTATATAAAATTATCTTCATGGACATATCTGAAGAATGAAACATCTTGGACCCCGTATGTAAGCAAATATAAAAAAAAAATATGGAATTGAATCAATATATGCAAAATAAAAGCGTTAAAATTGTAAGGGACCCGTACTAATTATATACGCGAATATTAGAAAATATAACCTGTATTAGTAGATTACATGTATAAATTGAAAATACCAATAAATCCGTAATCTTTAAATCTGAAGACAGTCATTTATTCCAATATATGTCAAAATTAAAGTGCTAAAATTATATGGGAAGATATACACGTACTACTTATAATGTCCGATTATTAGTAGAAGATTACCCGTTTTGCAATATGAGTCTCAAATGTTTTTTGGTAAAATACAACAGACGACGTAATAAATTGAATATATAATTAATCCCCTTAATCTTCATACCAGAAGACTGTACTTGATTCCAATATATATGGCAATATATGTCAAAATATATGCCAATATACCTGTACTACTTATATTCTCGTAGGTTAGAAGATATACCCGTGCATTCCTAGAAGATTACTCGTACAACGTACAATATGCGTGTGTCAGCAATTTTTGCCGCAATAAAACAATGGCGTAATAACTTAAAAATATCAATAATCCCTGAATCAATAATTCCGGAAAATATCAATAATAATAATGTTTAAACCTGAAGAGTATAATTGATATTATCCAGTCCAAAATGAAATGGCAATGAAATTTATTTTATATACATATCTTCATTATTCAAATCGGAAAGGATTTAATAAAAATCGTCTGCCGCATAAACACATTGGATTTAAATCCGTTGCTAAGCGACATGATATCATTTGCTTCAAATAAATTGGTAGAAAAAATATCGTCTAAATAGTTATATTTCTATGGAACATTTGGCGACAGTTTCGTCAAATTAGCGACATTTTAAAAAATCGCCAAATTTATCGCCAAGTGGGACTGTAGAACTGACAGTTCCACTTTGCGACAAATTGACGAAATATCATCACAATACTATCCCCTAACAAAAAACAATTAATATCATTTATGTAGCGCAATTTTATCAATTTCAAGATATTTTTATAGATTTGAAAACATTTTTATCACTTTGGTGACATTTTAAAAATTCGCTAAATGCATTACTAAGTAGGATGGTTGGTCTGACAGATAAATGCTAACCAAACATCATTTCAGTACTCTCTTCTAACAAAACAAAAAAAAATTTCATTGATATGTAGAAGACACAAGCCACACGACCAACCCGAAGGTTTATGGCAGCTGTTTGTGTGTCGTTTATATCAATTTGGCGACATTTCCGTCAATTTGGCAAAGTTTAAGAAAAGTTGTCAAATTAGCGATATCACTCCAAATTCGTAGCTTTGAATTTGCAGATCTGAATGAAACATTCTTATCCCGTTTCAATATACTAAATGAAAACACTACAATTGTATTAGAAGATATACCCGCTCTACTCTTTTTCTGTTTCAACAATCGGCTATATGAATTTATTGGCTAAACACAATATATGAGTTTAGTAGCTAAATACGATATAAGCTTGAAAACTCTTTGCCAAAATAAATGAAATTGATGTACGCAGTCAGCAATTAATATAATTAAAAGAAAAATCGAACCGTCCATTCATATGATATACTTTTATATCCATTTATCCATTTATTTATTATTTAAATCGAAAAAAAAATAATAAAAACATTAACAAACACATTTAATTTAATTGCGATGCCGAGCAACATGATATATCCTCCTAAAATGTTAAAATTTATTAACCACTAACAGCACACCCGTTATTCGTACACAGTGTATAATTTAAAGAAACTTAAAGTTCGCAATCATGTGCAAATTCTGTTAAAATATTAAATTTATTGCTCCTAAAGAGAAGTTTAAGAATATATGTTCTCACTATGCAAAATTATCTTCACGATCAGATCTGAAAAATAAAACATCCTGCCCCCTTTTGTAAGCAAATTTACAAAAGAAAAAATAGGAATTGAATGAATATATGCAACCCCGTGCTAATTATATTGTCGCAGATCAGAAAATATGCCAATGTGTTAGTAGAAGATTACCCGTATTACAATATGCGTCTCAAAAATATTTGCCAAAATAAAAGAGATGACATAATAAATTGAAAACATCAATAATATCCGTACTCTTTATACCAGAAGGTCGTAATTGATTCCAATATATGCCAATATATATCAAAACATATGCCAATATACCTGTACTACTTATATTCTCGTAGATTAAAAGATATACACGTGTATTTGTAGAAGATTCGTACAACATACAATATATGAGTTTAAACAATTTTTGTCATAATAAAATAATTGCATAATAACTTGAAAATATCAATAATCCTTGAATCAATAATCCCCGAAAATATAAATAATAATAATTTTTAAACCTGAAGACCGTAATTGATATTATCCACTCAAAAATGCTATAAGAAAAATCAAATCGTTCTTTTCTAAAATATATTTTTATATCCATTTATTTATTATTCAAATCGAAAAAATAATTATTAAAATTAACAGACAGATTTAATTTAATTGCGTTTCTGAGTAACATGATATAAGATAGAATCTTATAACATGTTAAATATGTCATGTCTTATAACATAAACTGCGAAATTAAATAACGATTTTGATTTCTCTATACTTCTCATTGTTCCGTAAAAGCTTCTTTTAAATAAACCGTGAACCATGGAGATAGATTTCCCCTTTAAATCATGTTTCAAACAATTCATGTTTTCAGAAAGTGACTAATTAACGCAAAAAATCTCCCATCAAACTCAGAGATTAAATTTTAATTCACTTTCAAACGATTTTCAAGCTTTTCGTTTGGATAAACCACGGAGTTAGGGAGTAGAACTCCTAGGAAAAAGTTCCGTTTTTCATTAATATCTCGACAACCCCAGGTCTTAGAAACTCGAAACTTGGACAAAATTTATGGGGGGATATTTCAAGGCTATTCACCAAATTTCATTAAATTCGGTTCAGCCGTTTTTCCGTGATGATGAGACAAACGTAAATTTTGTTTTTTACTAATATCTCGAGAACCACTGGTCGTAGAAACTCAAAACACGGATATAATTTTAAGTGGGGCTATTTCTGGGCTACCCACAAAATTTCATCAAATTCGGTTCAGCCGTTCTCCCGTGATGGTGTGACAAACAGACAGACAGACAGACAGACAGACAGACAGATTTTCATTTTTATTTATATAGACTAGCAGCATACCCGTTCTTCGTACGGAGTATATAATATAAAGAAACTTGAAATTCATAATCATGCCCAAATTCTTATAGTATACTAAATGACATGTTTAATCAAAATATTTTGTTAAAATATTTAATATAATGCTCCTAAAAAGAAGTTTAAGAATCTCTGTTCTCGCTATATAAAATTATCTTCATGGACATATCTGAAGAATAACACATCTTGGACCCCTTATGTAAGCAAATATAAAAAAAATATGGAATTGAATCAATATATGCAAAATAAAAGCGTTAAAATTGTATGGGACCCGTACTAATTATATACGCGAATATTAGAAAATATAACCTGTATTAGTAGATTACATGTATAAATTGAAAATACAAATAAACCCGTAATCTTTAAATCTGAAGACAGTAATTTATTCCAATACATGTCAAAATTAAAGTGCTAAAATTATATGGGAAGATATACACGTACTACTTATAATGTCCGATTATTAGTAGAAGATTACCCGTTTTGCAATATGAGTCACAAATGTTTTTTGGTAAAATACAACAGACGACGTAATAAATTGAATATATAATTAATCCCCTTAATCTTCATACCAGAAGACTGTACTTGATTCCAATATATATGCCAATATATGTCAAAATATATGCCAATATACCTGTACTACTTATATTCTCGTAGGTTAGAAGATATACCCGTGCATTCCTAGAAGATTACTCGTACAACGTACAATATGCGTGTGTCAGCAATTTTTGCCGCAATAAAACAATGGCGTAATAACTTAAAAATATCAATAATCCCTGAATCAATAATTCCGGAAAATATCAATAATAATAATGTTTAAACCTGAAGAGTATAATTGATATTATCCAGTCCAAAATGAAATGGCAATGAAATTTATTTTATATACATATCTTCATTATTCAAATCGGAAAGGATTTAATAAAAATCGTCTGCCGCATAAACACATTGGATTTAAATCCGTTGCTAAGCGACATGATATCATTTGCTTCAAATAAATTGGTAGAAAAAATATCGTCTAAATAGTTATATTTCTATGGAACATTTGGCGACAGTTTCGTCAAATTAGCGACATTTTAAAAAAATCGCCAAATTTATCGCCAAGTGGGACTGTAGAACTGACAGTTCCACTTTGCGACAAATTGACGAAATATCATCACAATACTATCCCCTAACAAAAAACAATTAATATCATTTATGTAGCGCAATTTTATCAATTTCAAGATATTTTTATAGATTTGAAAACATTTTTATCACTTTGGTGACATTTTAAAAATTCGCTAAATGCATTACTAAGTAGGATGGTTGGTCTGACAGATAAATGCTAACCAAACATCATTTCAGTACTCTCTTCTAACAAAACAAAAAAAAATTTCATTGATATGTAGAAGACACAAGCCACACGACCAACCCGAAGGTTTATGGCAGCTGTTTGTGTGTCGTTTATATCAATTTGGCGACATTTCCGTCAATTTGGCAAAGTTTAAGAAAAGTTGTCAAATTAGCGATATCACTCCAAATTCGTAGCTTTGAATTTGCAGATCTGAATGAAACATTCTTATCCCGTTTCAATATACTAAATGAAAACACTACAATTGTATTAGAAGATATACCCGCTCTACTCTTTTTCTGTTTCAACAATCGGCTATATGAATTTATTGGCTAAACACAATATATGAGTTTAGTAGCTAAATACGATATAAGCTTGAAAACTCTTTGCCAAAATAAATGAAATTGATGTACGCAGTCAGCAATTAATATAATTAAAAGAAAAATCGAACCGTCCATTCATATGATATACTTTTATATCCATTTATCCATTTATTTATTATTTAAATCGAAAAAAAAATAATAAAAACATTAACAAACACATTTAATTTAATTGCGATGCCGAGCAACATGATATATCCTCCTAAAATGTTAAAATTTATTAACCACTAACAGCACACCCGTTATTCGTACGGAGTGTATAATTTAAAGAAACTTAAAGTTCGCAATCATGTGCAAATTCTGTTAAAATATTAAATTTATTGCTCCTAAAGAGAAGTTTAAGAATATATGTTCTCACTATGCAAAATTATCTTCACGATCAGATCTGAAGAATAAAACATCCTGCCCCCTTTTGTAAGCAAATTTACAGAAGAAAAAATAGGAATTGAATGAATATATGCAACCCCGTACTAATTATATTGTCGCAGATCAGAAAATATGCCAATGTGTTAGTAGAAAATTACCCGTATTACAATATGCGTCTCAAAAATATTTGCCAAAATAAAAGAGATGACGTAATAAATTGAAAACATCAATAATATCCGTACTCTTTATACCAGAAGGTCGTAATTGATTCCAATATATGCCAATATATATCAAAACATATGTCAATATACCTGTACTACTTATATTCTCGTAGATTAAAAGATATACACGTGTATTTGTAGAAGATTCGTACAACATACAATATATGAGTTTAAACAATTTTTGTCATAATAAAATAATTGCATAATAACTTGAAAATATCAATAATCCTTGAATCAATAATCCCCGAAAATATAAATAATAATTTTTAAACCTGAAGACCGTAATTGATATTATCCAGTCAAAAATGCTATAAGAAAAATCAAATCGTTCTTTTCTAAAATATATTTTTATATCCATTTATTTATTATTCAAATCGAAAAAATAATTATTAAAATTAACAGACAGATTTAATTTAATTGCGTTTCTGAGTAACATGATATAAGATAGAATCTTATAACATGTTAAATATGTCATGTCTTATAACATAAACTGCGAAATTAAATAACGATTTTGATTTCTCTATACTTCTCATTGTTCCGTAAAAGCTTGTTTTAAATAAACCATGAACCATGGAGATAGATTTCCCCTTTAAATCATGTTTCAAACAATTCATGTTTTCAGAAAGTGACTAATTAACGCAAAAAATCTCCCATCAAACTCAGAGAATAAATTTTAATTCACTTTCAAACGATTTTCAAGCTTTTCGTTTGGATAAACCACGGAGTTAGGGAGTAGAACTCCTAGGAAAAAGTTCTGTTTTTCATTAATATCTCGACAACCCCAGGTCTTAGAAACTCGAAACTTGGACAAAAGTTATGGGGGGATATTTCAAGGCTATTCACCAAATTTCATTAAATTCGGTTCAGCCGTTTTTCCGTGATGATGAGACAAACGAAAATTTCGTTTTTTACTAATATCTCAAGAACCACTGGTCGTAGAAACTCAAAACACGGATATAATTTTAAGTGGGGCTATTTCTGGGCTACCCACAAAATTTCATCAAATTCGGTTCAGCCGTTCTCCCGTGATGGTGTGACAAACAGACAGACAGACAGACAGACAGACAGACAGATTTTCATTTTTATTTATATAGATGAAAGCTTTTGTAACAGTATGTATATTAGCTGCTAATTTAAAAGAGTGCTACATTGTGTCTAGCTAAAAAATTTTGGCCGCTACAAACAGGGCTTCAGGTGGATTTTGACAAATTTTACACAAATAATAGCGACTGAAACTCTGCACAGTATTGCGCATTTTATGCCGAAAAGCGAACTTTTGTAGCAGTATATATTGGCTAAGTAAAAATAGCGTAACTTTGTGCTTTACTAAGAATTTTTCGCCGCGACAAACCAGAATTTCGGGTAGATTTTAATGGATTTTATTAAGTTAGATGCACTTTATATATATATATATATATATATATATATATAATATAACATTCAATTATAACTTAATATAATTTAAAATTCAATTGTGCATCCAACTTTTTCTGCGCAGAAAAAAAAAATAGCAAAATTTTGTTTTCACGTGCATAGTGCACCCAAGTATTTCGAGCCCTGGCACTAATGATGTAAATTCCAAGTTCTAATATTTCAAAGTTGCGCTATTTGAAATATAAGAACTTGGAAATAAATCCTTGGGAGGAGAGTCGCTACACATCCCCTAAAATGGCGTCTCTGTAGGGTGAGGTTCATGAAGGCTAGATAGTTTAGTCTTCATAGTGAGGTCAAATGCCGGTGAAATTGAAACGCGAGTTTGTGAACATGGCTAATGAAAGAGGAGGAGGGGGGGGGGGGGGGGGGGCACCTAGTAATTTTCTGACTATGGTCTTGTATAACATAGGAATGGAAACTACTATCGGCATATGGTTGGTTCCTCCATATTAGCGTCATTTTATACTTGAAAATCTGACGCGTTCAACATATACATATCCTACAAATTGAGAAATTTCGTCGTCGTGGAAAAGCAATAACAAAATTAATGATTTTTTTTTTTTTCTATAACTGGATTTACAGAAAATAAATGGACTTTTTTTGTTACCGATTCAAATAACCATACAAAATTCATGCAATGCGATTTTTTATTTCAAGAGATATCGTGCTTTCTCGGCAAAAGTAAAATTTTTAGTATCTCGAGAACGGTACCCGGATTTGACTGCATAGTTTTGACTCTCTACTGTTTAATTGTGACAAATTTTCTATCACAAAATTAAGGTGTCCGCCTACCTTTAAAATGCTATTTTCGGTCAAAAATCCGATTTTCTATTTTTAGCTTAATATTAAAGTCTAATTTTTTAGCTTTCTAAATCAGTTTGAATTTTGTTTCTATCTTGCTTAGAACTTAGAGCTACAGGCATTTTAATATTAGTCAGTCGCAAGTTTTTGAAACCGAAAGTAGCATTCCGCTACCGGAAGTGAACTTAAATGTTTGTTTACATTAATATTATACTTAATATGAGCATCAAAATTTGTTACTACATGTAAAATGAATTTAAAAAGGAAAATACAAAACTTTGAAATATTTAAACGGTGTTGAATATATGTGGCAACACAAAGTTTTACTCAAATATCTGGCATCAAAGTGAGGGTACAGTGTTTGTTTATATTTCTGTAGCGTGTTCGTAGTTTTTCTGTTACGAGTGCTCGTAAACTTTAAAATTCTTGTTTGAAGTTTTCTTTTCTCCTTGAGATGGGAAAAAGTGTAGTTAGAAAAAGAAAACACCAGTTTCATGGTAATCAATTTACGAAAAATGATCTAAATAACAGTGTTGAAAATGACGCAGTGAATACTGAGAGTTCATCAAAGCTGGAAACATCTACTGCTTCAGATGTTGAATTGGCGAATCAGTCAGTAAGTGGAAACAGAATTATTGATTTAGAGATTCTGTTTACTGTTTTTTCTGCGATTTCCTGTCCAAAATGTTTTAATTTAGGATTGGATTTAAAAGAAAAATCCAGATATGGATTGTGTTTTCATTTTGTTCTAAAATGTAAAAACTGTAACTTTTTCAAAGGTTTTGCTTCATCTAACAAAATTAATAATGAACCTGAAGTAAACAAAAGATTTGTATATGGAATGAGGGCAATTGGTAAAAGGTTTCTCAGCAGCTTATAAATTTTGCAGTACAATGAATTTGCCAAAGCTTGCGAAAGCTACATATGAAACACATGAAGTAAACATTTTGAAAGTTGTAGCAGATGTAGCTGAAGATTCTATGGCAAAAGTAGCTGGGGAAGTTGTTTCAAAAACAAAAAGTGATGAATGCGGTGTTTCTGTGGATGGAACATGGCAGAGAGGACATATACTCTTTGAATGGCTGCGTTGCTGCTTTTTCAGTCGATACTGGGAAGTATTAAACCTGGAAGTCATGTCGTCATATTGTCGTACATGTAAAGAGATACAAAAATTGCCAAAGAACACGGAGTTTGAGTCGCTGAAAGCTGATCATGTGTGTCAGTATAATTTTGAAGGTTCGGCAGAAAAGATGGAAACTGTGGGTGCATCGAGGATTTTTCAGAGGTCTGTGGATCAACGAAAATTGAAGTACACGATATATTATGGTGACGGAGACTCCAAAGGTTTTTATGTGTGCAAAATACTTATGGTGATAATAGTGTCACAAAATTTGAGTGCATTGGGCATACCGAAAAACGTGTAGGTTCACGTTTGTGAAAACTGAAAACAAAAACTAAAGGTCTCTCGGGCAAAGGTAAATTAACAGATGTGTTTATAGACAGGCTCCAAAACTACTACGCAATTGTTATTCGTGCCAATGTAGGTAATTTACAAAACATGCAGCAGAATGTGATAGCTGCTTTGTTTCATTGTGCGTCAAATTTCATAAAACCAATGCATGTGTAATGCCCTATTGGAAAAGGCAGCTGGTGTTATTATCAGCGAGCTCTAGAGCCAGGTAAAACACGCGTAAAAGAAAAATATCCTGGTTTACCTAATGATATTCTGAATATTATAAAGCCAGTTTATTTAGAGCTCTGTTCCAGAGAATTGTTAGAGAAATGTCTACATGGCAAAACTCAAAATGCCAATGAGTGTTTTAACGGTGTAATATGGCAGAGAGTGCCAAAAGGTGTTTTCGGTTGTCTGCAAACTGTAAAATTGAGGGCGTATGATGCAGTAATACAATTCAATAAAGGTTATCAAGGCTGCTTAAAGGTTTTAACTGATCTGAACATTAAAAATCCAGGCTATTTCACCTTGACAGGTTATCGACAGCTGGATAACATTCGAATTGGTGATTCGAAGAGTCATACGACCCCTGTTGCATATAAACGTAGAAAAATTTTAAAAGCCATCAGGAAAAAAAAAGGATAACTGTTGTAAATATCACAGATGGTGAACTTTATAAATCAGGAGTCTTTTAAAATTAAATTTTTCATTTAATAGGTAAAATCTGGTATTTAATTATACTTTCTGCTTTTTCTCAAAATAAGATTTTTAACATTTTGCTTTATCGCAAAACATCATAACTCAAAAAATTATAATTGTAATGTTATGAAACTTCGCTAAAATACTCTAAAGGAGTTGATTTAGGGAATAAACCATGATTATAGTTAAATTATTTTTGATTTTTTTAGTTGATACAAGTTGTGAATTGTCATATATTTTCATGATTTTTCTGTGTGTAAAAACGTTAACTTCTATAATTTTTCAAATAACATAGTTATAGTTATGAGAGTGGTTCATTCCCTCAAGGAGGTTTCAGTCATCGTAATAATTTGTAGAATAAAAATATTTTCATTTAAATATGAGTTTTGCAAAAGTGCCATTTTATAGCAATTTTTTTGCATGTTTTGAGACTAAAAATCAAAATATTTAAAAATATACATATTTTTACATGTTATTTACAGTTTTTAGCTATATTCTATAATATAATGCATATACGTAGGCAATTTTTAAAATATTAAAAAAAATTCCCTTTGAAGGTAGGTAGGCACCTTAATAAAACTACAGTGAAATTCCTATAATACTACTTAACTAAATATGTTCCCCCATTTGAACATTTGAGGAACTTTCATAAGAAATCTGTTTATATCCCCCTCTTGACACGAAACTTTTCAGTGCTCATACATTTTAGATAAAAATTTTTAGTTAATGCGATAAGAGTTTTCATTTTTATTTGGTGGTTAATAAATTCATTGTCACGGATGTATAGTTAATTATATAATACATCAATTAATTGTAACCGCCTCATAAAGACAAACTGGTTTCTTTATTTTTTCAAAAATATTCCATTGTAGCCTCTCTGTGCATTGCCTAATTTTTTCTGGATAAAAGGGCGGTGATGAGGGGAGGGGGGGGGGGGGGGGGTAATAGAATTCTATGGTACTTCACCTTTCGAATCTCCAAAATATTGAAACTCATTTAAAATTGTACTTGTTTAATATTTTTGTACGTAAAGAGACATACAACGTCTTTTCCAGATACAAAAGTGCTGTTGGAGGCTCTTGCCATTTAGACATAAGTTTAAATTTACTTGCAAAAAAATACACGCAGCTATGGCGGGATTCCAAAGCGCATTATTATTATTTTTTTCGTATTACATGACATTTGTAGTAGATTGTGATTTTTTTAATTTAGAATTGCGAGAATTTATTAATTTTGTCGAAATTGTGTTCAAACAGCAATCACTCCATGAAAGTTCACTTGTAATATAATTAAAATATCCTACAAGGTATACTCTAATTAAATTAATAATTTTGCAGGGTAGTTCTTTGGCAACCTCCCCCCCCCCCCCCTTTTAAATACGTCCACGCAACGCATTTCAAATCTCTATCTAACTTGGAGTTAAAAAAAAAAAGAGGGGGGAGGGGGGTAGAAGACCCAGGCCGTCCGACTCATCCTGAGGACTTGAGTATCTAATTGGACGGCCGGGGGGGGGGAGGGGGGTAGTGTTTCTCAGTTTTTCGGCAATTACAACATTACGGTGTACCGTACCTCTAAAATACCAAATAATATTGAAACACGGTGACCTGTCTTTTTTATTGTACGATTTGAATTATCCTAGTCCTAAAATTCCAGGTCGATGTCATCTGCAAATCCTTTTTCAGAACAGTGTATATTTAGAACGCTCTGGTATGGTGCGATTCCAAACAGCATTTTCTTAGTTCCCTTTTTTTTCAGCATTACATGACATTTATAAGATTGCTTGTGATTTTTTATTTTTTAACCCTTTACACTGGAAGGATTTAACAGATTTGTTGCATAATAATCATTGCATGTGGAAAGTGAACATATTTGATATGTGCAAGAGCTTTTATAATTTTATATATATTTTAAATACATTTATTTGATAAACGTGAAATATCTCGAGAACGGTTAGTGCTAGCGTTTTAAAGTTTGTGTCATTCGTTTTCTAAATTATGTCTAAAATTATTATTTATTTGTAATTAGTGAAGGTTCTTGAGAATTAAGTGGTAATCTGAGCATTCGACTGAGTTTAAGATCAATAAGGTTCCAGTTTCACTGATTGTAATAATTGTACCAAATTATTTTCGAAACTCTTCATTCGTTCCTGAGATATCGCGTCCACGTGGTCAAAGACACACACGATCACACTCACTAGCATACATGTACATACAGACTTTACCTTTAAAACGTTCGATTCAAGTTCAGGGATGCTTAAAACGTGCTCATTGGTCGAAAACTCGACCCTATCGCAATACATCATATTACGAATTTAGGTAAGTGAACTAATAAGATGAAACAATTTAAAGGATAAATAATTTTCAACAGAAAGAGTAAAATTTCATGGACGATACTCCCGTTGCAGATACCAGTATCCATGGAACGTTGCTAAAATAACTTCGTTAAAAGCAACAAGAAAGATTAATCATGCATACAGCATTGATTATGAAACACTTTTCAACTACAATGCAATTTTATTTAAACATCTCTAAAATGCGATACATTCAGCAGTAATATTTTTAAAATTATCGCAATTCTACAATAATTTATTATATTTGAAAACTGAAAACTCATCGAAAAAATGAACTTTATTCAAATGACGTTATTAAAATATAAATCGCCCTAAAATATTTCATTCATACACTTTTATTCCATTCCTTTCATTCATCACAATACTACAATAATTTATTTTACTTAAAAACTTACAACCATGAAGGTAAAAGTAATTTAACTCTATGTTTAAAACTTCATCGAAAAATTTTGCTATAAAATCGTCTGCTTCTCTATGTAAAATCAATTAATGTTTCATTCATATCAGTTATATTGTAGGCTCCAGAGCTAAATAATTTTGCGTTAAAGAAATTCAGCAATTCTTATACAACTCATCTTACAACTTGATGTGTTTATATTCTCCATTAAGTGAAAATTAGGCTTCGTTGTAGAAATAATCAAAGTTTGATGATCACTTAAACTTAAATATATTGTAACTGCGTTGTTTCATAATATAGATGCATAGAAATTAAGCAAAATAAAGCGGTTTTAGGACGGATAAACTAAATAGAAATTAAAAAGAACTTTAAAAATCACGATTTTGACACAAGATGGATGGCATCGATCACTGAAACTCAAATGTATTGTAATTGCATTGTTTCAGAATATAGATGCACAGAAATTAAGCGAAAATAAAGCGGTTTCAGGACGGATACAACACTAAATATAAATTAAAAAGAACTTCAAAAAGCACGATTTTGACACAAGATGGAAGCCATATTTTATTTTGAAGTGGATCACGTGATCTCTTCATATAATATGGGTGTAATTATTATTTTAATTTTTATTTCAAAAACTACTGGATATATTTTGTTGAAATTTTTTTCATATTTTTTATGGGATAATTTGAATATTTCCTAAAACTTTCGAAGCAATATGTGAATTTTAAATTTCCTTAAAAAATGCTTGAAGAATTAGGTCCCATAGAGTTCAATGTATTTCATTTTTTAACCCAGGTTCAGTCTAAAACTAATTCGGTGTTATTATTCATTTATATTCCCATAGGTCCTATAGACTGTCTGAACAACATACTAAAATTTCATTTAGATAAAGTCATTTTTACGGCAGTTATCGTGCGAACGGACAGACAGGCAGAATGAACAAAGTCATAAACACTTTTCAACTATATTGTAAAGTGTTAATAAAAATCCTAACTGCAATACAAAAGTAATAGTATCGTCTGTTTACGAAGGTATGAAACAGCTTCCTTCGTCAGGGCACACAGCCTTCCTGACGACAGCTATTTTTTGTCTTGAAAACCTGTCGAAGTGTTGTATGCTCGAAGTCTTGTAATTATCTTAGTGTTGTATGCTGCATTTATGTTATTTTAGTTTTATCATTTTAAAAATGGTTTAAATACAAAGTTATGTTACCTACCCAATAGGCACATTAATTACATGCTTAGGGCATTAGCAAAGTAGGGACAACAAATGTATATATAGGCAAATATCAAAAGCTATGCAATTTTAAAAGTAAACAAGAAAGATCAATCATGCATACAGCATTGATTATAAAACACTTTCCAACTGAAATGCAATTTTATTTAAACATCTCTAAAATGCGATACATTCAGCGGTGATATTTTTAAAATTATCACAATACTACAATAATTATTTATGTTTGAAAACTTCAACGAAAATAAATGAACTTTATTCAAATAACGTCATCGAAATATAAATTGCCTGGCTCTCTATATAAAAACAGTGAATATTTTATTCATAAATTATTTTCCATTCCTTTCATTCAAAGGTGATATTTTTAAAATTATTACAATACTACAATAATTTATTTTATTTAAAAAAGTAAAACCATGGAGGTAAAATTGTTTTCTAACTCCATGTAAAACTTCATCCAAAAAGCAATAATATGGAATCGTCTGCTTCTCTATGTAAAAGCAATGAATATTTCAGGTATATTACAGACTTCAGAGCTAAATAATTTTGCGTTAAAGAAATTCAGCAATTCTTATACAATTCATCTTACAGCTTGATGTGTTTAGATTCTCCATACGTGAAAGTTAGGCTTCGTTGTAGAGATGATCAAAGTTTGGTGATCATTTAAACTCCAAAATATTGTAATTGCGTTGGCGCAGAAGATAGATGCATAGAAAAAAAATAAAAAAAATAAGCGGTTTTAGAACGGAGGCAACACTAAATATGAATTAATAATAACTTTTAAAATCACAATTTTGACACAAGATGAATGGCATATTTTATTTTGAAGTGGGTCACGTGATCTCTTCATATAATATGGGTTAAAGACCCAGACCACACGACCAACCCAAGGGTTTACGGTAGCAGGATGTGTGGCCGGCATATAATATGCCGGCCACACATCCTGCTACCGTAAAATACCATATAATATGGGTGTAATTATTATTTTAATTTTTATTTAAAAAAAACTACAGAACATATTTTGCTGAATTTTTTTAATACATTTTATGGGATAATTTGAATATTTCCTAAAATTTTCGAAGCAATTTGTGAATTCTAAATTCGCTTAAAAAATGTTTGAAAAATTAGGTTCCATAGGATTCAATGTATTTCATTTTTTCAACTCGGGTTCAATCCAAAACTAATTGGGTGATATTATTCATTTATATTCCCATATGTCCCACAGACTGTCTCAACAATATACTAAAATTTCATTTTGATAAAGTCATTTTTATGGCAATTATCGTGTGAACGAACGGACAGACAGAATGAGCAAAGTCATAAACACTTTTCAACTTTGTGGTAAAGTGTTAAAAAGACTTTGAATTTAAATACTTAAATTGAAAGATTTTTTTTTTATTTTTAATATATATATATATAAAGCAATGAATATTTCAGGTATATTGCAGACTTCAGAGCTAAATAATTTTGCGTTAAAGAAATTCAGCAATTCTTATACAATCCATCTTACAGCTTGATGTGTTTAGATTCTCCATACGTGAAAGCTAGGCTTCGTTGTAACGATGATCAAAGTTTGGTGATCATTTAAACTCCAAAATATTGTAATTGCGTTGGCGCAGAAGATAGATGCACAGAAAAAAAAAAAAAAATAAGCGGTTTTAGAACGGAGGCAACACAAAATATGAATTAAAAATAACTTTTAAAAGCGCAATTTTGACACAAGATGAATGCCATATTTTATTTTGAAGTGGGTCACGTGATCTCTTCATATATCTAATATGGGTGTAATTATTATTTTAATTTTTATTTTAAAAAAACTACAGAACATATTTTGCTGATTTTTTTATATATATTTTATGGGATAATTTGAATATTTCCTAACATTTTCGAAGCAATTTGTGAATTCTAAATTCGCTTAAAAAATGTTTGAAAAATTAGGTCCCATAGGATTCAATGTATTTCATTTTTTCAACCCGGGTTCAATCCAAAACTAATTGGGTGATATTATTCATTTATATTCCCATATGTCCCACAGACTGTCTCAACAATATACTAAAATTTCATTTTGATAGTCATTTTTATGGCAATTATCGTGTGAACGAACGGACAGACAGAATGAGCAAAGTCATAAACACTTTTCAACTTTGTTGTAAAGTGTTAAAAAGACTTTGAATTTAAATACTTAAATTGAAAGATTTTTTTTATTTTTAATATATATATATATTGCCATTTAATAAATATAAATTTTATATTACATTAATATGCTAAAATTCTATATCAGCATCTTCCAAAAATTTAGATTATATATCCAAGATACGGCAACAAAATTTTTGGTGCTTAAAGCCTCAAACTGGCTTTATCTGACCCTGTTTAAATATGACGGGAAACCAAATTTCGGTAATAGGTTACTACCAGAACCCGCCGAAGATTTCGCTGTGATCAGGTACGGCCCATAGAGAAGGCGGTTCCTTCCATGTGGGAAAATGGCGCACCTAGCACGTGCTTGTTCACTACGTTGCTGTAGTAGTTGATAAAATTTTAAAACGAAATTAATTGGCAATACCATTCCGCATAATCAAGTGTTCTATAAAGTAGTGTTGCTTACCAATATTCTTTCTGGTTTCATAATCCTTGATGTCAAATCCTTCAATTATATCATGACAAACACCCGTCCAACCATCTTTTTTCTTAAATCGATCTTTATAGTCTTCGCAGCTGGTGCTCCACAATTCCGGATGCTGTTGGACACCTAAAATTAGACGTTCAACATCTATGTCCATCTTATTGACTATAAAATGTTGATTTGAAAGGTGCGCTCGTCCGTCGAAATAAACGGTGTATAGTGTGTCGTCCGTGTAACAACCACATTATCAAGCCACTTTCCTTTCCGGTTTGGAGGGAGGGCGGACGCCTAAAGTAACCTGTCGACGACAGAACAAACATCCAATAGCGACGCGCCTTCCCATCTGGCTCTTCCTCAGTATTTTTCACCCCAGCAATATGTCACGTCAACACCGCCTCATTGGCGTTATATCGTATAGACACAAAAGAATACTATATATGGTTATATTATATCACGGACGATTGCGTTCTTGACAACGGAGGTTGCGAAATGCAATCCGCCAATTTTATCGTCTCGAGGTGGGATGTTGCGGTCAGTGATGACCTTACGATGAAATTTTTCCTCTCATGTACACTGATGTTTTTTTTCTTTTCTTTTCCAAAAATTCTTCCGTAATTTAGCATTACATGACTACCATTAGTTTTATTTTACAAATTTGATTTCTTTACTTACTGTCAATTGAATGGTGTGTTAACAGTCTATAGTTACCAGGTCAGGTGTCCCACTTCTCAGTAAAACAGTTTTACGATTACAAGTAATGTATCTTCCTATGTCCTACATCTGTGCTTAAATGTCCTACATTGACATATTAAAATGATATAAAAAAAATTGCAAGTATACCTGATTGGAAGAAATATTAAATATTTGCTGATGCCATAGTATTTAAAAAGAAAATAACATCCGAAATTTCTGACAATATATAATAAATTTTATCAAATAATTTAAGTATACCACCTTCATCGTCTTTTGAAGAGATCGTCATCTTTTGTATTGTAGTTCATCGTCTTTTTGTTTCCCGAATGAACAAGAAATGGACTGACGATAGAAATGGATAATCTGTAAAACTGAATTAAAGAAGAAATATTTATAACTTTAAATTCCCAAGAAAATTGCTTTACAGTTATTGAAAATATAAAAGATAACATACTCTTGGTAAAATGTGCCACGAGAAATCAAAACCATCTTTCGACACTAATCAATAATTTAACCAAAATTTATAATTGGTGTATATTCTCAAAATTGGTATTTAGTTTTCATAAATATTAATGTTTTAGTTAATAAAAGTATTTTTCATTTATTGCTAATATAAAATATATCAAAATCATGGTAAAAATATGTTATTTCCTTTGCTAATTTTAACTTCTCCCTGAGAGCTGTATTCTTTGCTCTTTTTAAAATCTACTTCACATTTCACAATGGTGAAATTTCATTTATATGAACACATTTAATTCGAATTTTTCTGTTATTCTAATGATTATTATTGCGATAGTTATTCTTTCTGCTCCTGGTAAAGATTTTTTTACTGACTCTGATCGAAAGCAAATGATAGCAGAAACGCGAGAACATTTAATATGCTTAAAATAAACCCCTCATAGCTTAATAACCTGTTTGTTATTACCACAGAGTACAATTTATTTATGCCTTGTAAAAACAATGATGCTATAGGGTGCCCCTGATTAATACTAAGTATTGGGCCCACCACTGGTTAAGGGCCAATTTTTAATTTGCGAATCCATCCTCTCAATCGGTATCAGTGTTTTCCAAACTTTTCTGGTTTTTTGAAATTCATTTTGATGGCGGAGTCCCGAAACGGGAAAAAGTCAATACTCTAGAACACAAATCCACTATATTTTGCTTAACTTCTTTGTGCATATTTCTATTTGTCAGTGCAGTATATGTATTCACTATAGCTCAAAAACTATATCCCATGAAATGTGGTGATGTCACATGCATTACCCTGGCGCTTATTAGATTTTGGTATGAGTCAGAAAAAAAGAAACAGCTTTTTGTTCTGCTTTTTAATCGAAATCGCAATGTATTAATTGTTTTTTATACATAATATTTGATGACTAAACGAATAAAATCGACCTCATTACCGAGGGCCGCTTTAATCCTCCTAAATTCTAGCCCCTTTCCCATAAAACTTTTACAGTATATAAAACCACACAGATGACCTCCCAGCATTTCCAAATTTTGGCTATGGTTAAAAATGGTCCTGCCTCTATAATAAACAATAAAGTTAGAGGTTCGCAAAATTGGGGCACATAGAACAGATTTTCTTGCTGTCATGGGTATCTGCTATTCCATCCTGGTCAGTTCATAAGTGCGAAACTGGCTCATGAATGCTGTTATCTGCAATGGGTGCATGAATCATGATCCTTAAATAGTAATGGTTTATTCCATTTATGGATAATACATTCCGTGGGTTCTGACTCATTACGCATACGTCAATCACGTACCAAGCGGAAGTAGAAATTAAGTGCTTAAAGGTTAGAAAATTAGAATTTACAATGATTTTAAATAAACTTTCAGCACAAGAGATATGGATTACAGATTCCAACAAAATGTTTGCCACCCAACTATAATTGAAATACCTCATTCGACTAACAGCAATAAAATACAAAATATGTACTTCTCTTACAAAGCGCATTGTCAGGAAATGACAAAGAAGAGAAATGTCATCCATTTTATCCCATGGACAGGCAGATTCACTGGTGATTTGAAACAGAAATACTTATGTTGCACCAATGAATTTTAACCGCAGATCTACGATTTTAAGATCACATGGATGATTACATATATAATGGAGAAGGATAAACAGAAGGGATTCGGTGTAACAAATTTTGATTGATAATACCTTGCCACATGAAAAGAATTTGAGTTCTGATAGAGAAACATGTTAGTCTAAACGCTCTTTCACTCTCTTGAATTGAACAGTCACCCTCTCTCTGTTTGGAACTAAACATTCTCTTTTTTTTTAAATGAGTGCTCTCTGCCCTGCTTTCTTTTGAACTGAATACTCTCTCTCTGTCTTTTGAACTGAATACTCTCTCTCTGTCTTTTGAACTGAATACTCTCTCTCTCTGTCTTTTGAACTGAATGTTCTCTCTCCACTATATATGAGCATTTATCACTCGATGTACATATCGCTATGACCAACGTATCTATGAACAGAAGAGGATTCGATGTGACAAAATTTGACTGGTAACCTTGCCATATGAAAGAGTAGAGAAGTATAGTTTTCCGAACAATTTTCGAATTCGAGTTGTGGCAGAAAAACACAATTTAAGACCTAAACACTCTCTCGAACTGTACTTATCGCTATAACATATTATGTAGATTATGGGGGGCCATATTGAGGAGGTCGGCCTCCAATCCCCTAAGAATTTCAAAGTTATTATGTTTCTTGTTATAATTTTCCTTGCCAAATTATATTTCCATCATTAGGACAATAGTCCATCAACATCCCCCCCCCCCCCACACACACACCCCTCAAGAAATTCTCAAAATTGTGCCCTTGGTATGGATAGCTTCATTATTTCATAAACTAGGTCAAAGATATATTTTTTCTTTCCCTGCAATACATGGTAATGTACAGGATTGTGTTTTTGACGTGACATTGGTTTAATCAGTGTTTTAACCGGATAAAACCGTCAAAAATCCAAAAACTGCGAACAAAAGGGGAATTTGATTTAAAAGCAATAAAACCACCATGTCAATCATTATAAGATTGATCATCCATATAAATTTGAACATTATTATAAAAAAAATGCAAGTAATTTTAAAACATTATCCTTACAACAATGCAAGTACATAAATACCTTTAAAATATTGAAATACTAGCAACAATTAAAAATAATGCTTCATTTATTTGAATTTAAATATAAAGGTATTCTGATTTTGTTTTGAATTAAAAACAATATTTATAACTTTTCTGAAGTTTTATTATTTTAACATTTTAGAGATAGAACAATTTGTTTTTAATATTCAGGTTCATTACACCAGCATTCGATAACAAATAACGAGTTTAGACCTTTTCTCTAGTCCTAAATAATTTTGCAGTTTAGAATGGATGATTTCAAAATTTGAAAATATTCCTTCTATAGAAGCCGAACTAGCAGGTTGGGATATCAGCATTGTTACTAGTTCAGCTAATTTAAAAGCTGCACTGTTTTCATCCTGAAAACTTTCACACTTCGAAATACCTTTCCCACGTTATCGGATTGGTGAGTTTCGCACTTTAACTGAAGTAAGATGTTGGGAATGGGCTTTCTTGGACTTCAAGTGCAATCAGAAGTGGTAAACAGCCTTCAATTTTTTCTGTAGTATAAAAATTAGCAGTTTCCATTTCGCTATCCGTTAAGTTTTTACCCATATATTTAGAATGCATGATGTAAGCGAGGAAATGGATTGACATTAATGCCTGTTCTAGTCTTCTCGAAACAATTTTAATGTGTGGTTGCAGGGAATCTTCTTTCATAAGACATAGTCAAATGTGGCAAGCATCGGCCAGTGTTGCTGTATCTCTTTATAGTATATAGGCCTACATTTTAGGCGGCTAAAATGTTTTTTCTTCCAAAACTTTACTTTCAAGGGGCTATCTATTCATTTAATTTTACTAATCTAATAAAAATAACAATAAATTTATTTAAATCAATTAAATATACAATTTACAAATAGAGTTGCTATCTTTCAATTATTATATATTGCTTTATTGTATTTTGCACAGGGTACATGAAAACTAGTTGCGGTACTGATTGAGAGTGGCAGGATTTTGATTGGCAATATTGGTTGTTTCGTTCTCACTTGACAGTTTTGACGTGATGGTTAAAACCATAGATTAAACCGGATAAAACTGTCATGTGTCAAAAACCTGCCCACCCTGGTAATGTATAGGGAAAGTATTGGAATTATATCTAAGTTGAGTTTTCGATGGATCAACATGTTTCGAGACCTCTAGAACACGAAAAAACTATTTTTAGCGTGATGTTTATGTGTGTGTCTGTCTGTGCAATGTATGTAACCACTCTAACTCAAAAACTAATTGACAAAATTTCATAAAATTTTATAGGCAAGTTATGTGTGGGTGACCCTGGTGCTGATTAAATTTTGGTATGATTCGAAATAAAAGAACCTCCTTTTTTTTGTGAAATGGCCAGCAAAAATTGCATGTATCCACTCTAGTTAAGAAACTAATAGACCAATTTCACAAAACTTGATAAACAATTAAGTTGCTTGTCAGTTACCTTGGTGCTGGTTAGATTTTGGTATAGTTAAAAAAAAAAAAACCTGTAATTTTTTGCGAAATGGTTCGCAAAAACCATCAGGATCTAAAAATACTACAAATGTCTCAATGCATGTCTTATATGTAAATTTTGATAACAAAAAGAATAAGATCAACTCCATTACTCTAAGATGGACCATTCTCAAGATATTGAAGTTTTTTCAATTGGGAAACTGAAAATGTTTTTCACTGTAGTTAAAAAACTATTTAATGAAATTTCTTCAAACTTAGTAGTTAAGTCCTTTAATGGTTATACTGATGCTGATTAGATTTCGGCATGATTCAGAAAAATATAATCTACTTTTTTTGTGAAATGGTCCACAATGATCATGAAAATATGAAATATCACTAAAATGTCAAATTAAGTACTTGTTCTTTACATAATTTTTGTCAGCACAGCGGATATCCCTAACCCCATGACTGTAGGATAAACTGTTCTCTAGATATTTTAGGATTTAGTAATTTTAAAGAACTGAAGACATTAAAGTGCATTAAGGTGCCAAAAGAAACAAACATGCATTAAAACAGCAAATTGTATATAATATAAGAAAAAGTATACATGTTATTTTCTGCAATTAAACTCCATTTAATGCATTATGAAATAAAATATAAGAATTTGATTGTGTGGGGGAAAGCCTTCATTTTTATTTGTTAATTACTAGAAACATCCATTTTTCATTAAATTGATGCTATTTAATGCTTCTATGCAATGCACTAAACTTAAAAACATTTGAAAATATATTACAAAAAATAGTTTTGAAAAATCAAATACTAATTTTCATATTTTCTGTTTTAAATTAAATATATATATATATATATACTAGCCGCCTTCGGCGACCAGCTTGTTCGCTACCCTTGAAAATTCTGACCATGGCAAACTCGCTGGCGCCATTACCCCGTGGAGTTAACAAAGCTTGTTTTAGTTTAATGACGTAAAAACTAATATTCCAAAAACAAAAACATTAATTATTTAAGTTTGTATATATTAAAAGCTTTTTTGTTTTTAATAAAAACATGAAAAAAAAATTATAAGCACTCATAATACCAATACTAGTTCTGTTAAAATAAACTCTAAACTGAATAGAATGTTTACAAATTAAACAAAAATCTAAATACAATTCTAGAATAGAAGTCGAAAACCTGTTAAATCAGAACATTATATAGCCCCTGTTTAAATCAGAACAATTTTAAAACAATATAAATAAAATACACTATAAACATGTAAATACACTTAATACGTAATGTTATAAAAAGAGAAAGAGAAGTTTATGTTCTTTAAAGAACAATAATGAAGTAAAAAATAAATTCTTATCTTGATACGGATAAACCGCTCCAAAGAAACTGCTAACACAACAAAGTGAAACGTTTGGGTTGAGTTGTAAGTAAAAATGACGTTTTTAAAAAATTAATAAATGCATTTCAAGCAAATTGAAATTTAAAATGAAAAGTAATTTATTTCAAAAATAATAATTTATTCCAATAAAATGGATGAATAATTTATTCAAATAAAATGGATGGTTTGTTTTAGTTTAATGATGTACATTCATTATTTGGCAGGCACAAATATCGAATGTTCCATTCGATTTCGTATGCGTATCTGACGCAACCTCATCAGAACCATGACATCATAATCTCGCCCCCCTCCCCTCCACCATAGAAACACCGTGCATCTGCACGTGCATGTGGGTGAAAAATCGATCCCTTCTTTAGTGGTTTGGCCGAGAAATTGAAAATCATTATTTCCTTAAAATCCGGATAGTGCAGCTACTTTTTCTTATTTCTCGACCAGATTGGGTTTGTAAGAAAGCCTGATTTTTCAGCTTTCTAAAAATGTAAATTATTAGTCGAAATTGCCGGTACTTTTCCCGATGTAAGGATTTAAAAACGAAAGTTCATTTTTTTGAGCTGAAAGTGACTTTTGTTTTAAAATCTTTAAAAAATATTAGAATTTGTCCCTGAGATTTGAAATTGATATATTTTTACTCGCAATTGTCCGCTCTTTCTGGTAGCGTGATTTGTTTTTTTCTACGACGTCTGGATGGTGGGGAAAAAACGGTTGAAATCGCACAAAACATAAAATAACGAAAAAAAATAATTCAAATTTTAAAAATCGATTTTCACGTGTTTATTTCTCAAGATTGGCTATAGATAAAGCTGAGATGATGACCAATATAAATTCAGCATTAAATTCAGGATGAGGTTAGGCATTCAATGAAGATTTCCACTTCTGTTTTTATTTTGTTTCACTTCTGATTCAAAATTTTTTCTTAAAACATCTATTTTAAAAATTGGCTACAGACAGAGCTCAGATGATGACTGATATGGATTCAACGACTAATATGGTTTCAACGGTCTAGAGGGGATATGGGGTTAACTAAGTATTTCCATTTTCGGTTTTGGAGATGCCATTTCGCTTTTCTGAAAATTTGCATGGCTGTACGAAATACATATACAAGAGAATTAAAATGTTTGTAGCTCAATCAAGAAGGAAGTGAACAAACCATTTGCCACTATATGAAAGTTTCGTCATAATTTTTTTTTTTATTATTATATCTTTGTTTTATGAAATGTGTTTCTCCTATTTATTTTCTTGATTTGTGTTTACTTTATTACCATGGAGATTTAAAATTTCAAAGAGTTTAGTCTTTAAAGTCATGCTTTTTTAATACATTCTAATTTTTTTAAAATGCCAATGTCAATATTTAAGAAACATAAAAGGTTTGCTTATTTTTAATAAAATGTATGACAAATGTTCTGTATCGAAAATTCAATCTAATCTGACACATAGCAATGTTTAATTTTTTAAAATGTATTTTGTATTTTGAAATTTTTAAATTTGAAAAGTATTTTGTATTTTTTGCCCTAAAACCTATGTATTTTGTTGTACGACACATAATAATGGTGATAATTTGGGCAGAGCCGGGAATCGAACTTGGGTCCTACGAGTGCAATCCTCATGCCTTAACCATTTGGTTATCCCATCCGCTAGGTGCACAAATCTTTATTTGCCATTCCATCAGTCCAGCTTTAGCAATCTGTGTCTATTATTAATCGTGACTGCTAAAAAAATGACCACTGACTATAGCCTAACAGCAGTTGGCTGCTGCATCCCAGTACAGTATTATTTTTCCAATACATTATTAACAATGTCCCCCATTAGATTTCAAAGTTAATTTCTTAATTAAATGTAGTTCCAATTAATTTTCATAAAAATCTCTACTGTAAAAAGATTTATCTCTAGTGCCCACAAGCTCATGTTTAAAGAAATCAAATATTTTTCAAATTTTAAATTCTCCAAATTATGTTTTAAAATCATGATACTGTCTCCTAGATCATTTTCAATCAAATTTTTGACACCAACCTTTCTTTCATTATTATCTGGCATACTATCCAATCTCCCTGGCCTTATTTCAATGTTAATGAAGACCCTAATTTTGTTTTCAGTCATATCTATAGTTCTACTGCCTCTGTCTCTACTCTAATCTTAAGATTCATGGCCCTGGGTTCCTCAAATCCTGCTCAGCACTTATGGATCCAGATCAGAGTTCTTTTAACTATTCATGCACAGATGGGCCTAAATACCACTTTGATTGTTTCTTTTGAAAATTTTTATGTGGTAAAGCAATTATGCTTTTAAAATAATTTGGAAATACTAGGGAAATAATTTTTACATATTGACTCAATTTACAACAATCTGTGCAGATTTTTTTATTACATGGTTCCATTTTTATGGGGTGAAATCTAATTTTGTGAAAAGTTCTCAAAAGGCTGCAACATAAAAATTTCAAGCCACCTCATAGTTAAAAATCCAGTAGTGTTAAGTAGAGAGACTAAAAGGGATATTTATCATTTGTTTTGTATATATGACATATGATGCATATGTAGAGTGATTATTTGAGATTTCAGTGACCACTGGATCAACCTCTTTTTCTGCTAAAAATTAAATCCTCTTTACACAAATACTTTTGATGAAATTAAATACATATATATTTTTCTTTTTTTTAATGAATTTTTAAAATGTTAAAAATTATTGAAGTCATCCTATATTTACAAATTCAATGAGATGAATAAAATAGTTTACCATGTATATAAATAAGAATATACACAATCAAACCTATTTAAAACAAATGTAAGAAATAAAGAATTAAAAAACAAAGTTAAATTAAAATATCCACACCAGTATGAAAGAAATACTTTGCATACTTTCATAACAATTTCACAACTTTAACAGACATTATCCTAAGTTATTTCAATCTCATTATAGAATTCACCTGAATATAATTAAGAATTGTTTTATGATGTTTCGAGTATTATCAAAGTTCCCATATATATATATATTAACAAAAACATTAAGCAAATGTTACAAACCTATTTTTTATTTAAGAAACTGAGCAGTGGTTTTACAAAAATAGTAAACTCTAATCTTACTCATCATTTCAGTTTAATAGTTTAATCACACATTTTCTAAAACTAACATTCTAACTAATTTAAAATCCATTTGAATCACTTTGAAAGCGATACAAGTTTAAATTTAAGTGTACAGAATATAAAGTTGTGTAATGCTGTACTGTAGCAATAGGACTCCAAACCATGCACCCCAGTATGTGATCTGTAGACCATGATTTTTTTCAACAATCAAATAATATATAATTTACATAAAATCAGCAGTGTAAGATAAATACATAGCTTTGAAATTTACATTACTTTGACAGATTTTACATGAATGAAACTTATAATTAATTATATTTTTTAAATTACAAATGTCTTTTGACATATATAATGAAGATATAACTTTTAAGCATATTTAAAGTTTACTTCAAATCACATGAGGCTCTTACTTGAATGTAAATTCCATCATTTTATAATGAAATATTGTCTCATCAAAATGAGTCATTAATTTCATTTTTTAACCTCATAAAGAATAAGGCCTTCTGTGTACACTTACAAGATTTAATTTCCTATTATATTGTAAATTTTACTCTAACACTTGTCTTACAAAAAAGGTTTTGAAGCATACAGTCCAATGAAATTTATATATACCAATATATATATATATATATTTACCAGTTTGCAAACATGCAAAATAAGTTTAATTTAAGTAAACGTTCCATTTTTGTTGCTGTCCAAATATGTAGTAAACAAGAGCAATAACTTTCAAATCTTTGTACTATACAATAAAAACATATTTAATACAAATTTCAGTTTTATCCTAAACTGCAGCTGTTCTTTTGAAATAAAATAACGTGATAAATCAACTTGAGTTATCACATTAGTTTCTGTGTTCTATGGTTGTATTCATACAAGACTTAAATTGATTGATGCCACAAGCATATAGCTTTATACATGAATCTAACATGAAACTATGCTGATTTCATGTAAATGACAGAAAAAATACATAAATGTTCTGATTATATGAACATTCTTATATGATTTATAAATATGCTAATTATGTGTAACATTTTAAATATAGTGGAACACTGACTTATCGAATCAGAAAAGACTGATAACTGTATCCATTACATTGTGAGGAAATAATTAAATTGAAACACATCCTTTAGCCATATTGATTGGGAATTTACAAATTTAAATTATGTATTCCATGCAAAGTATGACAAGGAAAATGCAATATTAAAATTGATTTGACAAAAAGAAAAATGGAAGACATTTAAAAAAAAATAAAATTTTAATAATGTTTCTTGAAACATATTAATTGAATGTCATATATAACGCAAATAGTTCTTACAAAATATTGAAAAGTTTGATAAAAATGATCATACATAACTGAATAAAACAGAAAAAATAGAGTTTTATGATAATTTAAAACTTAAAAGTAGTGTTTTACAAAGCGTTTTATGATCATTTAAATCTTAAAAGTAGAGAAATACAAAATCTTCAAAACTGAAAAAGTGTTACTTTACTCAAAACAATTGTCTCATTTTTTTAAATTGTTCAAATATAAATAATTGAACAGTTAAAAAAGTATACAATATATTAAACCATATTCAATTTGATTTAAAATAAATCACTCACATTGATGCAGAAATAGCTGAAAAGTAAAAAATTCTTTAAAATCAGCATAAAACAAATTAGTAACATTATCAGTACAATTATGATTTTGTTTTAGTACAATTTGTATCAGTACAATTATGATTTTGTTTCAGCATAAAACAAATTAGTAACATTATCAGTATAATTATGATTTTGTTTTATGATGTGTCTTTAACAAAGATTTTATATTTTATCCGGGTCTGGGTCGTAATCCCGACAGCCGAAATCCCGACAAGCCAGAATCCCGACATGCCAAAATCCCGACAGGGTCGAAATCCCGACAAGTCAAAATCTCGACAAGGTCGAAATCCCGACAAGCCAAAATCCCGACAAGGTCGAAATCCCGACAAGCCAAAATCCCGACAGTCGAAACCCACTCTTGCACAGACTAATACAACACTAAGGCGGTCATCGTAGTGACGTCACAAGGGTTAGAATTTACTAATCAGCACCCCCCTTCCCCCCCCCCCCCCACGCACATGCGCTGGACTCACGCTCCCTCTTGTCTCCATCTGCTTGCTACGACAATGGCCATATGCTATTTGAATATGCTATTTGAACGTATGCAGAATGTGTAAGTGTTTTTTTCCTTTTTTAATAAAATGAATTTCCTAAATCTTATACCGACCTGTTATATCATTTTAATCTTTGTCATTTCAATTTGCCAAAATTTATTTCAGTAATGGCATAATTGTTATGATTTAGTGATTAAAACTATTAATTTGTAAAATGTAGAGATGTAAAAACGCTGATAATTTTGATCAAGCTATACATATAGGCGTAGAGAGCCATGTGCGTGGGCCCAGCGTGACTCCAGCGCATGTGCGTGGGGGGGGGTGCTAATTAGTAAATTCTAACCCTAGTGACGTCACTGCGATGACCGCCCTAGTGTTGTATTGGTCTGTGCAAGAGTGCGTTTCGACTGTCGGGATTTTGGCTTGTCGGGATTTCGGCTGGTCGGGATTTCGACCTTGTCGGGATTTCGACCCTGTCGGGATTATGGCTTGTCGGGATTTCGGCTGTCGGGATTCTGGCTTGTTGGGATTTCGGCTGTCGGGATTATGTCCGGAACCGATTTTATCCAATTTAATGCTTATAATTAAAGTTTTAATGTTATGAAAACATAATTATAATATACTTGGAACTAACTGTAAAGTATTCTTCAGTTTTATATTTTACATCAAAATTATAAAAATTAAGTACCTTTGAATTAATATATGGTTTGATTTGCAATTAAAAGCAACAGTACTGACATATATGCAGAGAAAAAACATTTAACTTAATCTTCTTTTACCATAACCAAACATAATTTATCATATTTCATTCAAAGTAACTGGACTTAACAAAAAAAAAACCACTAATAAATAACTCATTTATACTTGTCGATAAAAACTTCATAAAATAATTAAATAATTTATAATTTTTCAAACAATATAAATATATAATATATTTAAACAGCTTTTTTACTTATATATATATGATCCAGTAAAACGTTATCACAAACAGAAAAACTTTCAAGAAAATATTACACATTGTAATATTGGAAGTAGTAAATACTCATAAAAATTAAAACTTTGGTGCAACAACTTCATTATATTTAAGTATGAAGAATATTGCAATGAAATTTTTAAGAATAGATGTTTAACAGAGATGTTTTTCAATGAATGTTTTACTGAGTATTTACATATTACAATGCTTATAACAGTACTTATAACATGAAGATACCAAAAAACTGGTATATATATGTATCACAATTTTTAAATGTCGAGGAAAACATAAATTGCATTTTATAAATGCACAAATAAAATAACTATACAAATTTTACAAGTAATCCAGAAAAAGCATGCATTACTGGATAGAAATATAATATGAATTTTATTAAAACCACAAGAATTCAATATAGAACAAAACTTTAATGAAATAATTTAGTGATTCATACAGTGAGTTTGTATAATTTGAAAATTATAATGAATTAAATCCCTTTGGTGCACAATGTGATAACAAATGTAGAGACAGACATCTGTTGTAGATGTGACTTAGTCATTTATCATAAATATAATCAATTCATATCAAAATGTATCGATGAATTTCCAGTTAATGTTCAAATCTGAAATAAAATTAAAATATGTTAATTATAAATTGGAATAAAAATTCTAAAATAGCAAAAATAACCTACAACACATAAAATAAAAATATAATTCCACACAAAACGAGAGGTAAGATATTTTAGCTTGGCACTTTTCAGGGAAAGGAAACTCTTTTTAATAACACTTTTTAGTCTACCAATCAAATTGACAGGGAACACAAGTAAAGGAATAGAAATTATCTGTTGAATAAAAAAAAATCAAATGACTTGAATGTTAAATATTTTTTACATGTTTCATTTTCTAAAGCTGAGCCATATTCCCTTAGAACTGAAAATGCTACCTCATTGGCACAAGACTATTCTGAGGGGGACATATTTTCAGGAGTTGCAATTGGTGCTTTATAATAAGACATGCCATTATAAAATCATAATTTCAATACTAGGCCTGCTTTTGGAAACCCCAAAGGGATTGAAAAAGGTTTAGAGAAACTTAACTGTTATTAAAAATGTAATAATTAAAACACACACTTATCTGAGGCAGTGTGTGATGAAAAACAAAACCTAATGTAACATAGGATAAATTTCTTCTAATGTTCATTTCAGATATTGCATATTCATATGTTTATTATGTTTTTGCTATATGTATGATATGCAATTTCAGCCAAATTCACAACATTAGCCTTTCATTTATGTCTATGTGAAAGAAATATTTCTAAATATAACCCGGTGCAAATTGCATACCAGTGAATTGCAAAAAATTTATTGTCACCAACATCTTGTTGTAACAAAGGGTGTAAATCTTCATTTCCATGTCAAGCATTTGCAACCATAAAATCAACAGGGTTGGAGCTTGCCTACAGCATATGTGGACCTCATTTATTATATATCATTCCCATCGTTAATGCTAGGTTTGCTGAGATGTTTATTTTTGATCTGCAATTCCACAGTGTCTAGACTTAACAAGTGCCTGCATTTTAGAGTTTATTACTTTTAGAAACAAACTAAAATTTTAGCTCTGAAAATTTGAAAGTAAGCCCAAACTTCAGAACTTCATGGACTATGATCAGAGTCGGCTCAAGGATATTTTCATGTGTGATTGTTTGGGGTCGCACTTCATATATATATATATATATATATATATACAGGGTGTCTCAAAAACATTGACCTTGGTTTTTATTCCTTAAATATTGATCTTAGACATATATAATAAATTACAGAGTAAAAAAGGTACAGAATTTTATGAAATCGATTAAAATTTTCAAGGAAATTAAATTTTAAGAAATGCAAAATTTAAATTTTTATATGGCCCCTGTACAAAAACATTTCCAATGAGTAAAATATGCCCCATACACTAATAAGGTGATGTACAAAATTTCAGCATTTTATCATAAAAAGTCCCAGAGACATGAAAAGACAAAAATGTTGACTTAAACCACTTTTCGATGCATTGACAAGGGTTCTCAGAGGGAAAAAATCATGTCAGCACATTGCGTTTCAGGGATCATACACAAATTATGAAAGAAAACAATGATTACATAAATAAATAATAATTTTGCTATTTATTGGTACAAAAGTATCTACACTGTGTAGAAATAATAACTTTACACAGCTTGTTCAAAACGTTTTCCATTCATGACAAAGATCCATTAGAGATAAGAGGTAGATATTATTTACCTATGATGCATTTCTGCGTTGAGTCATTTACACTCTTGCTGTAAACATTTACATTTTAATTTGTGATTAATCCTTTACCAACTTTGTTTAAACATATCTCTGGGACTCTTTATGATAAAATGTTGAAATTTTGTACATCACCTTATTAGTGTATAGGGCACATTTTACTTATTGGAAATGTTTTTGTACGGGGGCCATATAAAAATTTAAATTTTGTATTTCTTCAAATTTAATCCCCTGAAAATTTTTATCAATTTCATAAAATTCTGTACCTTTTTTACGTAACTTTGTAATTTATTATATATGTCTAAGATCAATATTTAAGGAATAAAAGCCGAGGCCAATGTTTCTGGGACACTCTGTGTGTGTGTGTGTGTGTGTGTATATATATAAATATATATATACAGGGTGTCCCAAAAGATTGAAACATGCTTTAATTCTTAACCTGTTGTAGATAAGTGGGCAATGTAAATTGCAAAAATGTTGAAAGTAAGGTAGGAAATAAGACTACATTAATAAAATAGTCCTTCCATTAATTTTTAAAAGATTACACTTTTTAAATTTTTATATGACCCCCTTAGACAAATCTTGTTAATCAGAAAATTTTTATTTTTAATGCAACAAGATCATTAAAAGAAACCCCACATATTCGTATCTTTAAAATTGAGAGAGTTATATTTAATTGAAAATTGAACATTGTGAATGTACCATATATCAAATTAAAAATGTAAATTTGTGACATATCACAAAAGAGATAAAACTGGATGATAATACATAGGAGATATTTTTGAAAATTCCATGTAGGCTCACGATGCAATTACGGATTCTTAAGTATTTTTCACATTGAGACATGCCATATTTTATTTGAAACAATTAAAATAAATAAGTAAACAAATGCAAGTATGAATTTGATTTTGAAATTTAACAATTTTTCAAAACAAAGAATAGAACTAACAGATGATTTTTTCTTTCCTTCTAACTCTAATTTAGCCGTTTCAAATGTTTATTGTATAATAATTTAAAAAAAAAACTGAAGAATGAAATGCAGACAATTTATTTTTTAATTTCTGATCTAAACAATTTCCATCATCAATTTGTTCATGATCCCTATTTTCACTGATGAAACAGCCTTTCACATGGTATGGAAAACTGGCATGTCAGATTTTTTCCTGTAACATAATTCAGTTGATTTTAAAGATACAGATATGTGGTTTTTTAATGATCCCGTTGCATTAAAAATAAAATTTTCTGATTGACCAAATGTGTCTAACGGAGTCGTATAAAAATTAAAAAAATGTTACTTTTTGAAAATTAATGGGAGGGCTATTTCATTAACATAGTTTTATTTCCTACCTTACTTTTAATATTTTTGCAATTTACATTGCCCACTTATCTCCAACAGGTAAAGAATTGAAGCGTGTTTCAATCTTTTTGGGACACCCTGTACATATATATATATTCACTCTTGCAAAAAATACATGCACAGACAAAAAAATTGAGCTACAGCCATATAACTCGGCATGTAAATTTCATTTTAAGAGTTATGAAATGATCAAACTGTCAACGCCAATTACGTTATAGGGCTCATGCAACAAGCATGACAACGAAGCATCGTGCAGCATTTAAAATGACAGATGTTCTCAATTACAGATGATTGGAACTGGATTTTCTGCTTTGATACTGAAAGTTGTGTACAAAGATGCCTTTGAGATGTATTCGACAGAATTACGGATAATTGATGGATTTAGAGAGAAGTCACATCATAGGCCCAAGGGAAACTGGTTGGCCCAACAGATATCAATTGCCATCTTGGTCGGAGCAATATGGTAGTTGCATGGTGATGGAAACAGTAGATCAGAGAAGACCTATGTAACTGTCGCAGAGGCCCAGGATGCCCTAGACAGACAATTGCTCGAGAAGATCATGCAGTCAGGAGAGGAGCCACGTCTACACCAATAGCGTCGCTATCAGCCATTCGAAGGCATTTGCCATCCCCAGTGCATTCTGTATCAATGTATATTATTCAGAGACGATTGGCAGAAGGCGGGATTAGGTGTCGACTTCCATTAACATGCCAACACTGACTCCTCAACATAGGCAGAACTGTCTGGATTGGTGTCATGCCGTCAAGATGAAGGTCACGCTTGGTTAGTATAGACTGTGTCCGATTGGAGGGCTGTTGTCTTTAGTGATGGATAACAGTTCTCTTTCAATGCTGATGACTGCCACATAGGTGCGTGGAAAAGGAATGGACTTTTTTTTCATGATTACATGAGAAAGCTTTTGAGAGCAAAATATCTTAGATAGGCAAGAGCAGGAGGGGACTAATCCCCCATAGAAACACGATCACCATCACCTTATGAAAATTATTTTATTTCAATGACCTATCAAATTTTATTATCTAAATTTAGAGCAGAGCTCTGATTAGTGGTTTAAAAAATGTCATGCTTTAGATTTCTTTGTGCATACATACATAATGTAGCAGTAATTTATAAACTGGATTTTGGACTTTATTTGTAATTTTCCTGCACACAAATAATGTATAGGGAAAATATTGATGGGGTCGAAAACTGAAATTTTCGATGGATTAATACACATTTTAGTCATCCTTTAACCCGAATCTATTATTTTTAAAGGGATGTTTGAGCCAGTGTGACTGTAATGTATGCAGGGTCTGCGCTAGCCATTCGCCTATGTGCCAAATGCGAAAAGATCGCAAAATTGGCGATAAAAAAAATACTTTGGCGAAAAAAATGGCGAAGGATTTTTTGGAAACTGTGAAAATTTCGTAAATATTTTTTTGGGAAGTAATATGAAATAAAAGTCCTATTTAATTTGGAATAAAAGTCCGATTTAATTTGGAATAAAAGTCCGATTCCAGACAAGTAGGCCTATGACATACGAGCGTTGTCTCTCGTCTGTTTTGGGGATGCTCGTTCTCGTGTGACAAGCTCCAGGTATTCTTTAATCCCCAGCACGCTGCTCCTCAAAACGGATGGCAGACAGAGCATTCCTGTCTCTCAAGCGTCCTTGACCCACTGCAGCAATCAAAACATTATCTGGATTCCGCCCGTTATGTGAGCAGATTTTTTTTGTTAACCCTGAATTGCACAACCGTTAATCCCCAACACAGTTATTAGATACTCTCCAATAAACAAAACAAAAAAACACTTTCAACTTAAAATCTTGCATTATAGTTTTAAACAATCCGTGTTACAGAATTATTTCTGAAAAGAGCCATTTTTTGTCGAAAACGATCAGCCGTAAACAGAGAAATAAGTGATAAAATCGAACAAAAATGTATGTATATTTTTTGATGACGCGTATGCAATGGTAGTCCGGAGCATCTGGAGGGCAGAGAAATTAGAAGTGTGAGATTGTGTAGTTACTACCGCATTGTTTTAGGATCGATTGTCTTACGGGAAAAAATAACTTTCAGACTTACGATTTTTTTTTTTAGACTCCGCATATAAATCGACCCCCCCCCCCCCCCCTTGAAGTTTTTTTTTCTTTTTCTTTTTTTCCCACAAATTTCTCGACTTACGCGAGTATATACGGTAAATAAAAAAAGCATTTAATTTTAGTTAAAACCAACTGAAAAAGGTCACTGCTGAATATTATCACAGATGCCAACTTGCTGTTTTCTGTTTTTGTCATAAGTTGAATCGTAGTTTATCTTTTTGTTACGAATTTTTAAGCCTGCCTGGCTTGTTTTCGTTTCATCTTCATCATCATCTTTGTGGTTTTTATACGATCCTTACGCCTGCCTGAATTTTAAAACCAACATAAAAATTTATCCCTTATATAGTTTTGGTGCCTAAGAAATATAATGATGATACTGCATATAAAAATATTATGGATGTAGCAAGAATTGGTTTCACATGTCCTATGACAACATCCATCGTTGAAAGAGGCTTTAGTAAACAGAACGTAAATTTCATTAAGTAGTAACATCAGAGTAAAAAATCTCAGTGACTTGATTCTTATAAATAGTGAAGGGCCAGATATGGATTGCCAGATTTTAACTTTAAGGCAGCTTTTGAAAATTGGTGTTATAGTACAAAAATTCGACGCTTGCCTGGTTTATATGATAATGAAACTATGTGAATTATAAAATAAATTTGTCATTTTTGTAACTCATTGAGATCTTTCATTGGTAAATACAAGTTTAATTTACTAATAGCCTATTTAATGATTAAAAAAATGAAATCTACCCATCTTTATATCTTGTTTAGAATGAAATTAATATTATTAGCTGCATTATGGCTTAAAAGTAGAAATTTTTTCATCGATGGCGACGATAACTTTGACTAATAATCATGTAATTTGGCTAATGATTTTTCAATTTGGCTAATTTGTTGGCTAACAGTTTTAAATTCCTAGCGCGGGCCCTGTGTATGTATGAGTGTGTATAAGAGTAGAGACAAAATTTCTAGAACGAATGGTGTAAAGCGAATGAAATTTATGATTTGAAAGGAAAATAAATATTCGGAAGGTCGAAAATTTTCAAACTTCTTTTAAATCATAAAAAAGAGGCATCCAAAAATATTAAATAAACAATCATGTTATATGTAAGTTTTCATTAGAAATCAAATGGAACTTACTTTAGAATGATAACATGAACCGTTCTCATGCTATTGCACGGTTTTCGAATAAATGGATAAAAATGATGCATAAAATTATCTTAAAAGAGTATTTATATGATAAATCTATTATCGACATTCTCGTATATATATAGCTTGTTCCACTCACGAAAAAAGACAAGTTAATTTTGTTTTGTTCAATAATGCTATAAATTTTTGTTTACGTTACTTAATACACTGCTAATATTATTGTGAAATAAATTCTAGAGCGTGGATATAAGGTTTTTTTATTTATTTCTTACATGAATAACATCTATCTTTGAGGTTTCTGTGGAGGGAAAACGAAGCTTTACAAAAAATGTAAACCCTTTGGGTGCTTATAATAATAATTTTAATCACTAAATCATCTAAACAAAGGACAAATCTTAAAAAGAGATCAAAGGTCACTTTATTAAACATCCTTCAGACGTACATCAAATATAGCCAATGCACTTTCGAACATCCTTGTGTTCATCTTCAGTGGCGATATAATTAAAAACAGATGCCAACACGCTTAAATACAATCCACTGCCTTTAATCAAGTTGTTTGATTTGTCAGCAGACAATATAATTAAATTATTATTTGATTTAAGTTTATTAAGTGCAGAAATTTTTATTTTTACCTTTGAATTTATTACTATTTTGAAAATTGGAAATGGAGCGGTACATAATGAACCTTCCACAATCTCTATGCCTGTGATCGACATGAAGAAGAGTTTCTTCAACATGAGGAATTAAGTTGAGGATACTATTAGGGGAGTGTAGATAGGCGAATTTTGGACCTCGCTCTAAAGCTAAATGCTGTATAGAGGTGATATCTTGTGAAGAATAATTCATTAACGGCAGTGGAATGTATTTAAGCGTGTTGGCATCTGTTTTTAATTATATCCCCACTGAAGATGAACATGAGGATGTTCGAAAGCACTTTGGCTGTATTTGATGTACATTTGAAGGATGTTTAATAAAGTGACTTCTGATCTCTTTTAAAGATTTGTCTTTTGTTTAGATGATTTAGTGATTTGAAATTTTGGCGTGTCGCTATTCCTAGTATATAATAATTTTAATATTTAAAACTTTTTTCAGAAAACAAAAAATGTATCCGAGCAAGTGGTTTTTTTTTTAATTCTTATTTTAATTTTAAACAATAAAATATAGATATAAATAGTAAATGACAAAAATACATACTAGGATATATTTAGTATCAAAATCTATATTTATTATAAAAAACAAACTTTTATAGTTCTCAAGTAATTGTCTTGTTACATTGAAGAAAACTGAAAATTTTCCATTTTTCAAGTTTGTAATGCTAACATCTCAAAAACTAAAAGAACTAGCTTTGAACAATAAACATGAATTTGTAGCTCTGTGAAAGCCCTACAAGTGTATATAATTGGATTTTGGATAGAACTTTTCTTCTTGGGGGGGGGGGGGGGGATTAAAAAACTTAAAAATGTGTTTTTTTCCATGTTTCATACTTTTATTCGAAATATCTTTGAAAGTATAATAGATATAATTAGTAATATGTATGATAGATATATTAGTAATATGTATGAGGAAATTTAGTTGCTAAATTTATATGTATATTTAAAAAACTTTTATAGTTTTCGAGTAATCGTCATGTCAAGTGAAAAAAGTTTGAAAATTTGACATTTTTCAAGTTTGCAATGCTTATACCTTAAAAACTAAAAGTAATAGTTATAAACAATAAGCATGAATTTATTGCTCTTTAAAAATCCTACAAGTATATATAATTGGATTTTGGGTCACTTTCTTGGGTTTCGAAGTATAGTGGTTATGATTTCAATATTTTAGTATTTTTACCCGGGTTTCCAATGGGTGGGAAAGCTGTATTGTTTGAAATGCAACGATTGCTGCAGCTCAGTCTGGTTACTTACTCTTTTGAAAAATATTGGTGCATATGTCAGAGATATTTTATTTTGTTTAAAAACAAAGAGGAAGTTAAATGAACTTGAGGATTCTAAAGATCTTTAATGGTTGGTAACGTTTGAACAGAAAAGGTTGAAATATACGTATTTAAGTACATATTTATGTGCCGCCAGGAAAGTTTATAGATTAACTAGAATGTAAAATCTCGTCAGTAAGTTTAATTTTTATACCACAAATCAAGTTAGTAAAATAATTGAATATATTAAAGTGGAGTCCATGGTCGGAATTTCCAGATGAAATTGGAAAAGTGCTAGCTAGCTATAAATAGTTAGCGAGTAATTTGCAGTGCTTGGAAAGCTTGTAAACAAAACAAATGAGTCTGAAAATATTGAATAAACTTATTGAACTTTACTGGAGTTTTATTTTGCAAAATATTATTCATGCAAAACAATTTTGACGCCATCGGACTGGAGCCACCGCAGATTATATTTTTCTGAATTTATCAGGAGTCAGAAGTAACTTACTGTATTATGTAGTGTCATGAAAGTTTCCCTCATCAGTTTTTTTAATAAAATTTAAATTTGTAATTGCATAACTCTTATGAATTATTTGTACATCTTAGCAGTCAAACATTTTAAACAAATCAAACAATCTCATGAATAAATTAGGAAAGAGGTGAAGAAAAAGTATTTCAATCTCTAAAAATCTAAGATGTAATATAACAAGACAATTTAGAATTTTGCAGGTTATTATCAGCAATTAATTTTTATAGCTAATCTTTAAACATTAAATTAAAAATGCAAAAATATTTAAATTTATGGCATTTTTGATTTCGCTGATAAAAACCTGGATTCCTCGAAGCCGTTTGTGACTGTCCATTATAGCCCCTCTATAATCTGATTCAAATACTGCAGGGACATAGATACAAAGTAATGGAATACCAGCTAAATGGCAAGAAAATTTTACACCTTGACAAATTTAAAATTTGTTTTATTGTATCACTGGAATGAATTACCCGGTGTTGACCGCGACATAAATAAACCCCTGCTACTTAAATAATACATTTACAGATAACACTACTCAAGTTTCTTCAAATTCTAAACTGATGCCAAATTACCACTTACGCTATCCTCAAAGCAAAAAGAAAATACATGCTCTCCGTAATGCAAAAAAATAAATGAATGATAGATAAATAACCTCTAGGAGATGAACGAGGCATTGGATTGTTACAACAGCTTTTAAATCGTATGGGTAGCTGTTAGATCATGTCGATGTCTGGAGGTTCTGTAGCTGTTAAATCATGAATATAGCTGCTAGATCATATTGGTAGCTAGAGATTATCTGATTTTGAAATTTAAAAATTGGTTAAGAAAGCTAATTAAAATTTTGGAAAAAGGTCTTCGAGACGCTTTAGTTTAGGTACAGATGCGACTGTGTTGTTGTTGTTGAGACCCAGACCCTCCGACCTACCAGAAAGGTGTAAGATAACCAGAGATGCGACTGTGTGAAAAAATTCAGTGTGATAGATATCGCACGGCATTGTGGACAAATAGGCTTCTTTTTATTGTTATAGATTCAATGGGGGTGAAGACGATAGAAATGTAATTTTTAAAATGTCCTTGAGTTTGTAACAAGTGTATGAAAATATATAAAAAATGCTAGAAGATACAAAACCTAATCCAAATGCAGGAAAAGTACACAGAATAGAAAAGTGGACAACAATTAGGAAGGAAAGGGGGCGGGCAGTAAAAAATATTCTAATTTTGTGTCAAAAGATAAAGCGCATCATAAAACTAAGAGAGGAAAAAATCATATTTGCAATCATTGAGAGGACAAGGTGGTAAAACATGCAATATTCTTTTCATAATTTTGGAAAAAATAATAAATGAAAACCTCTGAAAAGAATTTAGAGACACATAGGCCCAACAGAAAGACAGGGACATACACAAATGCTTCCAAATTCATTAAAAAAAAAAGGGGAGGGTGGGGGTAGAAATGAAAAAATATGACCTTCGAGTGGGGTAATAAAAATAGGACGTATTAAGAATAAAAAATTTTCCATTCGTTGGAGAAAGAGAAACGTCAATGTTTCATTTTTCTCACTTTTGAAAAAAAAAATGATAAAAAATACCACATATCATACAATACATCTTTATATAAGATATTCATCTTATATAAAGATGTATTGTATAATATGTGGTATTTTTTTATCATTTTTAAACTTGGATGTTTTAAGTTGACTGGAACACGGGGATAGGAGTAAAAAATTGTATTGTTTGCATTGAAATAAAATAAAATCACAATATCAAAATGTATACAAGTATTACAAATTTTAAGATTGCTTATTTAACATTTTATCTAAAAATGTATTAAATTATAATGATAACTAAAAATATAATTATGCAAAAATTAAATAATATTTACATATTATTGAACATATATCTAGACAAAAATGTGTATGCATGAGCAAAAGAATCTGCCAAATTTACAGATTAAGCCTATAGAATATATTTATTAATTTATAAAACAGCTCTAACAATTTAGAAACAACTTTTGCACTTTTATGCAAATATTCATAAAGGAATATTTTGCTCTGCAAAAATATTTTGTACCATCTTTTTTTTCGTTTTGCAATGAAACTGGAAAAATTACAAAATTAAGATCATTTTACACCATTGCTTAATTGTTTGCCTCTGAAATTCTTCATAGAACAGTCACAAGGCTTACAGATATAATTTTGGATGAAAACATAAAAAAAAAATTATTCGTTTATCAGTTTATTCTGGTGCTTATGCAGTAGACTAAATTCAGCATCAAATGTATTTTATCTGTTGAAACACATTAAAAATCAACAAAAGACATAGTCAATTTGAAATTTTGTGAAAATATTTTAAATAATTGAAGAAAAAAAGGTTACCCATATAATTAGAACTTAAAAGACAGCCATATTTGTTGACGAAGATGAATTTGTGAATCTCGCAGAGTAGCATAATACAACATTCTGAACACTAAGAAATAGCTATTTAAGTCACTGTGTTATCTGCATGGCCTACAGCTAGGTTCAAGGCCTAAATGAGCTAAAATGGTAGATGGCCAAAAGAATGACCATCAGGACTAAACTCTTCCCTTCCATCCTCTTAGAAGTGTGATCCTAGAGACAGCATCCAGGTGTTTGCAATTTGAAATTTAAACTCAGGAACAAATTCTGAGAATCACCCCTCAGGTTTTTCCCATAGCTATGGTTTTTATCTTCAAATACCATCTTTGATGTATGGGGAAAACATAGTCCCCTCAGGGATTGCAGGCTGCACCCAGCTGCAAGTTGTATAAAATCTATTAATCTCCTAAGTGTTTAAGCGTACATACTTTAAAGCAGAACTACATATTGTTTCAAAAAGATATTAATTCATTTAAAGAGGCATAAAAATTGCTTCAATTTCAAATTTTTATTTTAATACGTCTACAAAAGTCATTCTTACTACACCTAATTTCATTCCCAAATGGCCACCCCTATATCGGCCGCCTCAAACCGGGTCTGACTATGATATGTAAACTTATTTTTCTGCACTTTTAAATCTTATTATGTAACTAAATGGTTTTTCTACAGCTCTAAGTTATCTTTTTCTCAAATTTTTCAAATGCATGTTATGCATAATACAGTGGAATCCCAGTTAGCCGTAAATCAGCTTAACCGAAAGGACCCCCCCCCCCTCTTTTTTTAAATATTGAAAATATCCATTCATGAATGATAAAATATATAACTCTGACTGATGCAAACTTGAAACATATATGTGATAGAATTGTAAATTTAATACAAAATATGTGATTATGCATAAACAGGGCTCACAACAAATTTTTACTATATTTCTGGGAAAAAAGGGACCATAAAGGGACATTTTCAATTTAAAAAAGGACCCAAAACAGGTCCATCTGTGGGAGAAAAAAAAAGATTGATGATATCGCATACGGAAGAATGCATCCTAAAAGTTTCTAAGAATTAAAAGAGGGCAGAGTATTGCTATCCAAGAAAGGGTACTTAAAAAATTGAAGGCATGAAGTTACACAGCACAGATAAATGGAATTTTTTGCGGCGAACAAATTTATCATTGAAAACAGCTATTTGTATATAAAATATTTTTATAGTCTTGAGCAGTTGTGTTCATTAACAATTGCAGTTATTGAAATTATATTATTTTAGAATTTATTAAATTTGCAAAGGAGAATATTAAATTGCTTAATATTTTCTTATTCATTAATGAGGTGTGTATTGTGATACAACTGCTTAAGAGACTTTAAATTAAAGAATATATATTTAATTACACAGCCATATCACAACACTGATTAAGTCGGCCACCCACATGCAATTCAAAGAGAAAATAATTACTTTAAATATTAATAACTTAATGAATTGGGACTGTATAGTGGGGAATAGAATTTTGAATAAAATATAATGCGTTGAAAGAAAAATTATTAATATATTAAACCATTTTGCATATAAGCACCTAAATTTTACTGATACATAAAAGATAAAGATTCAATACTTGATAAAACATGCATTTTTATACATACTTGTGACTTGTAACTAAAATCAAAATTTTGAACCCTTATATAAAAAAAAATTCTATAAATTTTGGAAATACAATTAACTTTAGAGAGTTTCTTTTTGGTACTAAAAGTTTTTTTTACACCCTCAGATCAAAATTTGTATGTCATAATCTGAAAAGATGTTTATGTTACCGATCAGTTGAGTTTGTAAAAAAATATTTTATAACATACCAATGAACCTTCAATTAAATTTCACAAAGTTATTCCTTCTAAAGTGAGCATATTGAAGTTCTCTAGATTCTCCCTTGAAAGTTTACACAAATTGACAATATGAAATATTGTCTAAATTAACTCTAAAATTATAGTTTTATAAAGTAAAAAAATAAATTCTTTTAAAGACATAAGAACACCAGCTTAATAAAAATTCTTCTTTATTGTTTGTTAATCACAAAATATTAATCTAGTGATATTTTCCAAATTCAAGTTATAAATAAAGAGAATTACAATTGTTGACTAATATTGAAAACACTTCGAAATCACATCGATTATGCAACTTAATTTTCATACATCTTTACCAGAGATTAAGAGAATCACATTGATTACGCAGCTAAAATTCACAATTTACACCTTTCTGGTAGGTCGGACAGTCTGGGTCTCAACAACAACATCTTTGTTATAGATGTAGCAAATCACAATTGTTAACTAATGCAGAGTATATCAAAAGGAAATGATAAAAAAAATCAATGCCAAATTAAATAAATATTAGCTTCAATTTCAAAGTACTATATACTTGCCAATAGACAGAAGAGAAAACTAAAAACTTGATTTAAACAAACAAATCAAATTCCAAAAAGTTCTATAAAATTACATATAATATTTTGAAAAACTGGTGCTTGCACAGTGTCCATATTGTTAGACGTGAGCCTGTGGTCAGGCAAATCGCATGCTCCTGCAGTCATGAGCAACAGATTTGTGTTAGTCATGAACCAGCATAGCAGACAAATTAAGAAATGTTCAAATTAAATTACCATTATAACTAAACAAAACAAATATGAACACACATTCTTAAATACAGGACAAAAAAGAAATTTCAAAATCCTTAAGAAAACAGAATATGTTTAGCGTAAGTTAAATTTAGTTGTTTAGTTCTTTTTAGCCTGCTCTAGATCAGACTTCGCTAATTTCTTCCAAAAACATGAAAAATACAGAACATTGAACATGTTCTTTATTTCTTAAAGTAATAAAAAATTTAATAAGTCTGTACTCAAATTTAACTTAAATTCAGCCCCATATTTTTTAACAACAATACAGAATATGCATTCTGTCACAGCATTATTATGGGGAATATGTAACATTGTTTTCATCACCAGATTATATTAAATTCTTCTGGATAAACTGTTAAATTCCTCTAGGCAAATTGAATTATGCAATTGCACTATTTATGCAAAAATGAAAGATGAAAAATGGTAGGTGTTTTCCATAATTTTACAGGTGTTTTTCATAGTCAGTAATTTTGTACAGAAATTTGATATTATGGAAAATGAATAATGGTTGGTATCTCTATGTTACAGAAAAATTCTCTCGATCCGCCCCCTCAAATGCATCCTAGAAAATGCACAGGGGGATACAATTATTGGGAATTTTTTACTAAAAGAAACATAAAATTCTCTCAATCCTCCCCTTCAAATGTGATAAAATAAAAATTTAGAGTAGAGGCTTACTCGGAATTTTCAGCTAAAAGAAGCAATTTGTATTTTCATTAAATTTGATGACAAATTTTTTCCATTTTTCCAATGCTTAGGGGGGAATGGTATTTTTCAGAATTCCAAATTGAAACAAAAAAGGGAAGAGGGTCACTTTCAAGGGAAGGGTGGATCGATGGAATTCTATGATAATTTTGCAAAATATTGCTAGAAATATAAGTACTAGGAGTATGGATATTTTGATATTAAATAGCAATATTAGCAAAAAAAAATTGGTAATTTTTCTAAAAAATGATTAAGACAACTATGTTTTATAAAAATACATACAGAAACATTACATTTAAAACATCCAGGGTTCTACTGGTAGAATAAGGTAATTCAGGACACAAATTTTATAAAATTTTAGGACAAAAAATATATAAAGTTATTATCCGGTGAAAATTACCTTATAATGTAAACAAACATTTATATTTGGTAAAATAGAAGTTTTCACTAAAGAGAATAAAAAATATTGATCTTAATTTAAAAAAAATATAGCAATGAATTATATCCCAGCCAAAATGGTTGCCTTTTTGCCTAAATCACTGCTTTAAGACCACTTTTTGAAAAATATCCCATCACAGGGTTCATACCCATTATTCAAAATAGAAAAATTTGTATTTTGAAAATATAATTAATAATTATATAATTTGACCAGAATATGCTAGTTTAGTCAATCTAATATGCAACATTTAAAAGATGGAGATGAATGGAAAAAGATACTAATGTAACATCGACAATTCCCGTGAATAAACTAAATTGTGCAATCACACTATTTATGCGAAAATAATTAAGAAATTAACTGTAATAATTAACCAGAATATAAAAATATGCTAGTTCAGTTAATCTGATATGCAATATTAAGAAGATGGAGATGGATGGAAAAAGATACTAATGCACTCTCGGCAATTCATGAAAAAAAAACTGAATTGAAGAATAGCACTGTTTATGCGAAAATAATTAAAAAATTGATCTTAATAATTAATCAGAATACAGAAAAATGCTTGTTTAGTCAATCTAATATGCAATATTTAGAAGATTGAGATGGATGGAAAAAAGATACAAAGTATTTTCGGCACGAGAACAAATTGAATTGCACAATTGCAAGTTTATGCAAAATTAATAAAAAATATAACATTTTAGTGATTTATGCTGAATTTGAAGAAGCATATTTATTACTTTCATAAAATATGCAATCGCAATCTTAATTTACATTACATGTGTGCCGTAAATCACTATTAATTACCATGCATGTGACTGTAAATTTACAGTGGCCCAGACAGAAGGCAATTTTCCATAGAAAACTATGCAAATTCTGTAACCCATAGTATGACATAAGGATGTTTCACGCAGAAACTATGGAAAATCCATAGTAATTGGTATGTCTGCTTTTGAGATAAGTGAAACTTTAGGAATTTTGGGGTGGTACGTAAAAAATAAGAATATTTTAGGACACAAATATTTTTATAAGAAATTTCAGGATAATTACGATCTCTGAACATCAAAAAGTGCATCCAAGTCAATTGTAAACATAAACAACATACTTCATTCATGTATCTAGAACTTCGTATTAGGACTAGAATTTGAGAAACAAAAATCCCTGTTGTCTCCCATCCATTCTTTGGATGCTGAATGCTGGAGGTAAAAGAATGAATAGAACTTGTCACATGAGAATGTTGGACATTTTCATTTGACAAGCTCCATTTATTCTATTACCCCCAGCACGCAGCATTAAAAAAAAACAGATGTAAGACAACACTCGTGTGCAATTCTACAAGTTTGGGCAACCATCTGCATCACAGAAAAGCAAATACGTGCACTCATACGATTGTCATTCATCGGAGCATTTCAATGATGTCGGAAATTTCCGAGAATTTAGGTAGTTTACATATTTTCCCAGCAAAAAAGGGGGTAAAGGGACCTGATAATAGAAAAAGGGACATTCAGGGACTAATTACGAAAAAACGGACCTCAAGGGAAAAAAGGGACCATTTGCGAGGCTTGCATAAAGAAAAGAAATGCATGCAAAGAAGTAAAGAATTTAGCAAAAGCTGCTAATTTTGACTATTGTGTATAAACAATCAAATAACACTTTACTGGGTGCCTGGACATTCAGGCAATAAATTGGTTGATGAGTTGTCTAGAAGAGGTTCGAGCACGCCCTTTGTTGGTCCAGAGCCAGTTTTGGGTGTTTCTAATGAACTGATCAGAACTGTTTATGGCATCTTTAGGAAGCTGCAGTGCAAGAACTGGCGTGACATCAAGGGCCAAAGGCAGGTGAAAGAACTGAACTGTAAGTGCCCTAGTGTGTGAAAGACCCAGGCCACCAGACTCACCCTGGGGTATGAGTAGCTGGTTGAGTGGCCGGATGCCCTAGTGTGTGTCATAGTGAGCTTTTAAAGCTCAATAGAACTGGCATTAGGGCTGTTGGGCTCCTTACTGGGCACTGCACCTTTAAAAGACATCTAAGAATTATGGGTATCACTAAGGACCCAATCTGTAGAGGCTGTAAGTACAGCAAAGAAACTGCCATACACATACTCTGTGAGTGTGAAGCGTTTTCTGCTCATAGGTTCGAGAATTTGGGTTGACATGTGATCGAGCCCTGGGAGTTGCAGGATATTCCTGTCAAGTGCCTGCTGATCTTTGCCTCAGCTACTGGTCTCTTCTCTTACAGAGTGTTTCATCCTTGGGGACAGTACAATAGACCTCTGGTCGCTGTGCTAGGCTCTCTTTGAGCCACCCACCTATAAGTCATACACAAGCATGTAATTTTTTTACAAAATACGCATGTTATTTCTTTATGATATAGGCAGTGATTTTGCTTTTGCTGTTCAATTTGGGTCCGTTTCAAAGCAGCCGTGTCACACCATCTTTTAAACAAAATCACGTCTGTTTCAAAGCAGCCTTGTCACACCATCTTTTAAACAAAATCACGTCTGTTTCAAAGCAGCCTTGTCACACCATCTTTTAAACAAAATCACATCCGAAATGGTGGCATCATCTTGTGCTTCAATATATCGAAGTGCTGCATCTAGGATTTTTGTAGCTTCAGTATGTGAAATGCTGGAATTATCTGTCTTTTTGGGCTCATCCTCATCAACAGTATCTTCTTTATTTACTGCTGCAACTACTTCTTCATCAGTTAAGTCCTGCTCATCAGTGTTTGGAGCAAGCCAGGTCTTGACTTGGTTTGCTCCAAACACCACCTGGCTCAAGCCAGGTCTTGATCGTCAGATATTTCCCTGGGAAGCAATTTGAACATGTCCGAGAACACTTCATAATTAAGATCAGAATTGCCGTCCTTAGTTTCAACCAGATCAACTGTTCCCCAAACTATATATACTAATTGCCAAGTGTCCATCTGTCTGTCATGCTTTTTTTAAGAACTTCCTGAGTAGAAAAAGACTTGCAATTTGGTACACGGGTCTATCGTTCCATAAAACCCCCTGGAAAAATCCTATTTTCAAAAATGTTCTGAAGAGAGGGTGCTCCACACCAAAACGTTCGAAATGTGAAGTGCTAGAAGAGCATATTTTGCAATAAGTTAGAGACTTCAAATTTGGTGTATGGGTAAATCGATTGAAAGGAAGAAAGTGTGCAATTTCAGATTTCCAGCATTTTCTACTTAAGAGGGTGCCTCACACCAAAATGTTCGATTTGCTGAATAAATGAGAAACGGCTCCAATAAAATTTGGTATATGGGCTAATCATGTGATGAAAACACCCAAGACAAATAGAGTTTTCCAAAAATGTTCATTTAAGCGGTGCTCCAGAGAAAAACGTTCGAAAGGTGAATTGATAAAAAAACCATGCTTCAGGATGAGATAGAGATTTCAAATTTGGTGTACGGGTAGATAGTTTGAAAGGAAGAAAGTGTACAATTTCTGTTTTGCAATATTTTCTACTTTAGGGGGTGCCGCAGACCGAAATGTTCGATTTTAAGAATAAAGGAGAAACCCCCTTTTTAAAACGTGATAGAGGCTTGATATTTGGTATATGGGTGAATCATCTGATAGAAAATCCCCCAGAAATGGAGTTTTTCAAAAATGTATATTTAAGGAGGTGGGTACTCCACACAAAAACATTCGAAAAGTGAAATGATAAAAAAAGCATGCTTCGCGATGAGATAGAGACTTCAAATTTGGTGTATGTGTAAATAGTTCGAAAGGAAGAAAGTGTGCAATTTCAGTTTACCAACATTTGCTATTGTAGGAGGTGCCGCTCATTAAATATTTGATTTGATGAACCAATGAAAAACACCTTCTTTACAATGTGATAGAGGCTTGATATTTACTATATGGGCCAATCACGTGATATAAAAACCCCAAGATGAATATGTTTTTTCAAAAATGTTCATTTGAGGTTGTGCTACACAGAAAAACGTTCGAAAGATAAAGTAATAGAAAAAACATGCTTCGCGATGGGATAGAGACTTCAAATTTGGTGTACGTGTAGATAGTTTGAAAGAAAGAAAGTGTGCAATTTCAGATTTCCAATATTTGCTACTTTAGGGGGTGTGCAAACCAATATGTTCGATTTTCCGAATAAATGAGATACGATTTTTTTTAATGTGATAGAGGCTTGAAATTTGTTATATGGGTCAATCATATGATAAAAATCCAAGACGAACAGAGTTTTTCAAAAATGTTCATTTATGGGTATGCTTCACAGAAAAATGTTCGAAAGGGAAAATGATAAAATAGTATGCTTCGGGATGATATTGAGACTTTAAATTTGGTATACTGGTATATAGTTCGAAAGGAAGAAGTGAGCAATTTAAGTTTTCCAATATCTTCTTCTTTAGGAAGTTCTGCACACCAAAACATTTTTGATTTGTCGAATAAATGTGAAACACAAATTATACAAAAATTTGCATTTTACAGGGCTTGCTTATTATGAGACCATTGATTTTTAATGGGTTTTCGGCAAGTATATATATAAAACTACTGATCCAACCATCAGCCACAATTTTTGCCAAAATATCACTATTTGGTTTTAGAATTTCATCTCATGAAGAAGCTGCCCAGTAGCCAACTTTTTTCATGTCTACAAGTTTCAAATGTTGGCTAACTTCCACTTCATCATCTAGTTCTTCAATCAAAAATTGCAAAAGTCGTTTTCTATAACGTCTCTTAATGTTCTCAATAACCCCCTAGTCCATTGGTTGGATCAGGGAAGTTACATTCAGAGGCAAGAAAATTGCTCTGATCCCATCCTTCTCAAGCTCATTTTCTGATGGGTGTGATAGTGCATTATCTAGTAAAAAAAATTGCTTCCTGAGGGAGGTTTTTTTCCCTTAAGAAAACATTTCATCTCTGGAACAAATTCTTTTATAAACCATTCAATAAAAATGTCACACGTTATTCACAAATTTTTTTGAGACCAGTATTACACAGGAAAAGAATTCACATTGACATTCTTGAAAGCTCTGGGTTTGGCTGACTTCTCAATTAACACCAGCAGAAATTTATGTGACCCTGATGCATTAGCAGAAACCAAAATAGTTACTTTGCTTTGCAGCCTTGAAACCGGGAGCAATTTTCTCTACACTCGAGGCTAATGTGCGATTTGGCAACATTTTAAAGTTCAAGCCTGTTTTATCGCAATTATAAATTTGGTCAGCAGTTAAGTTTTCTTCGGCAATAATCTGAGAAATTTTCTAATGGAAGCATTTCACTTGAGCAGGATCCATGGAAAATTTCTCACCACAAATGCCGATGTGATGAGCGCCGTGCCACTTTTTCTAGCGATCTAATCACCCTACACTTGCAGAGAAATTTGAATCTCCGTCCATTGCCTTATTCAAACATTTTGTTTTTTCTTGAGGAATAGGACCACTCAGAAGTGATCCTTTCTCGCATATTTGCGTAAACCAATGAAAAAGGGCCTCGTCCAGTTTATTATTTTCAGATTGTTTCATCGTGCTTCTGCCAGCTAAGACTACATTTGTTGCAATCTTCCAGGGTTAGAAAAATCAAAAAATTTCTACATGCTCTTTGGGCATGTTGTCTAAATAAATAGATGCCCAAGATAAAATTTTACATGCCCAACATTTTTCTGATGTCATTTTTCATTGCTGATAGCTCTCGCGCCCATGAAAATAAATATATTAAATATCATTATATACGTAGCCTATAATTAAATATCAAAATTAGATACTTTTACTGAAGTAAATATATCAAAAATGGGAATTGAATATTATTTATGCTAAAACAATTTTAAAAATAACCATTTAACGATTTATGCCGAATTAGACTAGACAACTTATGAAGAAGCATATATTTATTACTTCCATAAAAAGTGATCGCGATCTTAATTTACATTACATGCAGCCGTAAATCCTCATCGTCAAGATTGACATTACAATGCCTGTGGCCATAAATTTATGTTGGCCTAGACAGAAGGGAATTTTTTGTAGGAAACAATGCAAATTTCATACGTAGTATGAGGATGTTTGCCATAGAAACTACGGAGATTCCATAGTAATCAGCATCTTTGCATATCAACACATGTGCACATCCGCAAATCTACCAAAGCTGCATGACGAATCAAGCGCAAATGAATGAGAGAAAGAGAGAGAGAAGAGAATGAGGAGCTGCTTTGGTACTGTGCCAGAGGCTCTGCTTGTTTGTTTTAGTGACGTCACTGTCGTCCGTAAACTGTGAAACTTTGTTTTTTCCCCACAGTTATCAACTATCGTGCTGCAAAGTCCATCGCTGAATAATTAAGACTTTTTTATTCATCCTCTTCTCTTATACGGCTTTAAATGTTGAACAAAGATATCTGCAGTGGAGAGCTGGTTACTCGATTTCGGCTACAGATTGACCTAATCAGGTTAATGTCAAATAAATTTTAATTACATGCCTGGTCGGGCATGTAAAAAAAATTAATACATGCCTGGTTGGAATTTTTATATGCCCCAGGCATGTCGCGCAATAGATTTTTTTAACCCTGCAGTCTTCGTGCACCACATCTCAATCTGAGTACAGTTTTTAATCCAAACCGCAAGTGTAGACCTTCCCAAGGCCAAATCAGCACAAATATTCTTCAAAGACTCTCCATTGTCAACTCTATTCAAGGCATTTAGCTTGTCCTCCAAGTTTACAACGTTTCTTTTGAGCTTTATACCATTCATCCTAAGAGAAACATGTGCAGTTGCTTTCCGTACGAATGTGCTGACTCAACTGACCTTGAGGGATGGAAGAAGAGATAACATTAAAGCAACAAGGTGAAAAAGTGCCATCTGGTTACAGAAGAAGAAGAACAAAGGAAGCTTCCCTGTTATCCGAAAATTCCTATGGAATCTTGATTAACCGAAAATGCTTTGGTCTCGTGCTTTTCGGATAACAGGGATCCCACTGTATTTAAATAATTTAATGAGGATGATCACTTTTGCTTTTTTGTACTTTTTTATGTTAATGTGATACTAATTACAAACTTATTTTTTTTAAACAAGTAGGGGGAGTTACAGCATGTTTTAGAAAAATACTGGAATCAAAATTCAATAAGTTTTATTTAATTTCACACAAAAAAGTAACACAGTGCTTACAAAATTTGCTATAACAGTAACCAATCACCTCAACAATTAACCAATTTTCAAATATAATAATAATAGTAGCTCCTTGTTAACTGAGAAGTACCAAGACAAACCAAACATTGTTATAATATTGAATGTTATATGCATCAAGCATGAGACTGAGAAAATTATAAACAAGAGTAAGCTATATATATATATATATATATATAGCTTACTTTTGTTTATAATTTTATATATATATATATATAGCTTACTTTTGTTTATAATTTTATATATATATATATATATATATATATATATATATATATATATACAGTGTCTCAAAAACATTGCCCTCGGCTTTTATTCCTTAAATATTGATCTTAGACATATATAATAAATTATAAAGTTGCATAAAACAAGGTACAGAATTTTATAAAATTGATACAAATTTTCAGGGGATTAAATTTGAAGAAATATAAAATTTAAATATTTATACGGCCCCTGTACAAAAATATTTCCAATGAGTAAAATGTGCTCCATACACTAATAAGGTGATGTACAAAATTTCAGCATTTTATCATAAAAAGTCCCAGAGATATGTTTAAACAAAGTTGGTGAGGGATTAATCACAAATTAAAATGTAAATGTTTACAGCAAGCTTTGTAATCTTTGCGAAAAGTTATTACATCTACACATTGTAGATACTTTTGTACCAATAAATAGCAAAATTATTATTTATTAATGTAATTGTTTTCTTTTGTAATTTGTGTATGACCCCTAAAATGCAATCTGCAGACATGATTTTCCCACTCTGAGAATCCATGTCGATGCATCTAAAAGTGGTTTAAGTCAACATTTTTGTCTTTTCATATCTTTGGGACATTTTATGATAAAATGCTGAAATTTTATACATCATTTTATTAGTGTATGGGGCACATTTTACTCATTGGAAATGTTTTTGTTCGGGGGCCGTATAAAAATTTAAATTTTGTATTTCTTAAAATCTAATCTGCAGAAAATTTTTATCGATTTCATAAAATTCTGTACCTTTTTTACGCAACTTTTTAATTTATTATATATATCTAAGATCAATATTTATGGAATAAAAGCTGAGGTCAATGTTTTTGGGAAACCCTGTATATATAATAATAGCTTGAAAATCCAATGATAGAATAGAGAGAAGTTGCAACTCAAAAATCCTAACTTTAAAAAATGCCTACATAATAAAAAGAAGTATTAAATAGAGAATCATCAATCAAATGGAAAAAAATGCAAATTGCTAGTCATCCAGCTAAAGATAGTCAACAAATATCAATGGAATCTATAATAGAAAAACAAATAAAATCCAAGCATTAAAGCTGTACAAATGGAAAAGCGCTAAGCCTAAATAAATGAATTGTTCATTTTGAATAAATTCTTTGTCAGGTCCAAGTATTTAATCAAACTGAACACTAAATGTGTGTTTCTGATATTAGAGATAGATGATATCTATAAACACTAACAACTTGGACAACACACATAAAGGTAGAAAAATAATAAAGGAAACAAGAATATCTGGATTAAAAAATCTGCAAAAGTGCTAACCATTGGAGCCCAAAATGAAGAGACCAGTGTTGTCAATTGCAAAGTTTAAAAATAGAGATCCACTGTTGTCAATTGTGTGAAACCAATAATATATTAATGTGAAAAGGCAATAAAAGATGATATTCTACATGATCTTCTAAGAGCTACAAAATAATGGGGCGTATAATTGAAAATAGTGAGGCTACTATTTCATATATATATATATATACACACACATTCATGCTTATAAAAATTACAACATCATGAAGGAATTGTCAGATTAGAATAAAACGTATGGGACATGCAAAGCAGGGTAGGACATGCAATTAATTAGAAATTCAGAGTGAATGTGCATGCCTGGGCTTCGCAGTGCCCTCTGAACAGTCGTAAGAGGAGTATAAATAGAGGGCTATGGAAAAGCCAGACAAGTATGGCAGCACTAGTGTCCACGAGTTGAAAATTATTCTTTTGGAGTCATTATGCATCATCAATGTCAGAGGGTGCCTTATAAGCAAACAACAGAGTTCAAACGAGGATGCATAATCGGCCTGTGGGAAGGAGGATTTTCATACCAGGATATTGCTCCCCATACAGGGCATAATGCCATGACAGCAATGAGAGCGTGGAAGCAGTGGACCAAAGAAAACCGTATGAGTCAAAAATTCGGTAGTAGACCATGAAATGTAATGACAGCAAGGGATGATAGACTTCTCATCCGCAAGGCAGTGATGAACCATACAACTTCTTCTCGAGTGTTAGAGCAGTACTGGAGCACTGTTACTGGTGTGGCATTGCCTTCTTCTATGTGTGGCATTATCTTCTTCTAAGACTGTATTGTGGTGACCACCATCTTCCTGCATGCATTTTAGAGTGTTATACTGCAAGAACATTAAGTGTGATGGTATGGGGTGATTCTGGCTGCTACACATTGCTGGTACGCTCAACAGCAACCACTACATCAAGGAGGTTTTGGAAACTAAAGTTGCACCTTTCCTTTAGAACATGCCTGGCGCTATTATATTCCAACAAGACAACACCCAACCACATATTGCTTAGAATGTCCAAGCCTTCTCCACTGCACAGCAGATACCACTTCTTCCTTGCCCTACCAGTTTGCCAAACATGTCACTGATTGAAAATGTATGGTACATGGTCACTCAGCAACTGGGCCATTACTGTTCTCCACCAATTATCACCAATGAACTGTGGACCCAGATCGAAAAAGCATGGCAGGCAATATTTTTTAGTGTTTTATAGTGTATTTAGTTAATATTAAGATGAAATTTTATACAAACACTATAAATCTGGAAAATTCTAAAATCCGGAATCGCCAAAGTCTGGACAAGTCCTGTTTTTCGAATATCCCAGAAACGCATCCAAACTCTCATTGATTCAATGCTGTGATGTTGTTGTTGTTGATTGTTGAAACCCAGACCGTCTGACCTACCAGAAAGGTGTAAGGTAACCAATGCTGCGATGTGTAGAAGCTCTTATTGCCGCTAGGGGCAGCTTCACAAAATACTGATTTTGTGCCAGCATTGTGGTAGTATTGGTCTGAAACGGTAATTATTTATTTGCATCACTATTAGTAATATGTGGTATAAATGTCATTATTGTAATTTGACCATTCCTTCATTGTTTTACAACTTTCATAAACATGAGTGTATATATGTAACAATACAACTTCGAAAAACAGGACTTGTCCGGACTTTGCCGATTCCAGATTTTAGAATTTTCCAGATTTATAGTTAGTATAAAATTTCATCTTAATATTAAAACTAAATACACTTTAAAACACTATTTTTAGTAAAAATTATGACAAAAAGTCAAGTTAACCAATTAAAAAATATTATCTATATATACTAATTACCAAGTGTCTGTCTGTTTGTCCGTCTATCACGCCTTTTTTAGGCACTTCCCGAATAGATAGAGACCCCCCTGGAAAAATCAAATTTTTCGAAAACGCTGTCTAGAGGGAGTGCTCCACCCCAAAACTTTCGAAAAGTGAAATGGTAGGAAAGCATACTTTGCTATAAGATAGAGACTTCAAATTTAGTGTATGGGTAAATCGTTCGAAAGGAAGAAAGTGCACAATTTCAGATTTCCAATATTTTCTACTTAAGTGGGTGCCGCACACCAAAATATTTGATTTAGCAAATAAATGAGAAACGGCTCCTTCAAAATTTGATAGAGGCTTGAAATTAGGTATATGGACTAATCATTGGATGAAAACACTCAAGACGAATATAGTTTTTCAAAAACGTTCGTTTAAGGGGGTGCTCTAGAGGAAAACGTTTGAAAGGTGAATTGATAAGAAAACATACTTCGGGATAAGATAGAGATTTGAAATTTGGTGTATGGGTAGATAGTTTGGAAGAAAGAAAGAAAGTGTTCAATTTCAGTTTTCCAATATTTTCTACTTTAGGGGGTGTCGCACACAAAAATGTTAGATTTTCGGAATGAAGTAGAAATACCCCTTTTAGAACATGATAGAGGTTTGATATTTGGTATGGGCGAATCATTTAATAGAAAACCCAAGAAGAATCAGGTTTTTCAAAAATGTGTATTTAAGGGGGGGGGGGGGGTTACTCCACAGGAAAACATTCGAAGGGTAAAATGACAGAAAAAGCATGCTTCGCGATGAGTTAGACTTCAAATTTGGTATATGGATAGATAGTTGGAAAGGAAGAAAGTGTGCAATTTCAGTTTTCCAACATTTGCTAATGTAGGGGGTAAGCACACTAAACTGAAAAACGCCTCCTTTAGAGTGTGATAGAAGCTTGAAATTTAGTATATGGGCTAATCATTTGATAAAAAAAACCTAAGATTATTACGGTTTTTCAAAAATGAGCATTTAAGGGGAACACAGAAAAACATTCGAAATATGAAGTGATAGAAAACCATGCTCCACAATAGTATAGAGACATCAAATTTGGTGTACTGGTATATAGTTTGAAAGAAAGAAAGTGTGCAAATTTCAAATTTCCAATATTTGCTACTTTAGGTGGTGATGAATGCCAATATGTTCGATTTTCGGAATAAGTGAGGCACGCTTCCTTTTAAATGTGATAGAGGCTTAATAATTGATATATGGACCAATCATCTGTTAAAAAACCCAATACGAACAGAGTTTTTCAAAAATGTTCATTTATGGGTGTATTCCAAAGAAAAACGTTCGAAAGGGAGATGATAAAATAGTATGCTTCAGGGTGAGATAGAGATTTTAATATGGTGTAATGGTAAATAGTTCCAAAGGAAGACGTGCGCAATTTAAATTTTCCAATATTTTCTTCTTTAGGGGGTTCTGCACACTAAAATATTCGATTTGCCGAATAAATGCGAAATGCGAATTATTAAAAAAATGATAATATTCAGGGGGTGCTTATTGCGAGACCATTGATTTTCAACGGGTATTCGGCTAGTTTAATACAAAACAATGGAACAAAAGAAATTTTAAGAAAAATATACTACATTTTATCATTATGTTTAACCCTTTGAGTCCCAAGCTCAATTTTCCGGTACTACCTCAGAACCCCTAAGACGGCCGACCAGAGAATGGCCATTTCCGACCCCCTTGGAAGATAATGACGCTTGAGTAAACACACGCCTTTCCTCTTCCACGCGAATACCCTCAAAGGAGAGGGGAGGGTTAATAGGTTTCAGAGAAGGGTTGTTTGCTGTCAATGACTCTTTTGAGTGACATATTTTTAAAAAATCACTTGTTTGGCGAATAATTAGTAAACATTTTACTTCGTTAGACAATATATTTTACTTAGGAGGTTGGATTAAAATAAACCAATTTCTGAAGTTGTGTAGCAGAATATATATATATATATATATATATATATATATATATATATATATATATATATATATATATATATATTCATTCATATATATATATATATATATTAAATGTTTGTTTGGATTTTTGCACATTTTGTAAACAAAATATTACTTCTTTTTCAAAGTGCATTATAGTATTTTTAAACTTATTTGTTAGCTAAGCGTGGGATCTCCCGATTTAATGGCGGTTATGAGGCTAAACTTCCTTCAGACTATGTATGCTAATAAACCAATGTAATTACTCTCTCTATGTGAAGGGTTATGACACACTTAACCACCCGTTGCTACAATACCATTAATTTTAGAGAAGTATACTCAGATCTTATCTATAATTTTTCATTTTAATCAAAAATATACTTTCTACATTTTTGTTTTATAATATTACAAATATATTGTTTTCTTGATTTTTGACAAGAAATTATGTGTTAAAATCTTTCGCCCATATTTCCGATACTTTTGTTCCACCCTCAAACTCTCCCTCTCTATGTATGTGATGTGGACAAAATAACTCAAGGAAGAATGCACGTATCGCTATGAAAAGTTTTGCATTCGTGCATTATGAAAAAAAAAAAAAAAAAAAAAAAAAACTAGAAATAAATATAATAATTCGCATTATTATAACAAGAATGTTTCAAAATTTATGAGTTTTAAGTTGTTATTATTCACACACAAAAAAACAAATATGAATGCGTAATTCTTGGGGATGCTCTATTGATGGGTTCACTATGAACTTAGCCGTTGCAGCCTCGAGTAGCCTGACTTAAATGCTGAAGAAACTGAAGATGATTACGTGGCGGAATTGAATTTGTCGGTTCGCAAATTCTGCGCATAATAAGTTTTTAATATTGTTATTGTAAATATCAGTTATTTCATGGGACGCGTAATAAATACGAAACCGGTTCATGGATGCTTTTATGTAATACAAACACTGTTGTTAAGATCATTCATAATCAGAATTTTTATACTATATTCTTTGATGCCCATGTGTTGTGATTGTATATTGATGTTCACTTACGATTATGGAAGGAGTGTGGTGTCAATACTATAGATTAAGAAATACACATTTTAATTTTCATAGAAAGGTTTATTAATTTTTTATCTAACATTTTACATTCCCAAATTCCCATTTTTTGAAAATTTCACGAACCACCTGATCTTGTAATATCTCTATTTGCCTGTACTTAAATGTTTATTTTCTCTGAACTTAGATTTTAAAGGTGTTTTATTGATTCAAATTTTCAAATATTTATGCTTAAAATATGAATGCTTATAATACAATCTTCGGAAAACTATAATTTTTGGAAATAAAGTAATAAACATTCATATATATTGTTTCATATTTTTAAGATTTGTGAAAGGCGAAATTAATTACGTTCTAAAGTCGTAACTTTCCTCAATCAGAAAAGTTTCCATCAAAAGAACTGAAATTATAATCCCTTTTATCTCTATAGAGATAAAGGGGATGTAACTCCCGGACATGTGGGATTTTAGCAGACAACAGCACCTCTCCTCGTACCAAACAAACAAATTCTAGACCGTCTGTGCCCTAAGTCTGTGCTTTGACAAGCTTATTTTTAGAAAAATATATTTGGTCATCTTTACTTACCTGATTTACGGTGTCGGCAATTTAACTAACTACAGCCAGAAGCCCAGATATCGACTGAACTGACTTAAAAACAGCGGTGTAATTTATCTCTGAATAAGTTGCTGTATGTCTTTGTACATGATGGCTATATAAAGAAAGCTGGAGAACAATATGCATTGTTGTATATCTGTGGGCTAGGCAGGTTGCTTCCAGGACTATGAAAGTAATATATAGCCCAGGGTTGCTTCAAGGAGTCAGTTGCTTTTATGAGTCTGTTATATATTTCAAAAGAGTGTCATGCTTTGTCGGAAATGGACTGCAGTCATTTATTTTGGGGCATCTTGTAAAATGAGGTCCAAACCTGAGGCTAAATAATAATACTCTTGTGCGATGTCTATGACTGTAAAAATAGTTTTCTCACGGCTCCACTGAACTTTGGCAAAGAAAAGGGAACCAAATTATAAAACGGTTCAATCGGTGGTTTGCTTTACAGGGTAAAAATATAAAGGAATAAATCCCCCCCCCCTCTTAAAAGTGTCTGAAAATCTACGATTTATTGAGGAATAAGTCTTGGTTTTTTTAAGTCTCCTTCAAAATGCTTGTTCTTATAGAATTTTTTAAAAAACATTTTAAATTTTAGATTTTGAAGGAGAAACTTCCAGAGCATATTTCAACACTTTTGTAAAGCAGTTCATATCTGTATGTCTATGAGGTGTAAACGGTATATGAAGGGTAAACATTACGCAAAATCTTATTCCCACTAGCAACCAGCATCTGTTATTTATATAAATAACTTATCATGAAATAAATATAATTAAAATTCAGATAACTAAGTTATCTGAATATACAGTAGGTTTTATGATTAGAACAAAATATTGGTGCCACCATGAAATTTTATATATGCTAAGGTTATGTAAGGATTGGTATATATATATATATATAATACCCGTAGTCCAAAATTTAAGGTTTTCTTGAAATTATTTTTCTATGTAGAATGTGTTACTGTATATGGTTCCAAAGTGGAGCAAACATGTAATAATATGGTCTACACAGAAAAATAATTGTGTTAATTGCGCTATACATATAAATAGTATTAAAATTATAGATGTAGCCCAGATTTCGAAAAGGAGGATTACGATCGAAAGAATGACATCACTAAATTTTGTTTTTCAATTAACATAACTTTTCTTCTATATAGGGGGGGGGGGGGGGGGTATGACCCAAATTCCATTTACCTACATCAGTAAAAATCGACCTTGCAGGTAAAATTAGTGGGTTAAAGTGAATAATTATTTTTTATATGTTATATAGTGTTCTCTAAAGAACTCGTGTTTTAGGTGAGAACCAAAGCATCAAATTTTGGCTCGCTTGACAACGCTTTGAGCTACTGCGATCATTATCTTTCCTGATATATTTTGAGTGGATATAAAATATAACAGGAAATGTATAAAATTGGAGTTTAGTAAATTTCTGATCAGGGACTTTGAATTGAAATATCTTCATTTCCTTCCTCTGTTGCACAAAAATATGCATAATTGTTCGTATTTAACCGAATTGTTTCTACAGCTTCGTCGGTATAAAATAATTTAAAAAATTGCAATGGACTAGCACCAGGTGGTAAATCATGGACAGGTCCAGACCGGCAAGCAAATGCAGGAAATGTATTTGCAAGCAAATACATTTTTGTATTATCTATATCCATTGCTCAATTAAGTTCTTCATTTTTATCCATCATATCAGTCTCAATTTCTCTTTATTCATTATTTAACAAAAAAGATCAATCATACATAAAGCATTGATTATGAAACACTTTCCAACTGCAATGCAATTTTATTTGAACATCTCTAAGATGCGAAACATTCAGCGGTAATATTTTTTACATTATCACAATACTGCAATAATTTATTATATTTGTAAACTTCATCGAGAAAAATGAACTTCATTCAAATGACGTCATTGAAATATAAATTGCTTGACTCTCTATGAAAAAGCAGTAAAAATTCCATTCATAAATATTTATTCTATTCCTTTCAATACTACAATAATTTATTTTACATAAAAACTTAAAACCATGGAGATAAAAGTAATTTAACTCTGTGTTTAAAACTTCACCGGAAAAGTCTACTATAAAATCGTCTGTTCTCTATGTAAAATCAATGACTGTTTCATTCATATCAATTATATTGCAGACTCCAGCGCTAAATAATTTTGCATTAAAGAAATTCAGGAATTCTTGTACAACTCATCTTACAGCTTGATGTGTTTTACAATCTCCATAAGTGGAAATTAGACTTCGTTGTAGAAATAATCAAAGTTTGATGATCATATAAACTCAAATATGTTGTAATTGCGTTGTTTCAGAACAATGATGCACAAGAATTAAGCAAAAATAAAGTGGTTTTAGAACGGATACAACACCAAATATAAATTAAAAGGAACTTTAAAAATCACGATTTTGACACAAGATGGATACCACATTTTATTTTGAAGTGGGTCACGTGATCTTTTCATATCATGGTCACGTAATCTCTTCATATAATGGGTGTAATTACTATTTTAATTTTTATTTAAAAAACTACTGAATACATTTTTATGAAATAGTTTTTATATATTTTATGTTATAATTTGAATATTTCCTAAAACTTTCAAAGCAATTTGTGAATTTTAAATTCGCTTAAAAAATGTTTGAAAAATTAGGTCCCATAGGATTAAATGCATTTCATTTTTTCAAACCGGGTTCAATCCAAAATTAAGTGAGTGATATTATTCATTTACATTCCCAGACCGCTACAGACCGCCTAAACAACATACTAAAATTTCATTTTGATAAAGTCATTTATACGGCAATTATCATGCGAATGGGCAGACAAACAGACAGACAGAATGAACAAAGCCATAAACACTTTTCAACTATGTCGTAAAGTGTTAAAAATTCAAGATTGTTTTTATCTGCCTTACTCTCATACCAGTCATCATCTTCCGATTCAGTGCAATCCGATTAATCAGTATCATTAAATAAGATTGCATTCTAACTCATCCTGTGTTAAAATTTTACAAAACGCTCATTTCAAACCGAATTCGAAAAACAAACGAATAAAAGTTAAGAAGCAGAAGTAGAAGCATAGTTCTTAAGAAAATCTATCAAACTCATAAATATTACGACACCTGACACTTGACTTCAGTCCCCGTGTTTTCGCCAGGTAATCAGCCAAAAGTAAGACCTGTCGCCAAAGTACTTCGGAGTAGAATGAATGACAGATAGCCTCTTCGCCTTTGTCGGCGTTTTAAAGTCCAACCTCCCACCTTGAAAAGGGGGTCGCGATATCTCTGGGCCGCTGGGCCGTCTGCGGTACTTTGCTTGTAGGGCCGTTTCGGCCGTTTCGGGAGCCAAAGGGTTAAACATTTGAAATAAAATTCTTATGGTTTCATTAATTTTGGTTTATGGGAAAGCAGTTTTTCTTTTATCTTGTAGATAGACCTGCTCAGTTATGAAGATTCTTTGTTCAAGATTAGTTTGTCAATTGGATGATTGAGTGTTTGTACAAGATATACTTTTTTTAGTATAAGTTAACCCTCCCCCCTCCAAACTTGTAGATAAAATATCTCCAGTTTTTTAATATTGCACTCTCCCTCCTCTCTGATGCAAAAAATAAAATTTCAAAAGTTTGATTTATTTTTTAGCATCTATACATAGTTATATGTAAAAAAGTTGATGCCGCTGAAAAAAGGAAAAACTTTATTAAGAATGGTCAAATATGTAAAAAATACTGTAGTAAATAAAATAAATAATCTTTCTTATAAAGAAAAATCCACTCCTTTTAATGATTTTTAAAAATATGATAATTCATTACCAGTAGCGGTTTATGACTTTAGGAATGAGCAAAGCAGATTCAGCGACAGGATTCCCTGTCCTTTATGTCAAAGAACATCATCAAAACACATCATGCTACTAGCACAAGTGTTATCAAATATTACCTAAAAACAGCCAAACGAGTCTGAAAAATTCCCTAACAATAATAGTAATAACCCATTCATCTGATAACTTTAAGTGAAGAGTACTTATCCTGCATCACCTCATGCACTACCACTGTTCATTACTTTCTTACTATTTTGTCTTTCTATCCAAAAAGAGAAGTGGAGTCATGAGAGGGTGGGGCAGGGGATGCGGAGAAAGCAAGAAATGTGTTCATGAACACAGCTGTTGATCCCTTTGAAAGGCCAAATGGATCAACAGCTGTGTTAATGATCTTATTGTAAATATGGTTTTCCAAATGAAAAGAACAAAATATATGGTCAATTTCTAGCAGATAGTTGTTACTTTCAGTAATGAAGAAAGTAACAACTGCGCTATTGCAAGGAGGTTTGACATGAGCAAAAAGTTTATTAGATATTGGGGGTGAAAATGTTGGAGACAAAACAGAATCCATACTCAAATGAAATGAAAGCGATAAATTTCTGTGAGCATTTTGTATTCGACAGGGAATAAGATGTATGTATATAATTATACATATAATTACATATATAATATATAATTATATATAAAATTATATATATATATTATATATATATATATATATATATATATATATGTATAATTAAAATGTGATCATTTAACTTATAAGCTAATAATACAGAAATTTTAGTCATTCTGTTCCAATAACAAATATAAAAGCAAACTGTTACATAAAATTCTAAAATGATCTCCACATGAAGTTAGGTGCCACGCTGCCCCACATCATCGGACAGAATATAATATCCAAATGGTAATTTTCAAACCTGATAAAACATAAAAGAAACCCAAGAAAGAGAATAAGAAAAAGTATAGTACCAAAAGATGGCTGAGGGGGACCCCCCCTTACCCAGGTCGAGCATGCTTTACGCCATGGCCACACTCCCAGGAGGCGGTATTTTTCTTTATCTAGGCTCATTGTGCCTATAACTACAGGGTGTTTCTAAAGTCGCGCAACCCACATTTCGTCTGATATTTCCCAATACAAAAAAGACAAAAATATGAAATATACACAGTAAATAGTTTAATGTCTGCATGACATCGTGCGTTACAACAAATGCTGAAAATGACAGCCATTTGTTGCCAAGCACAGCTCTACGCGACGACAGGTATTTGTAGCCACACTATGCAGCATATCGGTGGGAATGGATGCATTGATATTGCAGATGTTGTCCTTTAAGGCTTTGATTGTCTTTGGATTGTTTGCGTATACACGTTCTTTGAGATAAGACCATAGAAAGAAATCAGGGGATCTGGGTGTCCATAGTCCACGTGAAATAACCCTATCACCAAACACTGATTCAACGACTGCAAGGGATTTTCTTGAGGTGTGTGCGGTGGCACCGTCTTGTTGAAAATATCCAAACTGGCATTCTTCGTCCATTAACTACTCAAAAAATTCCTCAAAAATGGAATTTTTTGACTTAACGAAGTATCGATAATTTATTCGGTACATTTCGTGTTTCAAAATGTTTGTGAAACGCTGAACGAACAGTTTTGTAAGAATTAGTCTTCAAATAATGCTCCACAATAAATACACGCTCCGGTAAACTGAGCGCCAATTTAGAACAATGTGAACTGACTCTGTAGTAACAACACCATCTATTGTGCATTATATGAAGTATAAATAGCGCGAAATTCAAACATCTGTCTTTATATTTATGAGATATCAACCGAAATGTGGGTTGTGCGACTTTAGAAACACCCTGTATATGGATAATTGAAAAAAGCAGACCATTTATCCATTGAACTAATCACAAGTTGTTGGAAAAGTATAACTGTTAATCATAATCCCCGTTGAAACGTTGAAAAGTGCGTATCCCATATACGACTTACTGCCATTATTTATAGTAACCCTCCATCAACTCAACCAAACAATTAATCAGGAATTACTAATGGTTGCAGTTAAACCATAAAAGGTTGAAATTATACAGTTCAAAAATCCAAACGGATAACCTTTAATATTTGCCTCAGTCAAAAACCGTTTATCCTGTTCATATCTGCCTCTACTATGAGAGTTTAACAGTTTGTTTCTTCACAACTGATTCAAAATGGTATTTCAAAAGACTGCACAGCTCAAACAAGTACCCCATGATGTAACAAAGTTAATATCAAATTTTAAATCTGTTTGTTTGTCATAAATGCGATAAGTAATGTTTTCTTCATTTGACTTGATACAGACACCCAAAAAATTCAAGCTCCCGTCATCACTCATTGGTATTTCTACTAATTTTAGGGAATTCGGATAAAATCCAAAATCCATATCATAATTAGGTTCTTTTTTACCCAAAATTTATGTCGTCAACATATTTCAAATAAAGCATTTCATTCAGCAAATGGGTTCCCATCTCATAACAATCGAGATATATATCCGCTAATACCGAAGAGCAATTACCTCCCATAGGTATACCTCTTATTTGTTTGTAATACTGCTTTCCATTATACAGTACTGTTTTGTTCAAAACCACTCCTACAATTGCCCTATATTTGCTTATATCAATAAAGTTCTGCAAATTGTATTTTTAGTTTATTTCCATTATAATCTGAAACAGATCTTTAATAATAATATTATTAAATAAATCACATAAGTTGTAACTTCTGTAATGTAATTTCTCAGGGACTTTTTTTATTGTACTTACTGCTTCCATGCTTTTATATATGAAATGAGCTCCATTTTTCTTAATAATTAAAACTACTTTTTTCCTTATATTTAACAAACATTTATTAGCAGTTGTCAAATACGTTTTATTGCAGACAGTGATAGGTCGAAATTTAACTGGAACTTTATGCAGTTTTAGAATTAAAACCAAATACGGAAAAACAGCTGATACTTTTATAACCAATCTTTTTATGTAAAGCATTTATTCGATTAATAATCTACCTTAGGCTGAATCAAACGTTTATACATAGTTCCATCCAAATAACAATCTCTTAGTTTATCCGTATATAACTTTTTACATGTAAATGCATAATTAGAAACCACTTTATCCACATATGATATTACAAAATCCTCCTGTAATATTTCCAATTCCTTTTTTACAGTTCCAATTCTAAGTATCGATTACTTATCTTGTCTATGTCAATATTTAATACTCCCTAAGATGTTATGCTCCCATTCGTCAAATATTTTGGTTGGCAAACTGTATTTTACTACAACCCTATATATAAGGTTATCTATGTCAGTTTCAATTGACGCCATTTCATTTGTATACTTTTGATCCCGATATTTAGCTTCCAATTCTAAAATCTTCCTTAATGGTCTGGATTTTATTAAATTCAAGTCAACTGTAATTATGTATCCATGAAAATCATTCTTGAAAGTTGGGTTTAAGTTACATTTATAAAAGTCCATTTCATTTTCTTTCAAGTTTTGATCTATCCTGTTATAATTGAAGTAACTTCTGCATAATGGAGTACAGTACGTGACCTCTTATCCGGCATTCCAATATCTGGACTCTCCCAAAACCGGAATACGGCAAAATAATGTCAAATTCTGCACCAACAAGCGATTATTTGCTAAATATTGCGCCAAATAGCGATTTTTTGTTTAAAATCCTGCCAAATGCGTTTTTGCTTTAATTAGTAATATCAATTTAAAAAAATGCATTGAAACCTACTATTTTAGAGAGTTTGAAATAGGACACGCAAACCCGCGCAGAAAAAAATGCTGCGCGTACTCGCCGACGCTGATTCTTCTTAAATTTCGAAAACGAACGCGAGGAATTCTCACGATAGAGAATGAAAATATTCCGTAGATCATGTTTTTTCTGAGAAGTTCCACAATTCCTCTTTTCCGGAAAACATCCGAAGTAGCACAGTTTTCCCCCAAAATTTTCTAAGCGGCTGCATCCGCCCGTCAACCCCGATAGTAGCTCTCGGAGGTGACAATCCGGCACGGACGAGACCGTTACATTGACGGCGAGACGCGCCATTCTATTCTTCACTAGTTTCGGATAAGTCTCCTGTATAGTATATAGGAGCCGCGACTTGTCCGTAACTAACTCCTGTATAGTATAATACAGGAGTTAGTTACAGACAAGTCGCGGCAAGGTGCTTTTTTAATGGCGTTTCATTTTTTTCTGGGTATATAGGGCAGAGCACACTAGGCACAAAGGTTCCGATTTTTCCGAATGTGTTACATCTTCTTTTCTGCGCTTTGTTCCGGGACTTTGATTTTCGGTAAAAGTATTCCAACTTTTTCGCTAGAAATATCCCGATATTGCTAAAGAAATCCTACGCTCTTCAAACGCGATGTGCTGTGCAGAATTCACACTATTTTGGAACAATTTAATAAACATTTATTGGAAAAGATGAAAAAAAAGAGAGTCATCAGCACATTTACGAGATGATAGAAAGTACATTTAAGTGAGGAATTCCCGAAATTAATGAGAGCCGAATGCTGCCTTTTGCCGAAATGCAGAGAAAAGTATAGCAGCTATAAAATGCCATTCATGGCCTTCTGATTGATCTCTTTAAATACTTAACCAAAGCAATAAACTTGTCATTTTCTCGGGAAAATCCTTTTTTTTTCCATCTCCGTGGAAATATACACATCTTCAATATTTTAAAAAACGTTGATGGAATTCCAAGATCAAAATCATTTTCAATTAAATCCTATTATTTGGATGAAAAGGCTATTTCGGACCGAAAATTGACCCTAGCAAAAAGTTCCATTGCAGTATATTTATGGGGTTTTAACGTGTTACATTTATTAATTAGTAATTTATAGAAGGCAGTTTAGCAATATCGCGAAATTTTTTTATTTAAACACGATCGCCGGTATATTTCGTTTTATTTTTAAATATTTTCCATTTTCTCAATCTGCTTTCATCCACTAATATTTTTATATTTTTTGTGCTTTTTATGCTGGGATATTATCTTTTAAACATATTGTTGGTGAAAATGAGATATATGTTTACGATAATGAAATTAAAATTTTTTTTATTTATTCAGGCATTTAGAATTTAGAAATACATTTGAAGAGCATAAATTAGAATTTGATATATTTGCACCCATAATTGAATATCTCATTTCAATTAAAAATGAACATCGTTCTCATCTTAATTTTATTAAAAATACTTTAAAATATTTTGAAACATATGAACAAAGGTGCTTCTGCCAAAATATTAGATGAATATGGTGAGGGCCCACTTTAGTTGAAATGTTAAAAAAAAAAGACTTCTAATAACTACCCTGAATAATCAACTTTTTTCAGAGATTTTTTCTTTCAAAATTTTTCTTAATCACTAAATTTGATAATACAATTACATGTAATTTGCATTTTAGTTAACCCATATAGATTGTAAAAAAGATTTTTTTAATACATTTATGTTTTTAAAATGAATTATAATTTTCTATAACGACATTTGAGACCATTCCAGTAAGTTTTAGAAAAAGTGTTCCGAATTACGGAAAAACCCCTTATCCAGAATGCCTGAAGTCCCAAGCATTCCGGAAAATAGATCCTGTACAGTATTATATTTATACGACAATATAACCCTTATGTTTTGAATCGGCATTAGAGAATTGTGTTCATTTAAAATCCTACCACATGGAATTGTATCGTATGACTTATTTTTAAATTTGATCACGATGAACTGAAGATTTTAACACTAGCAATTTCATTGTTTAAATTGATTTTTAATTTATTTGCACATATTTTTAAATAATCCTGTATAACAGCCTTTATATTATACTGTCCTGCATTTTTGTATTCATCATTATCCAGTGCTTTCCATATTTTTACCAAAAACTTCAATCTAAAGCCGTATACCATATTTTTTATCCATTTTAATGATAAGAAATCGAGATCTCTGTTAGTTTTCATAAATGTCTTATTAAGGTTTCCTTCAATCCAATTTTTTTTTTCTTAGCTCGTGACGTATGTGTAGTCGGAATTTCTATTTTTGGATTTCCGACAGTCACAGCATTCAATTTTCCACAATGTTCTTTGTCATAAATTCTGTTATATTTCAGTGTTTAATCCTTATGGGTAACTAGTATTTAACCTCTCTATATGCCTATTTTCTCACCAAAGTCTTTGGCTAGTATCTATTACAGACCTGCCAACCTCTCAGAGCCAAAAAGCGTAACGACGCACGCGATAATGTACGCGCGGTATATTTCAGTTATGTAAATTCTTGATAATCAGACTGTAGGGATTTTTTTCCCCTACATCAAAATTCTATTGAGAAACCAATTAAATTATTACAATCCACAGCAAACATTTTTATGTTGTTAATTTTTAAATTAAACATTTAAAATTAAATAAAAATATTAATTCTTTAGTAAAATGCATCAATATAAAACAATTAGAAAACTATAATGCACATCATGGATTTTTGATTTCTATTAAAAAGAAAGGTAAGGACACAATTTTTGCACATTACAACAGCATTAATAAATCTAACTTTTATTTAAACCAACATATGTGGCTGACTTTGCCTTTTTTAAAAACCCAGAAGAATATTTTTGCTGGAAACAAGGTCCAGACATACAGGGTTTGTTTCCCCAGTAATTTGTTTCCCATGTTTTCCCCAGAAGGGGATTCCATTAGTTTTGGCAGCAAAAACAAGCGCTCAGTTTTTACTCCATTTGATGATTCTTTAAAATACGTTAAAATGATTGGATACAATTGATCATCGCCACAATGACTCCCATCAGTAGACACCGTAAATGGATTTTTAGTAGCTGCATTTATTTGTTTTTGATTTTCACTGGCTAGTTCTTTAATAATAAAAGCTGTTTTTGTGCGCCCACAGGAATAATGCTTTGCCTCTTTCGAATCCGGGAACATCGCTTGAAATAATGGGCGAGCATGGTCTGCAGTAGCTAATGGAAGATTATGTTCTAAAATGAATGAGGTGAACATAACTTCCGCTTTAATAGTCTGCAATTCTTTATTCACAGTTAAAAATTCATTTATAGACTTCGTAGATTTGGAAGTCTTGAATTTATCCACGTGTTTGGCCATTTTTGAATGTTTAACTATGTCCGCACGTCCGTCATGAGAAATGGAGATATCACAGTTACATACAACACAAAAGGCAAGAGATGCACTTATTCTTGATTCTTTGATAAATTCAAACTCTCTGCAATACTTTTCGGAAAACGTTTGAGATCGGGCATTCGTCTTTGTAGACATCATTCAATTGATTAACTATATAAACTAAACTGATCTCAGAAAAAACAGCAAAACAAGCATCGGGAGAAATCAACAAAACATCACGTGCTCCCTCTGCGCATGGGTCACGTGGTCTCTCCGCGCATGATGCTCCTTCCCGCAGATAACGGCAATAGCTACTAGTATTGCCAGGTCTTCGCCAAAACTCCCGCACTTCCTCCAACTCTTCGCTTCGCCAAAACTAGCTCAATTGAGTGGGAAAATCGTGAAACTGGCAATACTGCAAATACGCGTCTACATTAGAAATCAAAGCGTCTCGAAATTCCCTACTTCGGTCTGAAAAAGGGAAAAGCGAAAAAAAAAAGGGGAAAAATAGGGAAAAACGTCATTTTTTTTTTAAATCGTACTTTTGGTGGCAAAATCGTATTATCGTACTGCTCGTGATTTATCGTACTAAATACGATTAAATCGTAACAGTTGGCAGGTCTGCTATTACCATATCAACTATTGAAATCATCATAGCTTCAGTTCCATAGTCAGCAAAGTGACTTATTTCCATCGTTGATTCCATATCTGGATTTTCCATCAACTTATAAATCTGGCTTCAATGTAGATTTATGTGTAAATATGAAGGTTTTTTAGTTTGTCCGATGTATATTAAGTTGCATTTTTTACATCTGGTACTATAAATACAGTTAAACACCTTACAGAATACCAGGTTATTGTTATTATTCATAATCTGTTTTGGATTTGATTGTGGACATAATTTACATTGTTTTGACCTATAGACTTGATATTTGAAGAGTTCCATTTTTTTATAGTAACAGTTGTAATATTTAACCCTATTACTCCCGAATCCATTTTGTTCTATATTATTTTTACCAGATCCAGTATTGCATATATTCACTCTCAACTTTCCATCATTTGTTAAAGAATTTACATCCAATATGATTTTTCTATTTTTCTCATTTTCTTGCATGATAGATAGACTTAAAATAATTTCTAATAGTATTCAGTTTAAGGTCGTTGGGTGATGGTCAACAAAATCCCCTACCTTTGGCCAACTGAGCTGTTAAAGCATTAGCATTGACTTTGCCGGTCTATAATATTATTTTATTGTACTTATTCATATTTAATAAAAGAATCATCCAAGAGTAACATTCATGTTTGCAAACTCACTTACTAATCTTCACATTTAAATATAAAGATCATTAACCTCTGATTGCATTATTGCATGTTTTAAAGAAACATCCCATAAGCCTAATCATCATTTAAATTATTTAATCATACACATCTTACCATACCTCACTTTAAGTGAGAAAAGTTTTAACAATTTCCTTTATTTTTTATCGTTATTTTCATATAAATTTTATAAATTTTTTTAGTATTTTTTTTTTTACAGAGACAATCCAGAAAGCATATATGGAACCAATACATAAACACTATGTTAAAACATACAATACATCAAAACCATACTCATTAGCTCAATATCTAAGTACATAGATCCAAACATTAAATACCAACTTCCATAAACCGTAGCCATGAACCCTTATATACAACAACCTGGGCAACGAAGTCTAACGAAGTACTGAAAGTATTTAGCCTTAATAATGCTTATAAAAGTTTTGAAGAATAAAAGGAGAGTATAACCAGCTGATGTTGTTAGCACAATGCTGCTTTTTACTGTTCATCAACATAATATAATTCTGTTATAATAATATAACAACATTAAATAATCAATATAATATAATATTGTTATTTGAATGGAACTATGTATAAAGATTTGATTCAGCCTAAGGTAGAGATTATTAGTTGAATAAGTGCTTTATATAAAAAGATTGGTTATAAAGTATCAGTTGTTAAATTTCCGCATTTGGTTTTAATTCAAAACTGCATAAAGTTCTAGTTAAATTTAGACCTGTCACTATCGGCAATAAAACGTATTTGGCAACTGCTAATAAACATTTGTTAAACATATTGAAAAAAATACTTTCAATTATTAAGAAAAATGGAGCGCATTTCATATATAACAGCATGGAAGCGGTAAATACAATAAAAAAAGTACCTGAGAAATTACATTACAGAAATTACGACTGCTGTGATTTATTTAATATTATTATTATTATTAACCCTTTCCGGACGGTTGACAGCATCGACTGCAAACTTATATTCAAGGACGGTAGTTACGCATTCGCATCGGAGAAAACTTTACTCTAAAAGACGGTGGTCAGATTTCATATAGAATGTTTTAATTTGTCTACTAGATAGCATTAAATACCCATGCGAACAACTCCAATGTATTTTGCAGATACTTGACCTTGGTGTAGGAAGGATCCAATTAATCATTTCTCCATTTGGAGTGGTAAAACATGGTTTTGTAATATAAACAAATAGAGCACTTCACGTAATATCAGCTATTTTATAATTGAGTTCAGGTTCTCGTTTAGATTTTAGCTTAATGATTTTGTTGGTGAATCATAGGAATATAAGAGAGTATTTTTTTTAAGTTTCGGTTTTAGAGGAATGTGTGGCAGTGAAATTATTCGTTTATTTTGGATAAAAGAAAGGAAGCAACTAACGAGAATTTTGTATTGAGATTTGTATGAAAAATATACATCAAATAGAAAATAAATATTTCTTTTATTCCTGAAAAAAGTAGATTTCTCTGTTGAATAGGTGATTTTTAGTGAATTTTATTTTAGAGTCAGGCTTAGCGTAAAAAATTAGCCATCCTTTGGGAACAGTTCTGAAGCGAAGCGCTCCGTTCTTTGGGCCACGGCATTTTCAGAATGCCGCCGTCGCAAAGAGTGAGACTTGAATTTAATAAAATCCAGACTATTAAGGAAGATTTTAGAATTAGGAGCTAAATATAGGGATCAAAAGTATACAAATGAAATGGCGTCAATTGAACTGACATCAATAACCTTATATATAGGGTTGTAGTAAAATACAGTTTACCAACCGAAATATTTGATGAATGGAAGCATAATATCTTAGGGAGTATTAAATGTTGGCATAGACGAGATAACTAATCGATACTTAGAATTGGAACTATAAAAAAGGAATTGGAAATATTACAGGAGGATTTTGTAATATCATATGTGGATAAAGTGGTTTCTAATTATGCATTTACATGTAAAAAGTTATATATGGATAAACTAAGAGATTGTTATTTGGATGGAACTATGTATAAACGTTTGATTCAGCCTAAGGTAGATTATTAATCGAATAAGTGCTTTACATAAAAAGATTGGTTATAAAGTATCAGCTGGTTTTCCGTATTTGGTTTTAATTCTAAAACTGCATAAAGTTCCAGTTAAATTTCGACCTATCACTGTCTGCAATAAAACGTATTTGACAACTGCTAATAAACATTTGTTAAATATATGGAAAAAAGTAGTTTCAATTATTAGGATAAATGGAGCTCATTTCATATATAAAAGCATGGAAGCAGTAAGTACAATAAAAAAAGTACCTGAGAAATTACATTACAGAAGTTACGACTTCTGTGATTTATTTAATAATATTATTATTAAAGATCTGTTTCAGATTATAATGGAAATACACCAAAAATACAATCTGCAGAACTTTATTGATATAAGCAAATATAGGGCAATTGTAGGACTGGTTTTGAATGAAACAGTACTGTATAATGGAAAGGAGTATTACAAACAAATAAGAGGTATACATATGGGAGGTAAATACTCTTTGGCATTAGCAGATATATATCTCGCTTGTTATGAGATGGGAACCCATTTACTGAATGAAATGCTTTATTTGAGATGTGTTGACATCATAATTTTGGGTACAAAAGAACCTAATTATGATATGGATTTTGAATTTTATCCAAATTCTCTAAAACTAATAGAAACACCAATGAATATCTAAGGGAGCTTGAATTTTTTGGATATCTGTATCGAGTCAAATGATGATAAACACTACTTATCGCATTTATGACAAACGATAAGATTTTAAATTTGATATTAACTTTGTTACATGATGGGATACTTTGTGAGTCTTTCAAAATATCATTTTGGCTCAATTGTCAAGAAACAAATTGTTAAACTTTTGTAGTAGAGACAGATATGAACAGGATAAACGATTTCTGACTGAGGCAAAGATTAAAGGCTATCCGGTTGGATTTTTGAACAGTACAATTTCAACCTTTTATGGTTTAACTCTGCAACCATTAATAATTCCAGATTAATGGTCATAATTTTGGGTACAAAAGAACCTAATTATGATATGGATTTTGAATTTTATCTAAATTCCCTAAAATTAGTAGAAACACAAATGAATGACTAAGGGAGCTTGAATTTTTTAGATATCTGTATCGAGTCAAATGATGATAAACACTACTTATCGCATTTAGGACAAACGATCAGATTTTAAATTTGATTTTAACTTTGTTACATCATGGGATACTTTGTGAGTCATGCAGTCTTTCAAAATATCATTTTGACTCAATTGTCAAGAAACAAATTGTTAAACTCTCATAGAGACAGATATGAACAGAATAAATGATTTTTGACCGAGGCAAAGATTAAAGGCTATCCGGTTGGATTTTTGAAAAGTATAATTTCAACCCTTTATGGTTTAACTACAACCATTAATAATTCCTGATTAATGGTTTGGTTGAGTTGATGGAGGATTACTATAAATAATGGCAGTATGTTGTATATGGGAAATGCACTTTCAATGTTTCAGTAGGGATTATGATTAACAGTTATACTTTTCCAACATCTTGTGATTAGTCTCAACTGATAAATGGTCTGCTTGTTTCAATTATCCATATAATTATAGGCACAATGGGCCTAGATACAGAAAAGTACCAGCTTCTGGAAGTGTGGCCATGGTGTAAAGCAAGCTCAACCGGGGTGACGGGGTCACAATCCTGTCCTCGGCAATCTTTTGGTACTATACTTTTTCTTGTTCTCTTTCTTGAGTTTCTTTTATGTTTTATCAGATTTGAAAATTACCACTTGGATATTATATATATATATATATATATATATATATATATATATATATATATATATATTACAGTCAATGCGATTAATCTGTTATTATTAATAATAACCGGCTATTATTAATATTAACCAAATAAACCGATTTAAGTGAATAATTTATAAGAATTTATCACATGAACTGGTTGTTATAATGATTACCTATGAAGTTTGGTCAATGTAATAATTTTCAATGCGTTTAGCTTGAGATTTCCATTCATTTTATTTGTAATGCAATTTGTTTGCAATTTTTTGTCACCTTAAGATGCTTGTGTGTAATGTAATTTGTTTGTTATAATAACTATTGAATGTATCTTATAAATAACAGTAATCATTATTATAAAACATTTTTTACATTGACCAAATTTCATTGCTAACTAAACTGTCAATGTACACTCATACACTTCCATGTTTCATACACTTCCTATCGCATGATATAAAAATTACGTTACAGTTGGGGTTTCAATAAATTATGCTTAATTAATCACAATGACCAAACTTCATTGGTAATTATTAATGTTTACCAGTAAATGTGATTAATATGCAATATTTATCACATTTATAAAAGATATGGTTATTATTAATACTAACAGGATTTTTTACTTTAACCGCAACACACACACACACACACACACACACATATATATATATATATATATATATATATATATACACAGGGTGTCCCAAAAGGATTGAAATGCACTTCAATTCTTTACCTGTTGGAGATAAGTTGGCAATGTAAATTGCAAAAATGTTGAAAGTAAGGTAGGAAATAAGACTACATTAATGAAATAGTCCTCCCATTTATTTTCAAAAAGTTATACTTTTTAAATTTTTATACGACCCCTTTAGACAAATTTGGTCAATCATAAAATTTTTATTTTCAATGCAACAAGATCATTAAAAAAAAAACGCATATCTGTATCTTTAAAACTGAACAAGTTGTATTTTATTGAAAATTGAACATTGTGAATGGGGACAATATATCAAATTAGAAATGCAAATTTGTGATATATCACAAAGAAGATAAAACTGGATGATAATACATAGGATACCCAACCATGTAGTGAGTACCACTGCTTTATATGATCTCTGTCTATGTAATGCTTTATTTAGATGCATTTGTGATAAAAAATATTGACATGTATTAATGTATTTTTGATCAAAACAATTTTCATCGTCAATTTGTTTATGATCCCTCTTTTCACTGATGAAACAGCTTTTCACATGGTACGGAAAGGTGGCATAAGTCAGATTTTTTTCCCTTATCATAATTCAGTTGATTTTAAAAACACAGATATGCATTTTTTTTAATTATCTTGTTGCATTAAAAATAAAAATTTTCTGATTGACCAAATTTTTCTAAGGGGGTCGTATAAATATTTAAAAAGAGTAACATTTTGAAAATTAATGGGAGGACTATTTCATTAATGTAGTCTTATTTCCTACCTTACTTTCAACATTTTTGCAATTTACATTGCCCACTTATCTCCAATAAGTAAAGAATTAAAGAGCGTGTCAATCTTTTTGGGACACCCTGTATATGTGTGCATATTCTTTATAAAGTATACACAAAAAGTTATTTTAGCACTAAAATTTAGTAATACTAGGGGTCAATACCACTTCTTCAGGATTACAATAGAATACACACGGAATTGCTCAATCAAACTATCTATGTAAAAGAAAAAAAAGTAACCTTAATAATTAACAAAAATATGAAAATAAGTTAGTTTAGTCAATTGAATGTGCAATAATCATGGGATGCAGATAGATGGAAGAAGATAGTAGTAGACTCTTGGCAATGCATTGGAATACAAACTGAATTGCACTATTTATGCAAAATTAATAAAAAGATAATTAACTAAAATATGAAAATACTACTTCAGTCAACTTAATGTGCAATATTTAGAGGATGGAGATGGGTGGAAAAAGATACTAGTAGACTACCTGCAATGCAGGAGAATATAAACTGGGCAAACGCACCATGTGAAAATAATTTAAAAAATAACCTTAATAAGTAATCAAAATATGAAAATATGCTAGTTTAGTCAATCTAATACACAATGCTTAGAGTTTGGAAATGTATAGAAAACTATATTTAATGACTCTTAGGGCAACACAAGAATATAAACAAAATTGAATAATTAAACTATTTATGTGAAAGTAATTAAAAAATTAACCTTAATAGTTAACCAAAATATGAAAATACATTAATTGAGTCAATTAAATGTACAATGATTTGGGGATGGATGGAAAAATATACTTGTATACTCTATGCAATTCATGAGAATACAAACTAAATTGTGTAATCACACTCTTTATACAAACAAAAATTTTGTAACCACACATCAATGGCCACAGTTTCCAAATAAAAGATTCTAGTTTAGAATAGAGATATCTGCGGTTCCACAGAAAAGTGACCTGATGCAGTTAATTAATTTCATAGAACTTCAATATTTTTGCTTTTAATATTTTCTCTTATTTCATTCAAAGAGCAGATTGATTTTTTATTGTATATAAATTTAAAAAAAGTAGAAAGAAAATTAACACCCATAAGAAAAAAAAATAGTATAAAGAATGAAAAAATTTAATTCCAAAACTTTGTACCATTGCTACTCTCCTATTGCAACAATTTTCTCAAGGTTAAAAAGGAAAGTCATTTACAATAATAATAATGTGGATAATGTATAGGGCTAACGAGAATAAAAAAGATTGTAAACTGTTTTAGATTTAGATAGAAAACATGATCTGAAAATTTCAAATATGTGTTAACGAAAAATACTATTGCAGGTTTATAGTATCTGCAAGTACATTTTGAAACAAGATTGATTGATCAGATTGATTGAGCAACAATATTGATTGAGCAGATTGATTTTTTACTGTATATAAATTAAAAAAAAGTAGAAAGAAAATTAACACCCATAAGAAAAAAAAATAGTATAAAGAATGAAAAAATTTAATTCCAAAACTTTGTACCATTGCTACTCTCCTATTGCAACAATTTTCTCAAGGTTAAAAAGGAAAGTCATTTACAATAATAATAATGTGGATAATGTATAGGGCTAACTAGAATAAAAAAGATTGTAAACTGTTTTAGATTTAGATAGAAAACATGATCTGAAAATTTCAAATATGTGTTAACGAAAAATACTATTGCAGGTTTATAGTATCTGCAAGTACATTTTGAAACAAGATTGATTGATCAGATTGATTGAGCAACAAGATTGATTGAGCAGATTGATTTTATACTGTATATAAATTAAAAAAAAGTAGAAAGAAAATTAACACCCATAAGAAAAAAAAAATGGTATAAAGAATGAAAAAATTTAATTCCAAAACTTTGTACCATTGCTACTCTCCTATTGCCACAATTTTCTCAAGGTTAAAAAGGAAAGTCATTTACAATAATAATAATGTGGATAATGTATAGGGCTAACTAGAATAAAAAAGATTGTAAACTGTTTTAGATTTAGATAGAAAACATGATCTGAAAATTTCAAATATGTGTTAACAAAAAATACTATTGCAGGTTTATAGTATCTGCAAGTACATTTTGAAACAACAATGAACTAAATATAAACAATTTTTTGAGAGATAAATTGGAGGTTAAAATTAATGCAAGAAATAATAGTTTCAACCATTTATCTGACAGTACAGGGTCATTCCATCTAAAATCACCCCTAAAAAGAATATTTGGTTGCATGACCATTTTTGAAAATTTTTCATCTGGCTTGTTTATTTGGTACAGACATTTTTTTCAATATGGCAGACTCCAAATTTGATGAATTTTAATGTTCAAGCAAATTTAAATAACTTGGAACTCAAAAGAGTTAAGATACTTGGAATAAAACTATTTTACTGATCTTAAAGTGGTCTAGATTTCATGCTATTGTAAAGTTTGAGTAACTGCAATCTGGGTTGCTGAAATTTAGCATTGAAATTCAGCATCAGTTTAACTAAAAATGCAGTTTTTAGGCTTTTTAAAAATAATGAAGGAAACAATTTTAAATCTTCAAATTTTCACCATATCTTACCCTACTCCAAACATCTTAGCTGAAGAAATTTCAAGACTGAGACCTTTCTAATTTTATTTTATTAAGTCCCAAACATGGTGTTTTTTTCAAATTTACAAATATTTAAGCCTTAATATCTCTGGTGCGGGAACCAGGAAAATATGAGACTTGCAGAGAATCAAGTACTACATAATAACTAATTGTAGTAAAATATTGGAGTTTAGAGACTTTAAAATTCAAAGTTAAAAAAAATATAACCAATCATGATCAAAAATAGCCAAATTAGCTAAAAGTAGCCAAACCTAACAACCCTGGTTTGTATTTGAAAGAAGAAAAAGATAACATGTATATATAAAAGAGTGCCATTTTCAGAATGTTACTACTACTTGTTGCAGAATGTTATGACAATCTGAACTGAGAAGCATGAATTAGCTCATATCATTTCTCCCAGTTCTACACAGTTTCTAGCAGTGAGTAGATGTATTCAATGTCTTATGCTGTTTAATTATAAAAAAAATTATATTTAAAGTTCATAAATATGGAATGTTCTATTGGTAAATTTATTAAAGAAGATTGCCACAAGCATACTTACAGTAAAATCAAGAAGGATTTTACTAATTTTGGGAATTCTAGTGTAGTTGATAAACATTACTTGGAAACAGTTTGTAAATATCACGAGAAAAAATTCATTAATAATTATAATCATCTTTTTGGGCATATGTGTTGTTGTTGAAACCCAGACCGTCCGACCTACCAGAAAGGTGTAAGGTAACAGTTTGGACGGTCGGGAGGCATCCACAGGGACCGTACCCTCCTTCCCCTACCACCAACCTCTCGGAAGGACTTTCGGACCCACATGTTTAACATGATCGTACTCCGCATGAACATGGCGGCAGTTTTGGCAGTGGCTGGAATCGAACCCGGGCCTACCGAGTGCAACTCCAGCGCGCTAACCAATGGACTACCGCGCCCTGGGCATATGTGTTGAAGACCCAGACCATCCGGCTCGCCCTGAGGACTTGAGCAACCATTTGGACGGCCGGTGGGCATATGTGTTGTGATTCTTTTGGCTATCACAACTGGATCAAAGAAAAAGTGCTACAAAGGTTGTGGTGAAATTACGTTGGAACATTTAAAGAAAACAGCATCAGGTGCACCTTGTTCCAGGAAAATCTTTATGCCCTATGTGTTATAAAAATACATTTTTGGCTAACGAAAGTATAGGCATTCATGAAAAACTGAAGGAAGTGTTTGTTCCAGATGAGGTTAGTTTAAGTGAAGTTGATACAGTTTGTTCTGTACTGGATATTTCACCAGTATCAAAAATTAAATGATTAACTTCAAAAAATAAATCAAGAGCAAAATATGCAAAACAAAGAAAATTTCAAAGGTGCTGTGTAAGAAATTAGAATATTCACCTACAGAAGACATGCAAGTAGATAATGAAGAGGGTTCTCATATATTTTGTGTAATGAATATACTAATTTAATTAACAAACTAAAAGAAAAATGCATGATAGCCAGTAATGAACAAAAAGTAAAGATTATCAGTTTAAGCCGACGTGGTTATCGAGTGGTCAAGGCAAGCGTTTCCGTAGAAATCGCTCGACCGCCACGTTGTGGATTTGAGCCCCACATAAGGCATGGATGTTTGTGTAGTGGGCGCAATGTGATCTGCCCCCCTCTGGGGCGCCTGGGGCAACGTCGATGGACGGCTAAATGGTTCACACTCTAGCCGCTGTAATAAAGACGAATAATGAAGGTCAAAGTGCCTGGCAATTTGAAAAAAAAAAAAATCAGTTTAATGCCTAGCTGTTGGTCTAAAGCAAAAATATGAGAATTGCAGGTTTCTGAATACTTAGTAAGGATTACAAGAGAACTTGTACGAAAATATGGCATTCTTCATGATTTAGCAGAAAGGAAATGCAGAAAAAAATGAAATGGAATTGCAATTTTAGCTATAGAAGAATTTTATAAACATGATGATAACAGTAGAATATGTCCTGGTAAGAAAGATTATGTCTCAGTCAAAGTTAATGGTGTCAAAGAGCATAGGCAAAAAGTTTAATTCTATGCAATTTAAAATAATTATATGCTCATTATAAGAGCATTTATCTATCTTTAAAAGTAGGTTTATCTAAATTTTGTGCACTCAGGCCTAAATGGCATGTTTTAGCTGGTTCCTCGGGTACTTAGAGTTTGTGTCTGTGAGCACTACCAGAATGTGAAACTGATGTTGGAGGGGCCAAATTTCAATATTAATTATAAATATCTATTAGAACCATTGACTTGTAGCATAGATAGATATGAGTGCATGATGGATAAATGTTCTTACTGTCCCAGAGCATGAATTATATTTGATTTCCTAAGAGAGGAAATGGATAAGATGTTAGAAGAAATCTGCTATAAACAGTGGGTGAGTACAGATCATACGATTCTATTAACTATCACACAAATGTCAAATGAGTTTTTTGAAAGCCTCACCAAGAAACTCTTGCTGCTAAAGAAACTACATTTTGCTTCCAAAACTCAGTCACAGTTTTTAAGAGCCACAAAAGAAAACCTTTCAGAAACAAAGTGCATAGTTTTAGCAGATTTTGCTGAAAACTACAGTTTCATAATTCAAGATGAAATTCAAAGTTTTCATTGGGTGTGCATACAAGCTGCCCTCCATCCTTTTGTATATTACTTCAAGTCAGGTGATGTCTTAAAGAATCACAGCATATGCATCACAAGTAACTACCTAGAACACAACACAGTGGCACTTCACACATTTCAGAAGTATCTTGCCACCTCAAAAAAGGTCTTTCATCAGTCAAGAAATTTTTTTATTTTAGTACTGGGGCTGTCAGTCAATACAAAAACAAAAAGAATTTCATCAACATGTGTCATCATAAATTTAATTTCGATCCAGTTGAGTGGAATTTTTTTGCTACTGCTCATGGGAAGAATGCCTGTAATGGAGTAGGAAGTACTACAAAAAGGGAAGAAACAAAAGCAAGCTTGCAAAGATCTTATGAAAATCAGATCCTTACCCCAAAGGATTTATATCATTTTGCTGTGGGAAAAATCAGAAGAATATCCTACATTTTTGTTTCAATGGAGGAAGTGAAATTAAATGAGTAAGTGTTGAAATCTAGATTTGAAAAATGTAAATCTGTACCTCAAATGAGAGAAAAGCACAGATTTTTACTTCTCAGCAAATCCACTATAATATATTACTAAACATCTATAGCTTTGAAATATGTAGATATACCAGTAATAACTTGTATTTATGCTAAACAGTAGTAGTGTACTGAAATTTTAAAAATGTATTTTGGAAATGAAGCCCTATATCTTCAATCTAGCCACTAGGTCCAATATTTTTTTTTACCAAAAGGCATCCAATGTATAATGGGTTCAGTTTCTCCATCAAAAGTACTGAGAAGACATACACCTCTGGAACTTCCTACACCTACAGGACAGAGCTACCTGATTACTGACAAACTCTAATGAAATATCATGACTGTATTTTTAATAATCGACTGTACTTTTAATAATCGACTGTACTTTTAATCACGACTGTATTTTTAATAAAAGGTATCAAACTTTATGGATAAGTGAAAATTAAGTTTTGTTACTTTTAGGACTTACTTATCACTCCATATCAATAAAACCAGATAAGTCTTCAAACTCCAAATTCTTACTACAATTAGTTATTATGTAGCACTTGATTCTCTGCAAGTGTCAAGATTTTTCTTTGTTTCCCCAGAGATATTAAGACTTAAATATTTAAAATTTGAAAAACTCTCCATGTTTAGGACTTTATAAAACAAGAAAGATCAATCATGCATAAAGCATTGATTATGAAACACTTCCCAAATTCAATGCAATTTTATTTAAACATCTCTAAAATGTGATACATTCCTCGGTAATATTTTAAAACTTATCACAATACTACATTAATTTATTATATTTGAAAACTTAAACCTTCATTGAAAAAAATGAACTTCATTCAAATGATGGCATTGAAATATAAATTACTTGCTTTAAACATCACTAAAATGCGATACATTCCTCGGTAATTTTTTTTAAATTATCATAATACTACAATAATTTATTATATTTGAAAACTTCATCAAAAACAAATGAAATTTATTCAAATGACATCATCGAAATATAACACGCCTGGCTCTCTCTATAAAAGCAGCATTTCATTCATAAACTTTTTTCCATTCATTTCATTCATCACAATACTATAACTTATTTTATTTAAAAACTTAAGACCATGGAGGTACAAGTAATTAAACTCTGTGCTTAAAACTTCATCGAAAAAAATAGTCTGCTTCTCTGTGTAAAATCAATGAATATTTCATTGATATCAGCTATATTGCAGACTCCATGAGCTAAATAATTTTGCGTTAAAGCTATGCAACAATTCTTATACAACTCATTCTACATCTTTTGGTATTTACATTCTCCATAAGTGAAAATTAGGCTTCGTTGTAGAAATAATCAAAGTTTGATGATCATTTAAACTCAAATATATTGTAATCGCATTGTTTCAGTATGTAGATGCACAAAATTTAAGCAGAAATAAAGCGGTTTTAGGATGGATACAACACTAAATATGAAAAAGAACTTGAAAAATCACGATTTTGACACAAGGTAGGTGCCCCCGGCCGTCCAAACAGTTGCTCTTAGTCCTCTGGACGAGTCGGACGGTCTGGGTCTTCAACAAGGTAGGTGCCATATTTTATTTTGAAGTGATCTCTTCATATGATGGTCACGTGATCTCTTCATATAAAAGGTGTAATTATTATTTTTTTACTGAAATTTTTTTATATATTTTATGGGATAATTTACATATTTCCTAAAACTTTTGAAGCAACTTGTGAATTTTAAATCTGCTTAAAAAATGCTTGAAAAATTAGATCCCATAGGGTTCAATGTATTTAATTTTTTCAACCCGGGTTCAATCCAAAACTAATTGGGTGATATTATTCATTTATATTCCCATAGGTCCCACAGACCATCTGAACAACATACTAAAATTTCATTTTGATAAAGTCATTTTTATGGCAGTTATCAGACAGACAAACAGAATGAACAAAGTCATAAATACTTTGTCATAAATACTTACAACTATGTTGTAAAGTGTTAATAAAAAGGAGAAAGTTCTCTCTTGAAATTTCCCCAGCTAGAGACATTGGGAGTAGAGTAAGATATGGTGAAAATTTAAAGATTTAAAATTGATCCCTTCATTACTTTTAAAAAGCCTAAAAACTGCATTTTTAGCTAAACTGATGCAGAATTTCAATGCTAAATATCACCCAGGTTGCAATTATATAAACTTTACAATAGCATGAAATGTAGACCACTTTAAGGTCAGTAAAACAGTTTTTATTCCAAGTATCTAACTCTTTTGAGTTTCAAGATATTTAAATTTGCTTGAACATCAAAGTTCATCAAATTTGGAGTCCGCCATGTTGAAAAAATAGCTGTACCAAATAAAGGAGATAGATGAAATAATTTTAAAAATCGTTTTTCATCTGCTGAAATATGTAGAAATATTTGTGCAAAATATAAAAATTTTCAAAAATGGTCATGCAACCACTACTGGATGATTCTATATGGAATGATCCTATATTGATGCTTAACTTCACTGCTTTGCATACATGGATATGTACATTTTAATCAGTGTCGGCTTGGCCTATGCAGGATGAGGTCATTTCTCATCAGGGTCCATGGTGTCACAGGGTCTCCAACAATAAAATAAAATGCTTTAAACTGCAACATTGCTTCTTTTACTCATCAAGGGACCCTGAACATCTATTTCCTATGGGGAGGCCTTTAGGGGTCCAAGCTGACACTGAATTTAGTTGCTAATAACTTTTGTAAAATAAAAATTGTGATGCAATTTAATGGACAGATGAGCATACCTTGAAGTAAGTCCTGATGAATTATGATTTATTCGTCTAGTAGTTGCTTGCCTCTGTCGTGATAAGAATGTTTGACCAATACCAGCTTGTGCAAGACGTTCATCTGCAACACGTTTCTGTAACTGAGCTCCCTAGATGATTAAATGATAATTTTAGTTTAACTTAGAGGCTTAAGATAGTTTCAGGTGGGGAAATTTCCTCTTAACAGGGATGTTTAATTTGCATAAGGTTATCCTCACTAAAAAATTTATTTCCTTTTATTTAATTTCTATTTCCCATACATCAATCTCTACTTCTCTTTTGGTCCAGTTTTATGGGGTTCTGTATGTATTTTCCCTTTTCCCAATTTTCCCCACTATTTTAATTTTACTAACATTTTGACAATGTTACAGCCGAAAAAAAGTTAGATGCTATAGTCTTCATTAACAATTTCCCTTTAGATTTATTTTCAAATTTTTCAAGAATTCAGTTCGGTTTGCAAGATTTAGGTGGTTTGCTTGAATTTCATCTGCTCTTTACATTTGTATCGAAACTTTTTGCTAGAACATACTGCTTTTTTTATCTAATAAAGGAGCTTGTAATGTCCTTGAAAGAAGTATCAACTAATTTTCATATGCCTACTTTTATGATGCTTATAAAGTATATGATATTTTTTATATGATGTTTAATGAAGTATCATTTTGTAGAGTAAGCATTGTCTACTAAACTGTGAAATAAGTTAACTTTATTCCAATAACATTGACTATTAATTTGATCATAGAACTATATTTTGTTGAAATATATTCTAAAAATCGATCATTAATTTCAGTATATCTACATAGTTATTAATTACAAACTGAAAGCAAATCTTTACATTTATAAAAATAATCCTGGTATTGTGTAGAAATGTTTCTAACATAGTTCATTTTCTCCTCCTTCAAAATATAGTCAAAAACTGGTTTATGCTAGCACACATGCATTAATATCAATTACAGATATATGAGCTTACCAAATTATAGAAAGCAGTAGTTATTATTTTATCTTCCATATCCTGAAGTGCCCGTGCTCGATCTGCTTCCTTCTAAACAAATGAAACAGTGTATAATAACAAATTTAGTGTGAAAAATTTACATAATCACAAAATATAAAAGCAGATGTGCCGACTTTCCAAACAGAAAAAGCAGGAGACTATTTTGTCGCAAATATATTGTTTACTTATGGTGCTTAATATTTGTTTAAAATTATTTTATATATTTTTTATAAATAAAACATTAAAATACTGTACCATTTAAGTGCATTATGCTTTAAACTTATATGGAGAAAAAATTGTCATGAACTATCTTTTGAATTCAAGTTTATCTGTTTAAAATAGTGTTAGTAACAAAACATAAAAAAAAAATAACTTGATAATATTAATTCTTGAGTAATTTATTAAATCGTATTGCATAAAAAATATTGCATTAAAAAAAATTAACTTTAATGAATAACCAGAATATGAAAATAAGCTAATTTAGTTAATCTAATATGCAATATTTAGAAGATGAGATGGATAGAAAAAGATACTAATGTCCTCTCGGCAACTCACGAGGACAAACTGAATTGCGTGATCATAGTTTATGTGAAAACAATTAAAAAATTAACCTTAATAATTTATCAGAATATGAAAAAATGCTAGCTTAGTCAATCTAATACACAATATTTAGAAGATGAATGGAAAAAGATACTAATGGACTTTCGGCGATTTAGGAGAACATATACCGAATTGTGCAATCACACTGTTTATGCGAAAATAATTTTTAAAAATAATCGTTTAGCAATTTATGCTGAATTAGACAAGTTTTTAAGGAGTATATCTATTTTACTACTTCCATGAAAAAAGTGATCGCGATCTTAATTTAAATCACACATGGCCATAATTCCAGTTATCACATTGATTTGATTGATATTACTGTGCACGCGGCCATAAATTTACATTGACCTAGACACAAGGCAAAGAAACTATGCCAATTCCGTAATCCGTAGTATGTTTCCCATAGAGACTACAGAGAACAAAATTCTTAGTAATTGGTATCTCTGCTTTTCCTCCAAATTTCTCTCGTAGTACTACGGTCTCTGGCGCAGCTGCCTGGGAGAGGTCATGGATTGGCATTGGTAATGATTAAACGCGTGACTTCACTAATCCCGGTTTGGCTTTGAAACAAAACAATATAGTACCCCCAATAAAAAAAAAATTATTACGGATTTGCTACGATCTCAGAATAGTAGAAATCAGTGGCAAAAAAAAGAAGCAAAAACACGGTGTTTCCGAGTCCATGACTGGGTAATTAATAAATTTCAAACAAAAAGTCGGAGAATTTCGTTAGTAATCTGGAGGCCGGAGAATTAATGAAAAAGTTGGAGTCTCAGGCCAAAATCCGGAGAGTTGGCATGTCTATATAATTAATTTTAGGCATAAACCTGCATTAACCCTTTCGGGACAGCGGCATTCCGAAACTGCCGTGGCCCAAAGGACGGAGCGCTTTGTTTCCGAACTTTTCCCAAAAGACGGCTAATTTTTTGCACTAAGCCTAACTCTCTAAAAAAATTCACTAAAAATCACCCGTTCAACGCAGCATTCTACTTTTTTCAGGAAGAAAGGAAATACTTATTTTCTATTTGATGTATATTTTTCATACAAATTTTCTTTTATCAAAATATTAAAAATTTTAGTGTATATATGTTTTAGGTACAGATGGATAATTCTTCGGCATGTCTTTCCGATTTTTTAAAACTGTACCACATATATGCGTATTCTTAGACAACAAATACTTTGCAAGTACAGGAGAGGTAAAAAATTTATCCAAATACAAAGTATATCCTTTTCCTAAAAGTTCTCTTAGAAGTGTTTTCACAACGCATTCTCCATACCCACCATCAGAGCTTGATAATTCCGTGTCCATTCCAGTATACACAAGGAAATTCCATATATAGCCTGATTTCGATTCTGACAATTTATATATTTTTATTCCATATCTGGACCTTTTCGAGGGGATATATTGACAAAATCCCAGCCTTCCTTACCATGAGAACAAAGATTCATCAATGAACATATTTCTTGTAGGAGTGTATATAGATTTAAATTTTGAAACTAATGCATCTAACACGGGTTTCAATTTTAGTTTTGGGGCATTACTATCAAGAGTAAAATGAAGGTAACGTAATATGCCTATAAATCGATCGCGACTCATAACTGAATTGAAAAAAGGAGTACTGATATTTGGATTCTTAGAAAAATACATTTTGAGATTTGGTTTTCTGACAATGCTCGTCAAAATTACTAGTGTGAGAAACACACGAAATTTGTTTCCTGTCACAGGTGTAAATATATTTGAAACAGGTGGAGTCTTCGATGTGGAAGGAGAGAGGAGATTTTTCTCCAATTTTTTCTTTGCAAACTCATTAGTTGCTTTCACGATAAATTCTACTAGTTCATCATCAAAAAATATACTAAAAAAATCAAGTTCTTTATCTAAATTAGGCGGCATGATATTGTGATTTATTCTAGGTATGTTCAAAAACTCCAAAGAATTCAGATCTTTCAAATCACATGTTCAAACATGATTCGAAAAAACAGCAACTGAAGCTGGTGGCGTTGTAATAATAGTACGCTCAGAATCTGAAGAATCAATTGCATTTTCAGATTCATCATCAGAAATAACACTGTTCCATGAATCTTCACAATCTGCTTTGCTTTCATTACTGTCTGGTTCGTTTACCATACGCGTATATTCTTCCACAGAAAGGAAACGTCTCAGACCAGCCATACTTTTATCCGAAATAGCCTAATCATTTCACTGTCGTACATTCCTTTAACCCCCCTCCCCCCCCCCAAAAAAAATACTCTCTTATATTCCTGTAATTCACCAATGAAATCATTAAAAGCTAAAATCAAAAGGAGACCCGGAATTCAATTATAAAATTGTTGATGCTGCGAGAAGAGCTCTGTCTGTTTATTTTATAGAACCATATAATTCAATACTCCAAATGCAGAAATAGTTTATTAGATTCTGCTTGTGCCAAGGTCAAGCATCTGCAAAATACATTTAAGTTGCTCCCACGGGCATTTAACGCCATCTAGTAGACAAATAAATTCAAAGGAAAACGTTTCCCGTAGAAACACCGATGCGTGCCACTCGGCATTTAGGGTAAAGTTCTCTCCGGCACGAGTGCGTGCCGTATGTCCTTGAATGCAAGCTCGCAGGCGGCACGCAGGCGTCGAAAGGGTTAAGGCTCTTTGATTGATAGAGATTCGGATTTACAGATATTTTGAATTGCTCCAATTCCTCAAAAATGGTGGGGCTTGTTTCAAAGTTATGACTTTTTAGTAGTGTTATAAAGTGGTTGGTAATTAGTATGCATGCCCCTTTTTGCAAAAAGGTTTACAATCTTTCTTTCAGTCATGAGCGCTTTATTTGTATCCCTTATACATGTGACGACTGTAGTGCAGTACATGCATTAATAAATGAAAAGTAGGCACTGTTTCAACTTGCAAATATTTTCTATGGCTTCAGTTTGAACCTAAGATGATGTATCTATGGGATATGCCTGTACTTGAAAATGAGAAAATTTTAAAATATCACAATTTTCCTCATTTTGAATGTCATCCATTGTTTTTAACCACTTTTGTTTCAAAAGAATTATAATTAAATTAAAGTGGGTAGTCAAATACTTGAATTATATTTGTGTGAGATGTTTCATTCAATAAAATGAGTGATTCAATTACACTAACTCTCAAAATAATACCCACATACACATATACTATACATTTAGAGTAAAATAGACAATACAATTTGCAATATACATATACACAAGCATCAAAAGAGATCCAAGTACTAATGGTGCTCTTTTGTTTAAAATTCTGCATATTGTTGACAGTGATATCTTTAGTTTTGCTTCTGCTTCTTATTGGTTAAATTTAAAATGCACATTGAGGTTAAATTTAAAATACACATTGAAATTCCCTAAACTTTTAAATTTTTCTGTTCAATTTAAATCTAACCAACTTGGCATTTGAAAATAACAATACACATAATAAAATTTTGATAAATGAATGTGTGATGATCATTCTACAAAGACTTATACACTTGCCAATCTCATAAGAGCTCATGGGCAAAAGCAGTGTTAACCATATCTCTACCATGGCCTATATTAGACTTTACAACCTCTAACTATGAAGGTATAAAGGAGAAAAGCAAAGCATACTGCTTTAAATTATATTGATATTTTCTGCGTAATAAAAAGTCATATTTCCATGAATCAATTTTTTAATGAATTTCATGAGTTTTTTGGTGATTCAATTAACGAGTGATTTTACAATAAAAACTATTTGTACTTTTGCTTTACATTTTATATTCAAATAAGCCAAGAGCAAGTCAATGACAAATGGCAGATAAATTATTTGAGGAGAAAGGAAGGAAAAGGGTAATTATGACAGAAAATAAAACACTTATTTTTGCTAATCTAGCATAAAAGCAAAAATTAAAATTTCTAGTTACATTTAAATATGATCATCCAATATTATAATTTTGATACATATTAGATAATCGAAATTAATAGCTTTCTAACAATGCAATAGGTAAAATGTATATAAACTAAAAAATAACCTATATGGGTTACTATCTATATTACTCAACATATTTATTAATTTAATATTTGTTGAATACAGTTATCAATGTTGCAGTGGCATGCACATGGAGGAGTCAACTCATCTTCCATACAGACTTTAGAAGAGCAACATAAATACTGTAAAAAGTACTGTGGACCCTACTGCTGGATGTACTGTGGATTTCTGCTACTGTATTGTAGAAATCTATTAAACATTGTAAAATTTGTTTTTCATACACATTTGAAAAGTAAATTAAGTTGACTTTACAAAAATTTTGAACAAATCATATTTTTGCAAATAGTACTAAAAAATGGATTTAATAAATTCACAAAAAATACCTCTAAACTAGATATAATTTTTTCTTTCTCTAGCAATTGTGATTTCAAAGAGACTACATCTAAATGTGAACTAGGATTCTTCTTTGGATCCAGTGTTTTAATTACCTGTAAATATTACACAAAATAAAATATAATTTTAATTAAACACAGGTTATTAGCAAAGCAATCCTCAGTAAAAGAAAGAAAGTCAGAGTGGAAAATGATAACATTCTTGTCCATACTTTAGTTAAAGCTCAGTATATGGTACATAAAAGAAACATTATTTAAAAGTGCTCAAATTTGCAATTTTGTATAAAAGTGATAAAAGTGGTTTGTTTAAATAGTTATTTAGGCACCTGCACAGTGGGTGGCTATGCTGTCTATAGCCACTGGAAGAAAGATATTGTAAGTTAACTTTTTAAAAAGTGACCAGGCTGGTTACTGAAGGTGAGCTACAGACTGGAAATAACCTGTGCAGCAGGTGGCTATGTGGTCAATAGCTACTACAAGAAAGCTATTACAAGTTAACAGATTTCAAGAAAAATTGACTGGGCTAAGGACTGGTTGTAGACTGCTACTGTTAGCAGAAGATATTTTGTTACTTGAATATTTAGCAGGGGGCAGTTACATGATTGTGAGCTATTTCAAGCCAAACTAAAATTTAAATTGGTAAATGGCTTATTTTATAGTGTTACCCTATTGTTTCTCTATAAATGTACCAAATTTTATATTTCTGCATGCTATAGTTTTTGTGATACGAGACAGCGAAATTGCTAGATGTGCTGATACAAAAGAAAAATTTTCACTCCAAAAGTGCATAAAAAGCAAAATATCTCATAAACTACATCAAAATTTTAGAAAAGGGCACCGTCCTGCAAAAATTCACCTATATAGGTAACTGGCAGCAAAAATTTATAGTCTTGCTATTGTTAGTCTATCCAGGATGCAAACTCACAGCTCAAATATTTTGTCTTTGATTTTGGCATTAAATATTTCTGAAACTACAATATATATCGAAAAATGGTTTATTTCAGTTACTAAAACTTTCTCTACAAGTGTACCAAATTTCATATTTTTATAAGCTAAGATTTTTGCGGTATGAAGCAGAGAAACTTGAGAAACGAGAAATTCGTCAAACAGTGGCAGCAGCAGTTATTTATTTTTAATATAGAGAAATTATATATAATTAGAGCCCTATAAATTATGCGGGAAAATTTTCGAAATTATGCGGTATTGATGCGGCAACTTATTGAAATTATGCGGACAATATGCGGACATGGAAAAGTAATATACTACTGTACAATCGTATTACAAAAAAACTGCTTTGAATGAAATATCCATTTAATAAACTTTTTATTTACTTTTCTGTTACCATTACAAAAGTGACTTTTTTATAAAAGAATATTTCCATGAATGACCATAAATATGGTAACTGAGGCGATGCGATTTTTAGAGTTTGTTAAAATAAGCAGATGCTAGTCCAGCAGCAGAAGATTCCCGTAAACTTTGTCTTTGTTTTGAAAATACTTGGACGTAACAGAACACAGCTCTTTCGCAGTCTACTGAATTCGGTAACACCGAGAGTGCTTGCCTTGCTTTCCGTGCTAGTTCTGGGAATCTTTCCGAAACTGCCTCTGAATTCCAGGATTTAAATTGACACAAATCGCCATTCGGTTACTGAATCAAAAACACCTCAAATTATAAAAATAAGCAGGGGCGCGAGGGGGGGGGGGGGACGAAGAAAACAAATAAAATTGCATGGTAATCGTATGGGAAAATTAAAAAAAAATTGCAAATTATGAGGAAAACTTCAAATTATGCGCATTTCCGCATTTTTTATAGGGCTCTATATATAATTAATTAACCACATATTTTCAAAAATAGTATATTCATGAGAAAATATAATCATAAAGATTTGCACATGTTATTACAAAATGGATGCGTTATTAAAAGGATTATTCTCATTGAAATAATGCTTGATCCATAAGATGGGAAGATAGTGAATTTAAAGGAATAGAAAATAAAGGGGGGGGATGTCTTACTTAAGTGTGGTTTACCACATTGGCAGCAAAAAAACTTGTTATATGCTTCAATTTTAAAACTTTTATAGTGAAGTCATACCACATCACAAACATCAGATTCATAGAAGATTAGGCTCGAACTGCACAAGGTTCTAAGGCTAGTCATAGTAACCAAACATACAGCAGGTTTAAAGTTTAGAATCATACTATCAGTGAAGTAATCCACATTGTCATACCAGGTATACACATTATGGAGCAAAATTAATTGGATTAAATAATTGAATTCTATATCAAACTCAATCTGTCATAAATTTGATGTCTGATAAATAATTCCACTCGCTTTGTTGGTCATATCAGAGTAATGCAAAAATTGTAGCACATATCAAATTTTCTTGTTATGAGTTCAGCTAATGCTTATTTGGTTTAGTTTATCATATCTGCTGTAACAAAAGTAAAATTGGTCTATCAATGCTGATTGATGCATCAGGAGTATGACTCCAAATGTGGAAACAGCAGATTTTGTAATTGTACATTTATGCAGTTTGTAAATTAATGAGGTTTCAACAGGGCTAACATTTTGGCTATTTTTGTTGCTTAGCCATTTGACATTTTACTCCATTACTCCTGCATTTTATTGTGGGTGAGATTAATGGAAATCTATAGGGGAGGGCAAAAGAAAGTATGTGTTCCCCTCATCAAGAAAGGCCACAAAGGTGGACAACAAGCTGGGCTAGTAGATGTTGTACATCTTATCCTTAAGTTTGCCCTAGTGATGCTAGTGATTTGCCCCCTCACTGGAAAAAGTTTTATGAGAGCTCATGGCATGATTTGCAAAAGTCAATATAAAAATTGACAGGGTTGGCAAAACAGCTTTTTACTTAGGGTGGTGCAAACCAAAAGCTGTGCCTGATTCTATCATAAGTATTAAGAGTTGCTAGAGTATCCTTAAATACAACTCGTATAATAATAAAGATAATACACCTATATGAAGATTCAAATTTGACTAAATATATAACATAAAAATAACATAATTATAAAATTAAATTGAAGATTAGTTATTTAGTCCTAAAATACAATACACTTGACAATGAATAATAAACTTTCAGTCATCACATTCAATAACTAACTTTGACATGAGTCATAGTGATGTTGTATTTTACCACATTAATATTAAAACAATTGATTCAGTTGAACATGTTAATTACAATCTTTAGTAGTATATAACTAATTATTTCAACAGTGGTGAATAAATGTATAAAAAGTTTATATTATATAAAATATTATTGTAACATATAAATACTGCACTCATATTACCAATCTCTTTACTTATATAGATTTTTATTTAATCACTTTAGGAACTTACATTTTTGGCTTTCTCCAAATATCTGCGATATCTTTCTTCCATAGCTCGCATTTCTTCATCTTTCTTATTGATTGCTTCTTGCAACTGCTGGCTTTTGCATACTAAATGGGAAGAAAGCACAGTACATAGAAAAATCATATAAAACGTATACATAGTAAATACATGAGACTGCAGAAAGTAAAAAAAAAAAAAGAGAAAATTTTGAATTCATGAAAAATGCTGATAATAAACACTTGTTTACTTTAAATTATTAAATCTACCAAGTTAAGAATTTAGCTTCTTTTAAAAATATTTTATCATATTTCTGTTTATAACAAACAAGTCTTTTTGGTAACTTTTATTGGCTAACAATTTCTCAGAGCTTGAATCTGAAAGTGCGTTGCGAAACTGAGTTTTTATTTGTTTCGTTTTATATTACACTGAATATTATTTCCCATTCTGCATTGCTAAATGGTATTGTCAGAATTGATAACATCACAGTAAACAGTCTTTTGTATTTCTGTGAGCCATCAGCAAGCAGCCTTTATATTACCTACATATGCCAATTGACAATTCATTTTGCTTTTTTTTTTTAAATATTTTCTGGGAGCTTTCCTACTGTAATGGTGATTTCTGAGAAAGTTAAATTGCTATGCTCTTAAAGCAGTAATAAATAATTTTGATCTAATTTAAGATAAAACACTTTAAATATATTATAACCTTGCTCTTAAAGCAGTAATAAATAATTTTAATCTAATTTAAGATAAATCACTTACAATATATATAACTTTAAATATATTATAATCTTAATTCTAACTCTTAAATGATCTTAAATGAAAGGTAAATAAGTAACTCCTAAATAAATGATAACTAAAATAACATAACTCACCTTTTAATGAATATTAAACTTCTAAACAAATAACTCTAATTGATTATTATGTTTGTTTACCTTTAGTGAACTTAAAACTGAGTAATCTTTGACTTATATAAATTTATTGAACTCACTTAATATTGTTTTTTCTAGTAATTGCTCAGATCAAGTATTGATTATTTAAGCTTTGAAAAGGTGTAAATAAACGTAACTTTAATATAAATAATTGTTTACCTGCCTAACAGGACTTTGTGATCATTTTTAAATAAATCTTTTCCCAGTAAATGTTACACTGGCTGGGAATTCCCCATCCCAATACTGTGAATAAAACTGCTTTATAAGCAATCAAGTAAACATGTAAAATACAAGTTTTGTAAACATGATGTAACATACAAGTTTGTAAACATTATGTTCTCCTTTATCTCATCCAGGGAAATTAACGATGTTTAAATAACAATATATAAATGTTCCTACTTTTAATAATGTGCATGTTCGTGATTTTAACTACATTTTTACGTGAAATGCAAAAGTTTTCAAGATGGCGATTAAAACAATGCTATCGGAGCGTCACCGGCAACATGAAACAGACATATCAAATGTCCGAAGGAGCTAAACAGATGTGAAGCGCCGGGTTAAAAGATTTGGCATCTTCAGCTCGCCAAGAAGTTCGGTGCTGGGTTAACAGTTGTAACCGCGGCGACCGGAATTCAAATTCTTTCACGCGAAAAGGGGTTGCCGTTCCGGGACCTCACGCCAAGAGAGAATTTTCTCCTCAGTCGGGATGTAAACACCAACATGTACGGTTGCTGCCCAACGACATAAAGTTTTTTTTCCTACACCACTCCACCATGTGCACAGAAATTTTCTAGCATTTTTAAGGAAGAGGAGCAAGATGCCTTATTCAATTTTTAAACACCTTTGACTTTTTCTTTGCTGGGTGACACCACTCTGTTACCCTCAACACTTCAACACAGTGGCGGCTCGAAGTACCCGATGCCCCTGCACAAACAAGGCCGGATAGACACCACTCTGCTACCCTCAACTCTTCAACACATCGGCGGCTCAACGTATCCGATGCCCCTGTACTCACAAGGGCGGATAGACACCACTCTGTTACCCTCAACTCTTCAACACATCGGTGGTTCGATGTATCCGAGGCCCCTGTACTTACAAGGCCAGATAGACACCACTCTGTTACCCTCAACTCTTCAACACATCGGAGGCTCGATGTTTCCGAGGTCCCTGCACTTAAAAGGCCGGAGATAGAATTAGTTCATCAGCCGCCCAATCCCGCAGCTGAGAGACGAAACACCTATCCCGGTGCCGTCCGATCACCAGAGCTTGTGGCCTGAAGGGGAGAGGCAGATGTGTGTGTGTGTGTGTGCGTCAAAATACGTGGCCTCCGTTCTGTGGTAAAAATCAGTATGATCAGTGTTGAAATTAAATCAGATTTAAGAATCATACCAAACAAATTCAAATATTTTTTTAGGCTCAAGGAGCCTACCAAGTTCAATGATCTAGTTGTGAAGACTTCTCCATTGCTTTACATTTTTTTCTTTTTTGGCTACAAATGCCAAGATTGCAGCAAAATATTTAATTTTTCCTTATTTGCCTTTAAATGGCTTTCATTCATTACAATATATATTATGATTTACTATCTCCTTGAATATGTACCCTGACAGAGCTGTCAAAAATTTATTTTTTCTATTCCTTGAAACCATGGATGAAATGAATTGTTGTTAAATTTAAAAATGTTGTAATAAATTTCCTTTTTATAATTTTTAATCTGGTTTTTACTTAATTCTTATCAATATGACTATGAGTAATTTATTATTTAATGCATCTCTTTTTTTTTTGGGGGGGGGGGGGGGGGGGAGGGGTAATACACAACACAAAATTTTGTAATTTTAGAGAAGTTCCTAAAATGGTTGGCTATTGGTTCAAAAGTAAAAGTAAGTCTAAATTCTTTGTTTAGTTTTTTTAATATTAATATCTTAGTTTTTTTGCTTACTTTTTCTTTTTTTTAAATTTATCTTAATTTTATGCTGATGTCGAAAAAAGCACAGCATATTAACTGGTGCATGTGACCAGTCTTTTGAGAGCTCTGCTTGGGTATAGTATGTTTGAAAGTACCTTCTAAATGTTTATCGTGCATTTTGGAGGGATATTTCCAGCCTGGGTTTTTTATTTTAGCTAACCTTAACCCTTACCTGACCACAGGATTTTCATTTTTTAATTTTACTTTACTTTTTCCTGAAAAATGTAAAGTAAAATGTAAATATAAAGTTCAGAAAAATGTAAAAGTTACTTTTTCCTAAAAAATGTTTAGTAACTCAGTTGAGGATAATAATACTTCTTTAATGAATGATCCACATAATAGAAGTCAGGTTTGTGGTCCTAACCCTTTTCGTAACAGGGAAGACAATTTAGAGATGGGGGAGAATAATGGATTTAGTATAACTAATGCAGGAGTTAACACCAAGAATCAAGGTCCTCCCATGCTATCTAGAGCTGTTGATCCACACTTTAGTGGTCAAACTTCTTCGCATGTAGGTGCTAGTCAGATTTTGCAATATGTTACACATACTGCATCACTGGGGGGGTTTCTGGATAGCATTCCTGTCTTTTGTGGAACTGAAAGTGATTCTTCACTTGAAGATTTCATATCCACAATAGACATGATTGCAAGCTATGTAAATTGAGGAGAGAGTGACAAACTTTTAGCTATAAAGCTAAAGCTGGGAGGAGAGGCGGCACGTCTCATTAAAGATATCCCTAATCTAAGAGTGGAGAAAAATTTAACTGTTCAAATTAAAGCTCTCTGTGATAGGTTTTCGTTGCCGGAATATGCACATAAGCATTTAAGGTCCCTCCTTCAGAGTTATCAGCGCCCACACGAGGCGGTGAGGCAATATGCAGCAAGAGTGGAGTCCTTGTCATTCAAAACTGGTCCTGTTGACTTACTTCCAAAATTCTGTGGCTGATAAAAATCGCCAAGATGGTCTGACATCAGTTTTTATTGGGGGTCTTACCCCGTATATCAGGGGACTAGTCCTACCTCAGAACCACAAAACCTTCATAAATGCCCGAAATCAAGCAGTGGCTCACAACAATCAGTAGAGGAAGTCAAAAGTATTGCCCATTCTGAGTCAGATGAGTTCATAAACATCATTTTGAAACAGCAGACCATGATAGTTGTGCTCACTGATTCTGTAGTTGCCTTACAGTTACAAGTAAAGGAAGTTATTTCTGCTCCTAAGGTGAGTAATACTAAGGGTTACTCACAAAAGAGACAAGGGTCTCAGGACGCAAGAAACTTCTCTCCTACTTGTTTTAATTGCAATGGAAAGGGGCACATAGCACGAGAATGCCGTAAACAACCATGCAGTCAATTCCAACAACAGGGGTATAGAGGCCAGTACATACCATCACAGAATAATCAGGGGTATGCTTTCCAAGGATATTATCAAAATACTCAATAAAACCAAACCATGCCTCCGCAACAGAGTAGTTTTCAGGGGTATCAGCCAGTGCTTCCACCTAGGCCTCCAAGGGATACAAATCCCTTTAACCAAGTTCAACAGCAGTCATGGCAGGCACCTTCAAGTCATTTAAACTAGGTGAGGGTGACGGAAGTACTCACCCTAGCTTACCGTCGCAGACCCATTTTGAGGTGTCATTTCTTGGGATGGCAGTTTCATCTGTTAGAGCCCAACTTCCTTTGGTATCAGGCACTATTCAGAATCAAAACCTTTTGTTTTTAGTAGATTCAGGTGCATCAATTAATGTTATATACACCAGTACACTTAAACTTTTGTCTATTGATCAGTCATTCATTGAACCATGCAATATTTTTCTTAAAGGAATCTCTAGACAGCAATTAAATATAAAAGAGAAAGTCACTTTACCCATTCTTTATGGAAGAGAAATTATACAGGTAGAATTTTTTATTTTAAATGATTTATTTACTCCTCCACATTATTCAGCTATTCAGTTTTTATGCTATAATTATAAAGTATTTTTATTGCAGATTAATTTAGATAGCAGTTTGAGCAAAATTTAAAAAAAAAAGAAAAAAAAGTCAAACATTTTTATAGGTAAATTTGTACAATATATATAAAAATAAAAAAGTACCTGAAACTTCAATTTGACTTTCAAGCGATTCAACTGTAACGCTGTAGTTGTGAATTTCTGCATCAGTTTCTTTTTGTCTTTTAAGAGCAGAATTCAATTTCTGTTTTAAATCAGTATCTTCTTGAACACTAACTGCAGATTGATTTGCATGTAAATCCTCAATTTGGCTTTCTAATTCTAAAATACGTCGATTAGCTAGCCTTTAACAAAAAAGGAAAATAGTAACAAAATTATACATACTTCAAAACGTAATTTTGGTTAATACTACATCAGAACATAGAAAATAAAGAAAGGAAGAAGAAAAGATATTTCATAATAAATGCAATTTTACAACTATTTAAGATCAAAATTAAAATACGGTAATAATCTTAAAAAAAAATATCTTTCAAGTCTTTAATCTATTTGTAATACTTCACAGAAAGTGCTTATTCATTTTTACTGAATAGCAAAATAATTTTGGAATATGATAATGTCAGATATGACAATATAAGAGAAGTAAACATTAAAAATCTAAAAATGCCTAATCCAAACACAACCTTTGAAATTTTGAATCAATTTTAAAAAGTATGGAATGAACACCTGTTTACTTTAAATCTTGTTAATTGTATAGTGTGACGGATAGCCCACTATATTACTGTGTGTATTCACATAGTGTACAAACTTAATCATTTAATAACCAGTAATTTTAACAAAAATAGATGTACATTACAATTTTGCATGCATGGCCTTAAAATGTCATGGCAAAAAGCTCAGCTGATCAGCAGCTAAATGTACGCATAACGAGCAAGTATCTCAAAACGTGCACTTAAGAGTTCTGGACTTGAAACTCTGAATCTAAAGTCATAGCAATTGCAGAACATTAAATCCCTTGCCACAGATATGTGCATTAATTGCACATATCAGTATCCGGCTGGTCAAGCCGGATACTGCATAGTCCCATAGTAAAGGTAGCACCACAGGACTCCCCCCCCCCTTCTGATCCCTGAGGTTTTGTACAAATTCAGTTGCTATAACACCTTGATCAGAACTCTGTAGCATATCACCAGGCAGGTGGAGGGTTGTATCATATACCAATTCACTCAGTGTAGCCTATAATTCCTCTTGCACCGCCGATCGTAGTGATAATAGCACTAATTGTAAATCCTCACTCCAATGAACTGGATCTACGGCCATTAGGACTGATTTCAGGGTTCTGTGAAAAAAAATTCCACCATTCTATTAGACTGAGGATAGTACGAGGTGTGGTACGACACTTCTGCAGCCCTAAGTATTTGGATAAACATTGGAAAAGTCAGGATTCAAAATTTGCTCTCCAGTCTCTTGTAATCACCTTTGGTATTCCAAAATGTGCTATTCAACTATGAAGGAAGACTACAGACACAATCTCAGCAGTGTAGTCAGGAATCGGGATTGCTTCTGGCGAATATGTTATTATGTGTATTGACACACACATTATCAAATATCGGTTTCCTTTAGATGGTAGTAATGGCCCCACTATATCCAGATAGACCTGACAGAATCTCTCTATTGAAAACAGGAACTCTGTTAACAGTGCTCGAGTATGCTTAAACATTTTTATTCTCTGACACACCAGACACTGTCGGCACTATTCCGCACAATGTTTTCTCATTGAACGCCATACAAATGTTGTTGCAACAACCTCAGTGTGGCTTTCGTGCCAGGATGTGACAGGTTATGCATTTTTTCAAACATTGTCTTTCTCCAAATAGCTGGAATGAAAGATCTAGGCACACCCACTGATATGCCACAATAAATAGAACTGTTACAAGCAGGAAAAGATAAAAGACACAACTCAAGACCCGTATGCGATTTTAACAACCCCTGCAACTCCTGATCACCTAACTGATCTACAGTAATACTTTCAAAATCGATAGAACCAGACAAACTTATAATGTTGATTCTAGACAAAGTATTAGTGATTACATTTTTGTCCCCTCCCCCCCAAAATATACCTAATATCGGTTGTGTACTAACTGATTAGTTCCAAATGTCGAACCTGTCGAGCAGAAGAGTTATTCAGTTTTTGGTTAAATGCATACATTAGTGGCTTATCGTCAGTATAAATAATTATCCTACAAACTTCCAACATATGTTTAAAATGCTTTGCAGCAGTATAAACTCCTAATAACTCCCGATCAAAAGTGCTGTATTTAACATGTGCAGGGGAAAGCTTTTTAGAAAAAACCCTAATGGTTCCTGACTTTCTTCAACCTGCTGCTGCAATACGGCACCTGTCACTATATCGGAAGCATTGACTATCAATAGTAGTGGCACTTGACCCCATTCTCTAGTAGTTTATCTTCCAGGAGCAATGTTGAATCTGGCATTGTCGAGGGCATCTTTAATGCAGTTACACCATAACACACTTCTTTCTCCTCCTCCTTTTATCTTTAATCTGTATCCCACCTTGTTTTAGCTAAAACTAGTAAGTCCTACCAGTACAGGAGAATTAAGATAAATTGCTTGAACTTTTGCAAAACTCCATTCTCATTTGTTCATTTCCACCCCATCAACCTGTGTAACCACTGAACCACTGAAGTACAGAACCCATAGCCCATAAGATAAGAAAGAAATAATTGAAAAGAAAAAGGATGAATGAGGTAGTAGATTTCTCAGAAGCCTCTTGCTGTCTATGTACTTACTTCAAAATGGTTGAAGATATTAATGGGAATAAAACTGAAAGGAACTCAGCATTCACTTGTAGGGTAGGGAGTATTCAATTTATCAATGTAGGGTGTATTATAAATATATTTACAAATAAAAGGTTTTGTAGACAGAAAGATTGCACAGATTTTCTTTCAAAAGTGGAACTTGGTTGGAGGAGAAAAAATGAATTTTCCAGGAAAGGCGAATATTTGGGGAGAAACGCAAAAAGCAGAAGAATTTCATCCCTGCACACACACATGCGCGCGAGCGCGTGCATGTGCATGCATGCGCACACACACACACATACACATATATATATATATATATATATATATATATATATACAGTAGACTCCTACTAATCCGCAGAGGTTGGAACCAGGGGTTGTGCAAATTATAGATCATTGCTGCATAAACTAATGTGTAAAAATGAGACATTGGTACATCCTGAGTAATTTAATTAAAAATCACCCTACAATACATGCAAAGCAAAATTAACTAATTTTATAAATTTCACAGCTAGTTTTTAAAATTTTCAAACATAGACTTAATTGTCATTTAATAAATTTTGATTTTTGTTTTAATATGTTTTCTTATAATCTATGAACAGCCATTATTTCTTGACTGTAATAAAATTTTGTTTCTGTATAAAGTCAAGGTATTTATATTCTAGAGCTAAGTCGTACTCAAAAGTAACTTTTTCTCCTTTGTCGTAAGAATTAGTATTAGAATTAACTTTTGCAGAATTAATTATGCTATTGTAATTTACTGTATATTTAACTGTTTACAACCAAAATACATTGTACATTTATAGGCGTTTATGGATTAATGAGAGTCGACTGTGTGCGTGTGTGTATATATATACAGAGTGTCCCAAAAGCATTAACCTCAACACTGAATGCAAAAAAAGAAAAGAATATGCACTGCTCATGAAAACAGCTGACCCCTTTGAGAGGTCAGTGTGTTCATGACCTTGTTGTGTTTTGCAATAGGATCTTATTTAGTTATTTTGATAAACATGGCTTTCCAAATAAAAAGAGTAAAATACAAGGTTGATTTCAAGCTGAAAGTTGATGCTTTCACTAATGAAAATAACTGTGCTGTTGTGGGGAAGTTAAATATGAATCATAAACTCGTCAGATATTTGAGGGGGAATGCTGCAGATGAAACAGAATCCATCAAAGAATGGGATTGATATTATAATGAAGTGAATGAAATAAATTTTATTGGCCATTTTGTATTTGGGGAAGGGTTAACATCAACAACATGATTCAGGCTTCACCTACTAGCTGATCTACGGCATCCATTTTTATATCTACTGTAAAAATAGACTCCTAAATGTTCATGTCAGTTTTGAGGCTCAGAAAGTCGGCTTATATACCGGAAATGATATTTGTTTATAAAATATAATTCAATATAAATAATCTTACCCTGTTGTTTCAAATCTGTGACTATGGCAATCTAATAGCTAAAATAATTAAATGAAATTGGAAAAACGTCCAGATTATAGAGGTTTACAGATTTTGGATGTCTGGATTTTCGAGGTTGTTCCGTATTTGTTTTATATTGCATTTTGTTTTTAATTTTATTTATATTAAAGAAAATTATCAACTTCTATTGAAAAAAAAAATCATTTAAATTTTTTCCGGTTTTATGGTTTTTCCGGATTCCAGATAACTGGTCCGTTAGTGTATTAGTCATTTAAGAAAGCTGGTAGATTCAGGGATCACACTTCATAAAGAAAGTAATATAAGATTAACTACTTTTAAAAGTTACTAGACATATTAATCTAGATGAAATATAATATTTGAGAATAATTTAAAAATTTTCAGGAAAATTTGTTGAAAAACCCACATTAGGTTGTATGAAAAATAAATGAAAAAGTGTATTAAAATATGCATATGAAAATGCATTAAAACATTTATTGATTCAAATACCTGACTTAACTGTGGTGTTGGGTAATATGATATAAATACCTATATTAACTGCTTTCTAACTAGCAAATATGTAGCATAAAAGATATAAAAACATCATATTACCTATTGTCAGTTTCCAGTTCATTTATTCTTGATCTTGCATCATCTAACATGCTTTGAACTAAAGTTAACTGCTTATCCACCGTGGCTCCTTCATTTATTTTTAAAATTTTATTTTCATGTTGTAAACGAATAAGCCTTTCTCTGAAATATTAAAGTAGAAACTTATACTTCAAATCAAAAATTGAAATAGTTATTAATCTTTAGAAAAAGAAAACAATTTGAATATTTGCATTCAAGGACTTAACTGTAGGGTTTCATAATGAGAAATTCTCAAATGCTTTAACATCTAGCCTTTCTTATGTATTTTTCTGTTCAAGATCAAGGTTTATAAACCAATAACTCATTTTATTATAAATATATACACAGTTGAATCACATTATTGTGATTACCAGCTAATATAAGTTGTAACCACCGTGTGCTGTATGGACAGTAGTTAGACGGACTAGGAGTTCACAGGTATGTAGAGCCATGCTAACTGCAGTGCATCTGACAGCTGCTGGAGGTTGTGTGGTGGAGAATCCAAAGAGAGGACAACCTGTTCGAGGTGGTTCTACAGATGCTCAATTAGGATTAAGTCTGGGGAATTAAGGGACCAGATAAGTACTTTGAAGTCTTAATAGTGCTCTTCCAACCACTCTCGGACCTGTGTGACACACATTGTCATGCTGGTAGATCCCATCCATGTATCCCATGAATGTACATGGTCTGCAAGGATGGATTCATAATGAATTTGGTTCATAGTGCCTGCAACAGGTATGAATGGATCCAGAGAATGCCATGAAAACATATCACAGACTATAAAGCTGTCCCCACCGCCTTGTGTTCTTGTCTGCTTTGGAGGCTTATAAAAAGCAGGGTTAGCTAAACTGTCATTTGAGACACACTTCCGGTAGCCCCCTGGTTCATTCAGCCAATGAATTGCTCCACTGTAGCATGGCGATCAGCCCTCATGAACTTTTGGAGCCGAAGCTCACCTCTAAGATCAATGGCGAATGGTGCTCTACAGTTTCCATGTAGTTTATTTGCAATGGTGCTATTTCTCCATTGACAATACATTTTAACCACAGAAGCATGTGAACAGTTCACAAACTACATTGTTTCAGAAATACTGATATCCTTGGCCCAAAATCCGATAATCATCCTTTTTTCTAAATCTGATAAATTGCTCCTTTTAGCCATGACAGCAATGAGTGATATGTATTCAGAATACCTACATTACACCTTATACACCCACCAAGCCAGCTCATGACACGTGCCTTCTTTTATTGGCTATGCACTATTGATGTCAAAAGTAGAAGGTAGTCACAATGTGATATATATATATATATATAATATGAAAAAATGAAATTGAAAATGGAATATTACAATTAGAAGTTGTGTGTTTACGGGGTTGTAGAGAGGTCAAGGGGGATTGCGACCCCTTTTCCTGGTTTAAGCATGCTTTTAATCCCAGGAAACACTCCCAAAAACCACTACACGCCCGAAACAACAATCAACAGTATGCCAGGGGAAAAAACGGAATCCCGAAATGAAGACCTTAAAGTCACGAGAACATATAAAAGCATATAAAATGAAACAAGTATGAATAAAATATATATTCTAACCATATATAAAGTTTATAAAGGATATTCGTAGATGTGCTACGTCGTTAGAAGTCCATAGACGAAACCCATGATAAATACCAGATGTAAAGATACTTTAAGTCACAAGAAGATCTTAAAGTCACTAGATCATATAAAAGCATATAAAATGAAACAAGTATGAAAAAAAATATTCTAACCAAGTATAAAGTTTAAAAAGGATGTTCGTAGATGTGCTACTGCGTTAGAAGTCCATAAAAGAAACCCATTATAAATTCCAGATGTAGAGATACTTCAAGTCACAAGAAGATCTTAAAGTCACAAGAACATATAAAAACATTTAAAATGAAACAAGTAAGAATAAAAATATATTCTAACCGTGTACAAAGGGGGGTTCTTAGATGCGCTACGTCGCTAGAAGTCCAGAGAAGAAAACCATGATATATTCAGATGTAGAGATAGATAAGCTCGTGGTTACAGAGTATCTGATTCCAAACAGATAGAGTTGAGTTGTAGCAAATCATCAAAATTAGCATATATTTCCCTACGGTACTTTTTACAATATGCCAAAAAATAATGTCTTATGAAACGAGGTGGGTATAAATGTTTTAAGGCTTCCATAATTAGACGTTGTATGCAAATATCAATCTGTTTATCAGTTGAATTTAAACGTCTGTATCTTGCAAAATGATTAATGATCACATTACGTTGTATAGTTATACTCATATTAGTGTTCCAATGCGTAAAGTAATTGATTGTGCAATTAAAATCACGTCTTTTATCAAATATCTTATAACAAAGTTTTTCTTGATGATCATAATATATAGTGATATCCAAGAAATCTATTTCTTCTATGTTCTTATTTTTAGATTCTATGAGCTCCAAGTTAGATGGATAAAAACTAAAGTCAAATTTAAAAGTTCTATCAGATATCCCAATCAAAACATCGTCAACGAAGCGGAAATATGGTATCTCGTTAATAATTTGAGTTCCTTGTTCATATTTTAATAAATAAAAATCAGCAAGTAGAGATGAACATCCCCCACCCATGGATATACCGTTGATTTGCTTATAGAATTCAGATCCATTGTATAAAACATTTTCAAATATGACCAATTTAATGAGGTTTTTAAATCTATTTTTGTCATATTGTAAATGCAAATCAGATGTCAAATATGTTTCCATCAAAATATTTAACAACATTAATTTGCAAGATCTGTTTAAGAAGTCTTTGAAATCATAACTTCTAAAATAAAAACGATCTGGGAATGTTCTTAACTTTTCAACAACTTCGTAGCTGTTATTCACCATAACGGTGCCATGGGTTCGAATCTTCTTCATTATAGGTGTCAATAGTTTTAACAAAATTTGATTTGCTTTAGTTAAGTAAGTATGACATCCAATAGTTACAGGTCTGAATTTAATAGGCTTTTTATGGATCTTAGGTATCAGAACTAAATATGGGAATTTAACAGTTGTAATGTTAATTCCAATAAGTTTATAAAGAGCTGTTATGCGGTTAACATTAATAGTATAATTACCTAGAATTTGTTTGTACATATTGGTGTCCTCATAGCAAGTTCTTAGTTTTTCAACATAAAATTGTTTGCAGGTAAATGCGTAGTTGTTATTTAGTTTATCCATATAGGATATTACGTATTTGTTCTGAAAATCTTCCATAACTGCTTTGTTGATTTTTTCAGAAGCATAATATTGTTTTTGTAAGTTATAGTTCTTCTTAAAGGCATTAAATACGTTATATCTCCATTCATGTAAAGATGCAATAGGAAAACTGTATTTGATCGCCATCCTGTAAATAAATTGATCAATTTTTTTATAAAAGGTTTTTTCAACAGTGTTGAAGTCTTGTTGTCTGAATTTAGTACCCATTTTTAAGAACTTGTATAAAGAAGAATTATTTGCAATCGATATATCACCAGTAACGATATGTTTGTGATCTTGATTGCACAAAAGATGTTTTTTACACTGGCATTTATAATTAATGTGATTGCCTAGATTCTTACTGATCATATTATAGTTGAATATTTTTCTTCTATTAGTCTTGGCAAATCGAAAAGTTAAACAGATTTCAGTGTGTAACATCGGCAAAAGAAAGTTGAACTGGTGTAGAATATCCTTAAATGGGATATGATTAAAGGTTTTGTTATCAAATGTGACGATAAAATATTCCTTATTTATTTCAGCAACAGGTTTTTCCAAATTGATGCCACAATGTTTGGCACGTATTTTAAAGCAGTTGTAAAATGTAGCGATGTTTGCAGCATAAATGTCATTAATAGCTTCATGTTCTTTTAAAATTGGAACTCTTTTCCATTCGTTCCATAGATGGCGGATGTATTTTTTCTTTATGCCATATACATAATTCTTAATCCAGTTTGATTTAATTTGCGTATAGTTTCGTATTTCAGAAAGATATCCATTAAATTTTTCTACGTAAGCTAAAAAACCAATACGTTTTTTGTTGCCCGCTCTTTTGCCTCTTTTTGTTTTTATAGCCAATTGTTGAATGTAGTCAGTAGGTGGATTCTTAAAATGTATATAGTAATCCAAATTATAGGTTTGTGCAAAATTGATAGAGTTTAGTCCATATGGAAACATCGTATTCCATTGTAGAATGTGCATATTCTCCCACCAAAGTCGAGTTGTTAAATCAGGCACTAAGTCGAGTATTGTAACTGATATATTTATAAATCCATGGGTAGAAAAATGTCTTAATTCCAAATTGTTTTCAGAGGTAGAATCAGATGCCTTATTAACTTGGCATCTATGGAGATTAATTCGTAAATGTAAAGGATTTTGTGTCTGTCCGATATACTTTAAACCACAAATTTTACAACTGATACAATACACACAACAATATACTTTACAAAAGGTAAGATGATGGTGATTAACACTACCTATTTGTGTAGTATTAGCAAAAGGCATAATTTGCATCTGCTAGATTTACAACATTTAAAAGTGAATTTACTGATTCCTTTGTGGTTAAAAATAAGTTTATCCAAATTGGATATGGTAAAATTACCATATAAGTCATGATTATACACAGAAACATTACTAATGATTTGTTTTTCTTCCCTCGCGTTGGGTTGGACAGGATGAAAATATTGTAAAATAGAATTCATATGGCAATCCAATGTAAGAGCTAAGGGTCACTGTTTGTCGATCGTATGGTTACCCTGTATTGCCATACGACCGGGCTTATGTGATGAGTAATCCCATAATTGCCAGGCTCTATATAAATTTCTTTGTATTACCATAATATTTTATAAGTAGCATAAACGTCTTATTCCAAAAAACGTGTGATTCCAAAAATTTTTATTACGTATAGTCGCTTGGAAATCTCCGTATGAAAATATTTCATATGGGAGTAACACTAAAAGTTGAAAATCTTTTTAGTAAAGTGTAGTAGAATCCGCTATCCAATTTAATTGCCAATCGAGAAAAAACGATGTTCATCCATTAAGTGCAGGGAAGATTTTTTCAATATATCTATTACTTTTTTTGTAGATTTTTTATTATCCATTAATTTTTTGTAGATTTTTCTTAATATCAAGACCCTTCGAGGGGTAAAGAGATCTTCATCAGCTCAATATAGAACTGTTCAAGTCTTGAAGCACTCTCACCAACAGGTGAAAGGTCTTAAGTCTAAATACTAAGACTATCGTGAATATATACGTGTTCATGTCATGAGAATAAAAACCATAAAATACACATTAAAAACAAGGAATCATAATACTAAAAGTGTAAAAACATATATACACCATAAGATCTCGATAAAAAAGTTTCCAGTTCCCCCCCGACACACGGAAGACCACCGCACGCACGCCAGTAGTCCGAGAAGTTCCCCAGAATCAAAGCACTAAAAAAGTATTTAAATTACACAAAAAGACACATTAGAAGATTCCATAGCGCAATGCTGCTAATATAAATTTTCCAACACATATTCCTCAAGAACAATCTAAATGAAATATAATATAATCCAAGGAATAGTAAGGCGCATTTGCTGCACTATCTAAGCCTCAAAGTACAATATGAAAAAATGAAATTGAAAATGGAATATTACAATTAGAAGTTGTGTGTTTACGGGGTTGTAGAGAGGTCAAGAAGGATTGCGACCCCTTTTCCTGGTTTAAGCATGCTTTTAATCCCAGGAAACACTCCCAGAAACCACTACACGCCTGAAACAACAATCAACAGTATGCCAGGGGAAAAAACGGAATTCCGAAATGAAGACCTTAAAGTCACAAGAACATATAAAAGCATATAAAATGAAACAAGTATGAATAAAAAGGATATTCGTAGATGCGCTTCATCGTTAGAAGTCGCTTGCTGATTTTTATTTATTAAAGTATGAACAAGGAACTCAAATTATTAACGAGATGCCATATTTCCGCCTCGTTGACGATATTTTGATTGGGATATCCGATAGAACTTTTAAATTTGACTTTAGTTTTTATCCATCTAACTTGGAGCTCATAGAATCTAAAAATAAGAACATAGAAGAAATAGATTTCTTGGATATCACTATATATTATGATCATCAAGAAAAACTTTGTTATAAGATATTTGATAAAAGACGTGATTTTAATTGCACAATCAATTACTTTATGCATTGGAACACTAATATGAGTATAACTATACAACGTAATGTAATCATTAATCATTTTGCAAGATACAGACATTTAAATTCAACTGATAAACAGATTGATATTTGCATACGACATCTAATTATGGAAGCCTTAAAACATTCATATCCACCTCGTTTCAGAAGACATTATTATTTGGCATATTGTAAAAAGTACCGTACGGAAATATATGCTAATTTTGACGATTTGCTACAACTCAACTCTATCTGTTTGGAATCAGATACTCTGTAACCACGAGCTTATCTATCTCTACATCTGAATTTATCATGGTTTTCTTCTCTGGACTTCTAGCGACGTAGCGCATCTAAGAACCCCCTTTGTACTCGGTTAGAATATATTTTTATTCTTACATGTTTCATTTTAAATGCTTTTATATGTTCTTGTGACTTTAAGATCTTCTTGTGACTTGAAGTATCTCTACATCTGGAATTTATAATGGGTTTCTTCTATGGACTTCTAACGCAGTAGCGCATCTATGAACATCCTTTTTAAACTTTATACTTGGTTAGAATATTTTTATTCATACTTGTTTCATTTTATATGCTTTTATATGATCTAGTGACTTTAAGATCTTCTTGTGACTTAAAGTATCTTTACATCTGGTATTTACCATGGGTTTCGTCTATGGACTTCTAACGACGTAGCGCATCTACGAATATCCTTTTTAAACTTTATACATGGTTAGAATATATATTTTATTCATACTTGTTTCATTTTATATGCTTTTATATGTCTTGTGACTTTAAGGTCTTCATTTCGGGATTCCGTTTTTTCCCCTGGCATACTGTTGATTGTTGTTTCGGGCGTGTAGTGGTTTTTGGGAGTGTTTTCTGGGATTAAAAGCATGCTTAAACCAGGAAAAGGGGTCGCAATCCCCCTTGACCTCTCTACAACCCCGTAAACACACAACTTCTAATTGTAATATTCCATTTTCAATTTCATTTTTTCATATTGTACTTTGAGGCTTAGATAGTGCAGCAAATGCGCCTTACTATTCCTTGGATATTATATTATATTTCATTTAGATTGTTCTTGAGGAATATATATATATATATATAATTTTTCAATCTTTATGCTAGTCGTCCAAGTAATAAGAGTTTATAGATATAATCTATTTCATATTTCAGAAACAAGCATATTTTGTGTGCATTTTGATTAGATACTTGGACTTGAAAAATAATTTTTTCAAAATGAACAATTTTTTAGGCCAAGTGCTTATCCACATGTATAGCTTTAATGCTTTGATATTTTCTGTTTTTCTATTTTCGAATCTACACCATTGATATTTCTTGATTATCTTTAGCTTGATGACTAGAAATATGCATTTTATTTTCCTCATGATTAATGATTCTCTATTTAATACTTCTTTTTAACTTGTAGGCATATTTTAAGTTAGGGTTTTTTGAGATACAACTTCTCTCTTTTCTATCATTCGACTTTCATATTATATTTATATATACATATATAATCCTAAAAAAAAAGTTAATCATGCGATATAAATTCTCATATAGCAAACACTACTGGATTTTATTGGGTGAAACTGTTAGTGTTGAAAGGGATATGCAATGCAAGTATTAAATGATGTGTCCAATAGCGATTTGATTTTTGAACAATATGAAAATTAGGTATGGGATTGAAACAACTCATTTGTGCCCCAGAGTTTCAATGCAATAAAAATTTTTTTTGAAGAGTACTAGGGTTGATTTTGGATTAGATTGGCTTTGTGGTGACACAAAAAATATATCTGAAAGATTCTTAATTTTGGTGTGCTATTGGGAGACTTGAGACAGGATAGTCTATTGAGAAAATTACCAATATTTTTTCCAGTGGACCTGCCCTTTTTTATTTATGGATACAATTCTAAACAAGTAGGAGAGTTATCTGAAGAACCATTCTAGATTGCCCTATAGTACCAATAGTACTTTTTAAATATCGGCAGCTTATCTGTGGGTTTTTAACACTTTCGGGACGGCGGCATTCCGAAATTGCCGTGGTCCAATGGACAGAGTGCTTCGTTTTCGAACTGTTCCAAAAGGACGGCTAATTTTTTTGCGCTATGCCTAACTTTCGAAAAAAATTCACTAAAAATCAAGCGTTCAACACAGCATTCTACTTTTTTCAGGAATAAAAGAAACACTTATTTTCTATTTGATGTATATTTTTCATACAAATTTTCTTTTATCAAAATATTAAAAATTTTAGTGTATTAAAAATGATTAGTTACCTTGATTAAAATAGTTATCAGTTAATCAGAAAAAATATTGAAATGATTGTAATGAAATATTTATATAGCTAATAGATATTATGTACATATATATACAAGAAAATAGTGTAGCTATTTTCATTAATTAATACGCCTTTTGCGTATGGTATATTTCAAAGCAAGAATCCACATACAGACCAACATTGCAATCTTTGCATTCATAATAACTGTCTATGCGCTTTCTTTTGCCTTTTGTAGTCCACGAATCTTCGCTATCTACATCACTTTCATTACAGTCTGGTTCGTTTACCATACGAGTATATTTTTCCATAGAAAGAAAATGTCTCAGTCCAGCCATTCTTTTATCCGAAATAACCTAATCATTTCACTGCCGCCCATTCCTTTACTCCCCCCCCCCCCAAAAAAAAAATACTCTCTCATATTCCTATACTTCACCAACAAAATTATTAAGCTAGAATCAAAATAAGATCCAAAACTCAATTATAAAATTGTTGATGCTGCGAGAAGTACTCTGTTTATTTATATTACAAAATCATGTTTCACCGCTCCAAATGGAGAAATAATTCATTGGATCCTCCCTATGCCAAGGTCAAGTATCTGCAAAATACATTGGAGCTGCTCTTATGGACATTTAATGTCAACTAGTAGACAAATAAATTCAAATAAAAACTCTCCATATGAAAACGTGCTGACGTGATCCTCATCCTTTAGGGTAAGTTTTTCCTCGACGCAGATATGTGACAGTCGTCCTTGAATGCAAGTTCGCAGCGAGCATGTCAATCGTCCCGAAAGGGTTAAAAAGGAGAGTTAATATATCTTACAATATGAATTATTTACTTTTTATATAAATTTAAAAAAATCATTATATAAATTTTAAACTTTATGCATTTTACACTAATTACATATTTTAGTATCATTGTGCACAAGGTATAATAGGTTGTTTTCAAATAATTGTCTATGCTTGGATATATTAAAAATCTTGGGCTTGTCTTATTTTACTACTTAATATTATCACATTTTTTAGACTCAACTATAACATCATATTTGCTACTTATTTTTTATCAAATCACCAATATCAAATACAATTTACAGCTCTACTACTTACAAAATTATTAAGATTAAAAATGCTTTATATGCCTTATTACAGTATTAATTTTGTCATAAAGTAGCTAAATGCTACAATTTGGTGCTGCCATTTAGTAACAAGACATTGTAATAAAAACAAAGTTGAAAAAATTTACAAATAGTGATAAAGTTATAGATTTCATTATACTTCACAAAATATACTACACTGGATTTTTGCAGGGTAAATTTAATTTTCTATATTTATGCCAATTTCTCGTTTTAACATAGGTATCCTTGTAGAAATAAAATAAGCATGAATATCAATATTCTCTTACAAATGCACTTTTCAGTGCAGCACAAGGAAATATATTTGCCTTATTCATCTATATATTTGTATCATATATTTATTCAAGATATTACTTAAGTAGTATTTGAAGTAAGAATGTTTTATCAGTTTCTTAGTTTATTTTGAAACTCAATTTTAGTATTTAAATGTATCATACCTTTAAAACAGTAGTTTCACATTTTTCCTATGAATTTCTATCAAAAATCACAGTTAGTGCCTGGTAAATGAGAAAAATATTTTCTCATGCCCGAAATTGGGCATATCATGGATCGAAAAACTACAACCTTTTATTTTGAATGAAGCAAACCAGTTATCAAATTTCCCTAATAGAGAGTAAATATTTCATACTTGCTGCAATAAAATTTACAAAACTTGCTTATTAGCAGATTCAAAGCAAATAACTGCAAGTAGTAAAAAAACTCATATTTTGTAAAATTTACAATTGTGTATACAAATTAAATTGTGTATATACTAGTTCAATTTGCCACATAGCCTATGTACAACAAACCAGCACTGTAAATCTAATAATCAATATATGCAGAAATCAAATAAAAAATTTTGATCGAAAACAAATTTGAGTATACATATTTCAAGAGACATAGATCCAATTCTGTACTAATAACCATTTCAGATATATAGTATAGCATCCCAAATCCAGATGTCCTAAATTTAGAATTATCCAAAATCTGGACACTACCACAAACACTGGTTTTTTTTTTTTTTTTTTTTTTTTTTTTTTTTTTTTTTAAACAATGGACAATCACTAGATTACCCAACCATTTGATCATAAACTATGACATATAGCTTAACCCATTTAACACTGTAGAACAAGAACATAAAAGAAAACTCCCTTTTTTGAAAATGGGAAAGTAACTGCCCTCTTAAAGGTTGGCAGCCACATGCTAATCTATTTTTAAATAGAATGGGGTTCTCCCACCCACAAGCAATAGCTCATAGCCTGTATTGTTCCATGATACACTGGGGGGAAAAGTGGTAGGTTGGAAGAAATGCAATGCTCTAGACTTTGACATAATAAGTAAGTGATAATAATTTGTGAAAGGAGAGTATCTGAAAGGAGAATACAGGGCAGGGAAAGGCTCATTCTATCGCCTGTCTGATTTACAAACAGTAAAACATTCTTTTAAATCTTTATCTTGCAGCCTGGGTCACTCATAGAAATTGTGGGCTCCCTTTAAACCTGTAACACAGCCTGCCCTCCTCCATATTTGAGTTTCTCATATTTTGCATATTTTTTATGTTTTCTCCAGTCCCTAAAAGAAAATTTAACGGCCCGGGCCCTTCCACTTTAATGGTGTCCATTCCCCTTATGCATCACTGTGTTGCAGCAATGGAAAGGTAGTTACATAGTTAGCAATCATGACGATGCTGATGTTAATGAAGAGAAGGTTTCTTTGGAAAATTTAGAAGAGTTACTAAACAATGTTACTTAAGAACTGGAACAAAGGAGCATTATAACAAAACTAGAACGTATGTCATTAAAAGTAAAGAAAAAGTTATTTTTAAAAAATAAAATTATGAGACAATGCACTATTATAGAAATGTTGCTAAAAAAGTTTAAATTGTTTTAAAGGTGTATGATAAATAAGAAAGTTTAGTTAGATTATTTTTTTTGTTTGTTTCATATTTTTGCTTAACTGTTCAAATTTCCATTTTGTAGTGGAATTCAGGATGTTCAAGTTATGGAGGGGTGGGGGTGAGATCTGTATTTTTTTTATTTTTTTAAATGACCTAAAATCCTTAAAAGTCTGAAATTTGGAATCATCGAGGTCCAGAAGATTCCAGATTTGAGGCGTTGTACTGTAATACTTAACTTCTCTGAAAGAATATGTATTTTGAAAATAAAAATATCTTATAGCACAATACAGCATTTAAATATGATCTTAATCACTTAATAAATGGACAAAATATTGTGAAGTGAGATTTGTTTAATTATTCAGAGCAACACTTGCCCACTTATTTACTTCTACATCCTTATGAAAATAAAACCACCAGATCTCAAAGGGGTATACACAGAAATAAAACAGTTATTAACTTAGACTTTAATTCTCAGTTCATTGATCTAAATTCTAAATTTGAACCAAATATTAATTGAATGTCAATAAGAAACTGAGAGCAGCACATAAATAAAAGTTATGCTTATTCAATTGCTCTTAATTACAAGACACAATCTGGACACTCGGTATATGAATTAATTTGAACTAGAGCATTACAACTAGGTATTAATTTAAATATTTCCGATTCTAAAGGGGAAAAAAAAAAACCACTTATTGTGTAATTAACTATACAAATTCAATTTATAATAATATAAACTTTTAAAGAATAAAATACTTTAACCTGTTCAGAACCACTGCAGCATATACACAATGGAAAGATTCTCCCTTCTCCGGCCCAAGAATGCATATTCGCTACACGATGCAGGTAGCTGTTAGAGCCCAGTGATGCCAATGTGCAACGTTAGATTGGAACATTTCATTAATATTTTTAATAACACTAGATAAGGTTGGAATCCTATAGCTTTTGCTAAGCTAGTTACTTGAATCATTGACCGCCACATTTTAGCTTTGGTTTTTGTTTTTTTATGAGAATGTTGAGTTGATATAGGCATGAGGCATAGGTTGGCATAGGAATGAGTTGATTGTGTAAATAAACACACATGCAAGCTGTTGTGGTGGTTCTGATTACCTGAGTCATATTACCTGAGATATTTAAAGGGATGGTTTCTTTTGTGGCAGTTATTCTGTCTTTATTTTTAATGATGAGAGTCTTGAGTGGTACATTTAGAAGGGGATTAGGACTGAAAATTCTTATCATTGGTTTTCAGAGGGAGTGCGTATGAGCTTGTAAATATTTAGTCAGAAAAATTGATATAATCATATCAAAAAGAGTAAAATGTATTTCTAAAAGTAAGTTCAGTTTTCTGAACTATGGACTAAATATAAACAGCTCAAAGCCTCTTTCAAAGAAAAGAAATTTTTTAAATCTGTATTTTATTGATGATATTATACAAGTAATAGTAAACAAAACAAACAAGTTTTCAAGACTCATGCTTGAAAAACAATGCTGGAGTCAAGCCCCACAAATTGCAATATAACCCATGTATTTCTGTGTTAATGGTAGGTTTTTGAAGCAAAGCTTATTTAATATGATTTTTTGCCATGTTAGGGTTAGCGTTAAAGTGCCTGGGCATGGAGCAGCAGACAATTCTCTCTATACATGGTCTCACAGAAGTGCTTCCTCCTTCACTCAATGATTGTGAACGGGTTAAAATAAAAGCCTTTATTTGGTCATACTAAAAGACATTTAAAATCACAATAAAAACCAGAGTGTTTTTGGGTGAAAAAAAAAGCAAAAAAAAAAAAGAAAGAAAGAAAATATATTGGCTTTTCATACCTAGTCAAGTACCGTGAACATAATTTGCATAAACTGAATAGTCAGATTACACAAAGAAAAATATTTGAATGACAAACATTAAATTATGAAATTGAGACAACAGAAGCAAAATATAAAAATAACATATTTAGATATCTAAAAATTCAGACAATGATTTAACTTTAACTTGTAAGGAGTTGAGAATGAGATGACACATGAAGCTGAGGGTTTTGAATAGGGTCAAAAATTCAAATAGTCACAATAAATATAAATAAATAGGGATTCAAATATAAATAAAGAGAGAGAAGCAAAATATTATTACAAGTATATTATTACAAAGGATTATTACAAGTAGTTAAAAGAAAGGTTTTATTGAAAAACAAGAATTGTTATTTATGTTAACTTTTTCCTATTAACCGCTATTAACCATTTACACACACTCCTGACACACTTCTGATTTTTTTTTTTATATAAGTGCTTAGTTTATCTTCCAGTTTACTTGATTTGAAATTGAAAGTGCAGAACACTGGATTAGCAAAAAATGTATTAAAAAGCATTTGTGTAATAAAACAGAAACATACCAGTACTATTGAAAGATATAAAGAAAAACTATATATTTATATACTATACAATAATACAATATATTTATATCAAGTTAAGAACTTCAAGTAGAACTAGGGTTCTGAATTGGTCAGCTAGTGATTGTTTATTATGTTAATGTAATAACATTATGTAATGCAACTATTTGACAGAATGTCACATATGTAATAAATAAATTCTCTTTTACTAAATAATTTTTCTATTTGAAAAAGTATTTTTCCTCCAAATCAGGTAAAAAGGAAAAAAATATATGTTGAAAAATACAAATTTTTCAAAGAATTGTACTCTAGAGTATATTGCATAACAGAGTAGCAACTATAGATGAAATGAGCAAAAATAGTTCATTAAAATGCATGTTAATAACTTTTATCTAATTAATATATTAATTTTATATTCAGATCCTGCATGTATAATACAATAAATATAAAAGTTTTAATTTATAAAGTTTTTAATAGCTGTAGGGGCCTATATTGTAGATTTCTCCGGGCATAATTTTCTATCCAGTCCGACCCTAGCTATGGGGTAAGTTCAAGTACAAATTATGAAAAGACTGTTTTGAAAATTTCGAATTCTGTTATTTGCATAAAAATAAATTGATAAACTATTTCTGTCTTGAATTTATTTTTTTTTTATTCAAAGTAATTTAAAAATTTGTTTAAACTTTTCTAAAAAAATACCATTAGCATTAGAAGGTGGAAGAAGATAGTAGGCATCCCTAACAGCCTTATATTTTAAGATGAGTTTCGGTTAAGTACACCATGCTCACATTTGTACTCATGAAACTGTGTACTTTTTCTGTCATTTTTTTCTGTCCTACTTATTTTACAACTTATTTAAAGTATCTTTTAAATAAAAAATTGTGTTTCTATCATAACACATGATTATTATGTTATATAATAAACTGTTTTGTAGAAAATAAAACATAAATCATATATGAAGGTTTGTAATATATTAAAAGTTTTTTTATGCATATGGTTTTTGAAATATTAAGCTACTGTTAAACTTTTGGACTCAAACATGCATTCCTGAATAATCAACTGAAAGCTTTACTTTAATAAGATTTGAGGACTTATTTGTTGCATATATATATATATATATATATATATATATATATATATATATATATATATATATATATATATATATATAAACCCAGAATATTTACCTTATTTCTGGAGGCACAGCGTCAAGCAACTCAGAATCTCCCATTGAAGTATCATTGCCACTACCCTCACTGCTATTTTTCTCTAAAATAAAAAAAAACAAATTATTAGTATCTACAGTATTACATATAGGAATAAAATAATTCAACTGACTTCACAATATTAGCAAAGAAAAATATTTATTTACATTCTAACAACTTTAGCAGAAAGTGTTAGAGATAACACTAAGTATGACTGCTAAGAAGCAGAAATTAAACTCTACATAAAAATTATGAGATCTGGATGAAGCTAAACATCTGCTTCACACATATCCAAATTTTGCTTTTATTTACCATAATGTTGGTAAATTTAAAATATATTTTAGATTTCAATTTTTATTTACACATAATTCAACAATATTATTAAGTTTCATTAATAAACTTTTAATATATGCAGGGTTGTCAAAATTCTGCAAGAGTCATCAGGAGTTATTGCTAAGAGTTTCAGGAGTTTTCAGGGATATTTCTGGAGCACTCCACAATCATAATAATAGCTCTAGATTTAATCACAAATTTTCTATAATTCATAAACACATACTTTTTTATAATTGAAGGGGGGGGGGGGTATTATGTTACATGTGCATTGGCTACACATAAAAATTTAGTGGCAGTATATACAGGGTGTTTTAAAAAGATTGAAATGTGCTTTAATTCTTTAATTGTTGGAGATAAGTAGGCAATGTAAATTGCAAAAATGTTGAGAGTAAGGTAGGAAATAAGACTACGTTAATGAAATAGTCCTCCCATTAATTTTTAAAAAGTTACACTTTTTAAATTTTTATACGACCTCCTTAGATATATTTGGTCAATCAGAAAATTTTTATTTTTAATGCAACAAAATCATAAATAAATAAATAAATAAATAAATAAAAAATAAAATAAAATAAATCCCCACACATCTGTATTTTTAAAATTGAGCGAGTTATATTTAATTGAACATTGTGAATGGGGACCATATATCAAATTAGAAATGCAAATTTGTGACATATCACAAAAAGTTAAAACTGGATAATAATACATAGGAAACATTTTTGCGAATTCCACGTAAGTTCACAATACAATCACGGATTTTTAAGTACTTTTCACATTGAGACATGACATTTTTTATTTGAAACAATTAAAATAAATATGTAAACAAATGCAAGTGTGTATTTGATTTTGAAATTAAACATAATTTTTCAAAACAAAGAATAGGACTCACAGACTATTTTTTCTTTCCTTTAACTCTAATTTAGCTGTTTCAAATGTTTATAGTAAAATAATTTAAAAAAACTGAAGAATGAAATGCAGATGAGTTACTTTTTAATTTATGCATTTATTCCCAGTATATTTCTGTTTAATACAACTAAACTTTTTTTTAATATTATACCAAAATAAAGAAGATTAGAAATCATTCAGTAAATCGTCAGCACATTTAGTTTTGAATTGACGAATTAAGAACATGTAACTGGTTGTGCATTATGGTATTTTCAATAAATAACGAGCTTTTCGAATTAACAATGATTTATGCTATGTGTAATAAAAATACTGCAGAAACTGCTTGGGATTTTGGACAGTGATATTCAAACTTATCTGAAATTTCACATACATTTGGTTTTTGGATGATGAGGCGATTAAGACCTACCGGTTCATTTCATCCAAGACCTGGCCCTGGAGGAAATTGTTTGTACATGGAGGACCAAGAAACTGACATCATCGCATATTTTGCTTTCAACTCACGAACAAGCATTCGAAAAGCAAGCGAAACTTTGGGGCTACCTAGGATGTCAATTGCTAGAATACTTGGAAAATATCATTGGCATCCATTTTATATTCATGGGTTTCAAGCATTTCATCCCTCCAATTTTGACCGGCGTGTAGCATTCTGCAACTGGTTGTTAATCCAACAAGACAAATTCGAACTTTGTTAAGAACATTCTGTGGACTGATAAATGTTTGTTTATGGAAGATGGAGCAATCAATACTCACAACAATCATTATTGGGATAATACAGAACCATTTTCTGTCCGTGAAATACATCACCAGAGAAAGTTTTCTGTGTCTGTATAGTGCGGAATTTGGGATGGAAGACTGATTGGTCCTGTGTTTTATGAAGGGACTCTTACATGCAGATTATTTATAAAATACATGCAGATTATTTTAAACAGTACTATAATGGATTTTATGGAGACGACAACATTATCGCTTCTAAAAAACATGTATTATCAACAAGATGGTGCACCTGCACACCAGGCTATAATTGTGACAAACTGGCTTAATGAAAACTTTGATAAACAGTAGACTGGTTTAAAAGGAGCCACAGAATGGTCCCCCCAGATCCCCTGATTTAACTCCTCTCGATTTTTACTTATGGGGTCGTCTTCGAACACCAGTTTATATATTATTTAGATATCGCCCACTAAATGCAATTGACCTTAAACAAAAGATAACTGATGCTTGCAACAATATTAGGGGAAGAACTCAAATATTTACAGAAGCATTATTAGAAGAGCTCAGTTATGTATTGGAGTTGAAGGAAAACATGTTGAGAATGCTTTGTGAATTGCATTTTGTGAATTGTATTTCTAGTATTTGTAAAGAAATTTGTCCCTTTATATCAGTGGTCTTCTATCAAGGTATGCATATTTTAATTATGTGCCGCAACCGCGATCTCTGTCTGTGTAATGCTTTATTTAGATACATTTGTGATAAAAATTTTTGACACATATCAACATATTTTTGATCTAAACAATTTCCATCGTCAATTTGTGTGTGTGTGTGTGTGTTTATGATCCCTATTTTCACTGATGAAACAGTCTTTCACATGGTACGGAAAAGTGGCATAAGTCAGATTTTTCCTTTATCATAATTCAGTTGATTTTAAAGATACAGGTATGAGGTTCTTTTTAATGATCTTGTTGCATTAAAGATAAAAATTTTCTGATTGACCAAATTTGTCTAAGGGAGGTCGTATCAAAATTTAAAATGTGTAACTTTTGAAAATTAATAGGACTATTTCATTAACGTAATCTTATTTCCTACCTTAATTTCAACATTTTTGCAATTTACATTGCCCACTTATCTCCAACGGGTAAAGAATTAAAGCGTGTTTCAATCTTTTTGAAACATCCTGTATACATGTTTTAAAAAAAATGCTCTTTTTATTTGTCATTTTATCTTTGTTCAGGATTTCTGTTAGAGAGCAAGACCATGAGAATCTTGTACAATAAAAATTGCTGTGCAAGGTTTTCTAATATGAAGTAAGATGCTTCTCTCTATCTACAGTATCACACATTCAACTTAAAACAACCTCTCCCTCTACTTCCCTTCTGAGTCCAGTGATTACTGACTGACACAAAAATTTATGACTTTCTTTTTATTCATTCTTTTTCTGTGTGGGATTTTATGCTGTCAGTGCAGGGTTAAACCCTTAAAAGAGCAATTAGGATGAGTGCTTGTTTTCTTTATTAAACCCCTTTTCTTCATTCACAATCCATTTAGATAATTTCAAGAAATAAACTGACCTTGAACACATTTTCTAGTAGTTCATCTCCCATCCTAGGAGGAATGTGGAAGGGTGTAGGCATCTTCACTGCACCCATAAAATAAAACACCTCTTTCTCCTTCTCTCTTTATAAATCTCTTATCTGTATCCTGCTTTTCATTTGGAGTTAAAAATTTGTAAGTAATTCCTTGTAAGTCCAGGGGGATTAAGATGAATTCCTAGAACCTTGATTGCAAAACTTCATCCTCCTCCATTATCCTCCCCCCCCCCCTCTGCTATGTATGTGTGTATTCCAGTAGTTTTATTACATGTAGAAAGCAGCAGAGAATCCTGTTAGCTATAAAATTTGCTATCAATTATTTCATAATCAGAGGAAAACCCACCCCACACGAAGGTATATGGAAATCAAAATTTCAAAATATGAATTTGTCTTTTAAGCCCCCCAAAGTCGATATGTGCCATTCTTGCAATATTTTTTAGATGAAACTTAAGGTGTTGAATGATGAAATCAGAAATAATGAGATGGTTACCATGGAGAAGACAAAAGTGCTTATTCTGATAAAGGGAATGACAAAGAACTGTCCTAAATAATGCCAAATATAAAGCGAATGCTTGCCTATACCAAAGTTTGAACAAACTATCCCGTTCTATAGGGAGGTTTCACCTACGTCACGTTACCGTAGCAACCATTTGAGCAGACGACTGCTTTGTACAAGCAACAGCTAGAACGCCATGAAACCACATTACAAATCTTATTTTTTGCAGCTAGATCCTGGATATAAAAGCTTATACTCATCTAAAATCAACGAAATTAGAGGTGAAGATCCCTATGAAAGCAACTTCTTCGAAGAAAATTGCGATCTTTGTTTGGCCTGATGATGGATATTTTGATATTTTTAACTACCTTGTGAACTCAACTAAAAACATTATCCAAGAACAAATATAAGCGTATAAATCACTGGAGGCTCATTACGAGTGGTTGGGTTCACAACGAAATATAGGGAGGTTTCACCTACGTCACATTCCCGTAGCAACCATTTGAACAGACGACTGCTTTGTACAAGCAACAGCTAGAACGCCATGAATCAACATTACAAATCTTATTTTTCACAGCTAGATCCTGGATATAAAAGCTTATATTATGCTAAAATCAACGAAATTTGAGGTGAAGATTCCTATGATGGATACAGATTAATCACAGAAAAGTTATATTTTAATGTTTTTGAAAATCAACATGGAAAAAAATGTTTCCACAAATCAATCTCTTGCCAATTCAGAGAGTTTTGATGTAACTTCATGGTCACTGAAATCTCATGTCAGTTTTATGTCATGTCTGTCACGATGGGTTTTTAATTTTATATTAAATAAGTAGACAAATTGAGATTTTGAAACTTCCATAGGAACTAGCTATGATATAGATATACATATTGTGAATAAAATTTATTTTCCTACAAATATTATCTTCTATGACAAATGTACTACATTACACATCTGATGTCATGTTTGTCACTGCAAACTTTCCTGTGCTTCAAATTTTCAGTATTTCAATCTTCTCTGTTGATTCTTAAAGGCCATTCTTTGCTTCTTTTAACAGACAAGTCCTTGATTTTATTCCCTTTATTTTCAATCATTCGAGGGAATGAAAAAAATGATACAATTAATTACGGCACAAATCGCCATTATCAAATTCAATTACTTTATCTTAAAGAAATTATGATTATATATGATATCGGCTGGATATAGTTTTAATAAAACAACTTTTTAAAAAAAAATTTCACACCAAAACATATCAATGGATGCTCAAGTCCTTGTTGACGAGCCGGACGGCCTGGGTTTTCAACACCAAAACGTATCTTTTACATATAAACCTAATGCAAGTTCAACGTTTTTTCGTACAAAGAGAACTTAGGATTTTCTTCGCTAGATGGATGTGATATCACGTGAAAACTCCCTATAATTTATGGATATGCAATTTGACCATCTATGATGATATTACTGGGAATTATCTGCATTATATGTGGCTTTAAGCCATATCTGGACATGGAGCCCACCAAATTAGTGCTTGTCTAAACAAACATGTAACACTTTCCTCTCATTATTGTGCATGTTGTACTTTATTCTGGCACATGCAAGGGTCAAAATACAAGCATCATGTGGCAACAATGTTCTCAGCCCTTTTAGCAGCTGAAACATATGTCAGTGTCATTGATTACAAATTTATACCAGGGAACAGCCACATGAAAATTGGCATCGATTGTGACATTATAGAAAAATGGATGAAAAGAGTAATATTTTAATTTATCTCCCCAGTGATTGATTGCAACCAGTAAGGTCAAGCAATTATAACAAATTTTCAGTTCTGGAAATGAAACAAGATTTTCAATATGTATCCTTTTTATTGCAAGGCCCTTTGGTATTAAGAAAGAAATACAAATGGTGAAGCTTTTATGTAGAAAGATGTTCAGTGACTAAAATACTCTTGTGGTTATTTTTAAACTGTAGACTACAAATTGTTACTGAATATAAATGAGCTATTTAAAACTTGCTCACAAAAAAAAAGTTCCTTGCTGATTGCAATTAAACAATTCATAAACAAGCCTGGCACATAAATGCTGAAAAAAGAAGGATCTGTTACTTCTTCTGCCTTTGATGCCATCTATATTTTAACAATTCTATGCTCTGTTTTAAGTTTCAAATGAATCAGATATTGATCCTGATCCAGTTGAGATTGAATTGAATGAACTATGAACTACAATTCAAATTTTTTTCATCTAGTTTTTGAGTTCTATATGCCTATGTTTAAATAATTTAAAATTAGCTAATTATAAGGGGCAGTCAAATGAAAATGAGACAGATGGAAAAAAAGTACGTAACCTGTTTATTCTTTCAAAAGTAATCGCCATAACTGTTAAAGCATTTGTTCCACTGTGAGACAAGACGGTCAATGCCTTCATGGAAAAATGTTTCTGGTTGCCTACGAAACCATTATTGTACCCGGCATGCACCTCTTCATCCGAGGCAAATTGACGGCCACGAATGTCTTTCTTCAGGGCTCCAAAAATATGGAAATCACATGGGGAGAGATCTGGACTGTATGGAGGATGTGTTAAGGGCTTCCCAGCAAAACTTCTGCAGCATAGTCGAAACAACCTTGGAAACATGTGGACGAGCATTATCCTGCAACAGAATGAGGCCGTCCGGCAACATTCCTGGGCGTTTTGACTTGATGGTGCGCTTCAATTTGTGCAAAGTTTCCACGTAACACTGTGCGATAATTGTGGCGCCGTGTTCCAGAAAGTCAATGGGCAGCGGACCCTTGCAATCAAAGAAAAAGGTGAGCATGACTTTCCCGGAGCTGGCGTGCACGGCTTTGGCTTTTTTCGGTGGGGGTGAATCCATGTGCTTCCATTGTTGGCTCTGACGCTTGCTCTCCAGCTCAAAATGATGACACCATGTTTCATCTCCTGCGACAATACGGGACAGGAAACGATATTCTTCATCGTGATGCCATTCCAGGTGCTGCAGTGATGTCGACATTCTGTTCAACTTCTGATCCTCCATCAGGTTGTAGGGAACCCACTGCGCACAGATTTTCCGGAACTTCAGATGCTCTGTCAAGATGGCGTGAATGGTACCGTGACTAATGCCCAACATGAGCCGAATGTCTTCCACCGTCCGCCGTCGGTTATTTCTAATGACATCATCCACCGCAGCAATGACAGAAGGGGTAATAACAGGATGAGCCTGTCCTGGCCGACTGTTGTGTTTCAATGACACCCGACCATCTGGATACCGTATAGTCCACTCAAACACACGTGCACGTGACATACTGTATTTGCCATACACAGCAGACATTCGGGCATGAATTTCACTTCTTGACACTCCTTCCACAGTCGAAAAAAGCACTACAGCACGCTGTTCCTCTTTCCCAGCCTCCATAGTGATGTCGGATGCACACACGACTCGCTGACCTCACTTCGAGCACGTCTAACAGACGAAAGACACAGTGCTTAATGTTCGCGCTGTTTCTTCCTGATACCCACTTCTATACACAATCCTACCTGCGTTACCAATTTCCGAGCCAGGCCCCTTATATAGTCTGTCTCGTTTTCATTTGACTGCCTCTTATAATTTATAAAATAAGGTATGAAAACTTTTAATTTTATTTTTAAATAGTTTTAAGATAATTCTGTTGAAATAGTATTTCGGCATTTTTCATGCTTTTTCACAAAAACTTTTATTAATGTAGCTGTAAGAAATGTGAAATAATAATAAAAGCAATTTAGAATCAGAATTGAAAATTAAATGTAGCATTATGACCAGTTTTACATTAAATAACCACTTTTGTATGTATTTGTAAAACATTTGTCAAAACTAGTTATTAACATATCTGTCATAATTTTGCTTCGGGAATAACCACTTAAGTCAGTGTTAACTTGGAAATTCCTTTCCTAAAATAATCATTCAATACCATGCTTATTTAGCTTATGAAGGTCTAAAAAATTAAATGTACATTTTGAAAATCAGAAATCAAAATTTAAAAAAATTGCTCTTCTGAATATTTCTCAATTTTTAATTGTTGATATCTTAACAGACATGCCAACATTCAAATAACTCTGTCAGGTGCAGCGTAACGATTTTATAATTTAGCACAGTTAACAAAATCACATCGCTGTCATAATCTTATTAACTGTCAAAAACAAGTAAATTAGAGATTTAAAAATATTTATTTTTATAAGCTTTTCAATCAAAAATATTGTAGATACTTTACCATTTTTTTAAAGATTTATTCAATGATGAATATGTAGCTTTTTTGCTTTCACAAGCTCTTGTTCAGAAAAATTTTGCTTGTAGCAACATAAGTTGTGACAAGAATATTTGCATTTTTGTATCATAAGGGATTCTAATGTTTCAATGCCCAGGTTTGATCGAAATTCATTTTGGTTTTTTCTCACAGTGCTGAACACCCTCTTACAAGTTGCATTCCTGTGAGGAAAAAGAAGAATGTTCAACATTATTTTTGGCAGTATTTTAAATTTAATTACTCTGTTATGATCTTATTTCCAATTTTACACCAAGTTGAGTCTTCTCTATCACATTTTAATATGTCATCATTTAGGGTATAATGCAAATTCTGTTTCTGCCAAATTTTTTTCTTCCTCAATAAACATGTCACTAAACATGTCCAAAAAATATTTTAAAGACTTGAAATTTGTTTCTGCTCTTGCACTGCAACTTCAGCACGGTGCAGAAGTTCATCTTTAAAAGGTAATTTTTTTTAACATACGAGGCATGTTTTTTAAGTAAGTACTGTTTTGGAATTAAAAAAAGACGTGCAAAGATATCGCAATAATTTTATTTCTACATGAAAGCCTGTACCTTAATCTACTTTTCTACATAATTTCCGTGAATATTGAGGCACTTGTCATAACGTGGCACCAGTTTTTGAATACCCTCCTCATAAAATTCTGCCGCCTGACTTGTTAACCACTGTATCACAACTGTTTTGACTTCGTTATCGTCTTGAAGACGCTGACCACCCAGGTGTTTCTTCAAGTGCAGGAACAAATGGTAGTCGCTGGGCGCCAGATCAGGGCTGTATGGAGGATGATCTAGAGTTTCCCATTTAAAAGATTTGATGAGATCTTTGGTCCGATTAGCCACATGTGGACGGGCATTGTCATGCAGCAAAACGATACCCTTACTCAACTTGCCACGTCTTTTGTTCTGGATTGCACGACGCAGATTGTTCAATGTCTCACAATAAGACGCTGCATTGATTGTCTCATTACGAGGCAGAAACTCCACTAGCAATACTCCTTTTTTGTCCCAAAAAACTGTGCACATGATTTTCCGGGCAGAAATTGTTTGCTTAAACTTCACTCTTTTGGGCGATGATGAATGTCGCCATTCCATGGATTGTTGTTTTGATTCTGGTGTGACGTAGGCCACCCATGTTTCGTCACCAGTAACAATTTGGTCTAAAAAATCTTCACCTTCATTGTGGTACTGCTCAAGGAAAGTCAATGCACTGCCTAAACGTTGGGTTTTGTGCAAATCCGTCAACATTTTTGGAACCCAACGTGAACACAATTTCCGGTAATTCAAGTTCTCGGTCACAATGCGATACAAAACACTACGAGAATATTGAGGAAACCAGTCGCACATTGATGAAATTGTAAAGCGTCTGTTTTCTCTCACCTTTTCTTCCACTTTCTGCACCAAATCTTCATTAAAGACCGAAGGACGCCCACTCCGTTCTTCATCATGCACATTTGTGCGGCCATCTTTAAATGCTCTCACCCATTTCCTTACCATTCCATCACTCATAATGTTTTGTCCGTAAACTTCACAGATCTCACGATGAATATCGATCGGTTTTACGCCTTTAGCACTAAGAAATCGTATAACAGCCCGTACTTCACAATCGGCGGGACTCACGATTGTCGGAGGCATCTTAAACACTCAGTAAACAACGTATACAATGAAGAATCAGACTGTAATGGCGTCAGTGCGTAGACAAGAGATGTAGGTAACCAGCGCGCATGCGCGGAACGCCGACCGTAGCGCTGCGGCGGCGGAATCGCAAAACGGTACTTACATAAAAAACATGCCTCGTATAAGAGAGAGAACATGCTTCTTCATAATATGCACGAACGCATTTAAAAATGTTTTCTTCTCAAAATCCGAGAAATTAGAGTTTGTTAAATATTGCTTTGTTTTATACCCTATAACTAAATCATCTCTTGATTTTTGTAATTTTCGTTCAGACACATTGATATCAAAAATATCGGTAGCATTTTGAATAGTAGAAGGTTTAATGAAACAAGATAAGCAATCTGAATAGAGAGAAATTAGTTCTCTTCGCAGTTTATGAATGAGAGGTGCTTCTGTCTGCAAAAACATGTTTGGTTTAGTGAAAAGTGGCAGAAGACTTTTAAAGAAAAGTAGATATAATTGAGTTACAGGATCCTGAAATTTTTTTTTAATGCGTAACAAAGTCTCAGACTCCCCCTTTTCCTTCTCACAAAAAACATCTTTAAAGGCTCCCACTGCTCTAAGATTCGACTTATTACTTTTTCCATTGAAAGCCATCTAGTAGAGCCATACTTCAATATTTTATGAACTTCTACTTCACACAACTCTTGACAGAGTTTTAATGAATCTGCTGTTTTGGAACTTTTCTTTAGATAATAATAAATATCTATGAGGAACTCCTCAAGTGGTAAATCCAGTTCTTTTTATGAATGTTGTGCAGTTAAATGAATCAAATGGCATGCACAACCATTAAGGATCACCTTTGGATATTTTTTTTTTAATAAATTTTATTACACCTTTATATTGACCAGTCATTTCCAATGCATTATCTGAACACAAGGATATACAATTTTTGCAAGGAACTCCAAATTTTCCTAATTCAGCATCTAACAAAGTGAAAATATTTCCACCTGTAGCTTCCCCACTGAGCTTTGGTAGTGAAAATATCATAGAAACATTTTTTTCCAAAGAAAAATCTATGTATGTAACAAGAATTGGAAATTTTTTTCCATTATCTGATGAATTACTCCCATCTGTCGCTAGAGTAAACTTTGCTACTTTTAAATTTTTTGTAATTTCTCCTACGGAAGAATCTGCAAAACTTTTAATAATTGCAGTTGTTTTAGTCCTGGCACATCCATATGTCGAAGCGATTTTTAAATCAGAGAACATCTTTTTGAAAAGTGGTCCTGCATGGTCTGCCACAGACAAAAGACAGTTATGCTCTATCAAAAAGCTGGTGAATAAAGCTTCAGCATTAATTACAGTTAGGTTATCATTTTTAACAAACAATGACTGCAAGTTTTGATGTGATGACTTAAATTTGGCTTTCTCCACATGTCGGCCGCATGCCACATGTCGTCAGCAATCGTCTCTTCCGCCATGTGCAATATTGATATCTGCATCACACATGGAACAATAAGCATGGCTGCTTGAAACCTTAGATTTTTTAAGCACTGGCCACAACATACCGTATTCTTTTTTGAAGTGTTGTTGATGTTTTCATTTAGACATAATTCTCACTTAGAATAAATTTAACTTCACTAATTCACACTCATGAAAAAGTTTTGCACCCCAGCCAATGCGATCAGAGAGAGAGTAAGCAGCTGCAAAAAGAATAGATTGTGCATGCTCTGTTTAGACACACACACACACACACAAAAAAAAACGTGCACTCAAATTCAAACCGGAAAACAAATGCTTGAGAACAGTTGGCTTCATCAACCCACGCATGCGATCAATGTCATCATGATAGCGTAGCTCAACCGATTGTGCATGCTCTGCTGAGGACGGGAGGAGCAGTTACATCAGAAACATAAAGAAATGGGTGGATTTAATAAAAATTAAATATTTTTGCAATTCATAAAAAAAAATTTAATTTTTGGAGCAATTGGGGCAAATGCGGAGCAACAAGTTTTCCGGATAAACTCTGGACAATCCGGAGCAGTTGGCATTTCTGTCTTAACATCATTGTCTATGACTTACATGTTCCTCCCCCTAGGTCTAGCCATGCCTCTTAACATGTAAATAATTTAATTCTTTAACTTCAATACAGGTCTTTCATTAATCATAACAGATTATTATCTAAAATCATTGGTTATACAAAAATTGTGCTCATCATTTTGAATCATGAGTGCAGTTGCAACTGTCAAAAAAGATTAGAAAATGGACTAAAATTTCTCCAAAAGTGGCAAAATGTGAATTTTCCCTACATTTAATTAACATGCCATAATATATCCATTTGGGATTTGGTACCTAATTATAAATTTTTATTTCAATTTTTTATTCCTGTTTTATTCCTTTTTGATTATTTTACACTAATACACCATATTTCATATTAAAAGAAAGTAAGGCTCTGATTAAAAAAAATATATATTTTAAAAAGACATACCAAAACAGGACTGATGTAACCAGATATATCCTGGAGGGGTATAGCTTTTTTTTTTGCAATATAATTTGCAACATATTTTACATATATTTATAATGTTACTTCATTCACAATATTTTATATAAGACTTCTGAAGGTTTTCTTAATTTTTCTAATGAAATTTTTGGAGTAAATATAGTAGAAAACCCAGACTGTTCGACTCGTCCTCAGACATGAGCAGCAGATTGGACGGCCGGGGAGTAAATATAGTAACAAACATCACTCTATTGCTCAACTAAACACTTAGCTGCAATAACTAATTCAAAAGTAAGTCACTGCATCTTTAGCAAGATGCAAGCTTTAACCACTTGCTGAGAAACATAAAGCTTGGATTGGATTTTTTCATACTTTCATACATCAGAAGTCAATTATTGAAGCAGTGGTAGAAATTAACCAGTGACTCAGATACATTAATGCCCAAACTACACAATACTTTCAATGTACATTAATGCCCAAACTACCCAATACTTTCACTTTCACATGTGTATTACACATAATATGGATATTCATCATACAATTGTTCAATTCATATTCCGTGTAACTTATACTAATGTTCAATTCTTATTCTGTGTAACTTTCACTTCATTACATAACAATTTAAATACACAATTAGAACAGAGCATAATAGAGCTGCTGGAATAGATAATGACTCTAAAAATTTTTGTCTGTAACAGCTGGACTGACCAGTGATTTTTGCAAACAAATAAATCTAATTTCTTTGGATGTCATTATGAAGAAATATTTTTTATGCTATACAAATAATTGTTAATTCATCAAATATAAACACAAAGAGAAACCAATTCACTCATTACTTTATATGTGAATAGAACTTACTAGTAATTTTTTTCTCTCAGTTTCAAGTCAGTTACATGCATTCAGGAATTACACAAAGGTCAAACTTGGTAAAAAAAGTAAGAGGTGGAAATTGTCACAAGGAATCTAACCCCAGTCTGTGTAGAAAGAATCCTACACCTCATACTATAAACCATTTTTAAATATTCAAGAGAAAAATATAAAACACTATACTGTCATTTTTGCTCTATTCGAAAAATTTAAAATAAAAAAAATGTTATGCCACTATTAACAAAGCTATTACCAGGTGCACCATCAAGTCAAGTTTAACCCTTTCGGGAAAGGCGGCATTCCGGAGCTGTCGCGGCCCAAAAGACGGCGCGCTTCGCTTCCGAACTGGTCCCAAAGGACGGCGTATTTTTTGCGCTAAGCCTAACTCTCGAAAAAAATTCACTAAAAATCACCTATTCAACACAGAAATCTACTTTTTTCAGGAATAAAAGAAATATTTATGTTCTATTTGATGTATAATTTTCATACAAATCTGAATACAAAATACGCGTTAGTTGCTCCCATTCTTTTATGCGAAATAAACGAATAATTTCACTGCCTCTAAAACTCAAAAAAAAAAAAAAAAAAAAATACTCTCTTATATTCCTATGATTCACCAACGAAATCATAACGCTGAAATAAAAATAAAAACCGAAACTCAATTATAAAATTGTTGATGCTACGAGAATTGCTCTGTTTGTTTATATTACAAAATGATTTTCACCGCTCCAATTGGAGAAATAATTCATTCGATCCTCTTCTGCCAAGGTCATGCCTCTGCAAAATACATTGGAGTTAGTTCCACGGACATGGAACGCCATCTAGCAGACAAATTAAAACGTTCCGTGTGGTGGCACGTATAGGTGCCACTATCTGCTTGCGGTAAAATTTCTTCCGGCTCGAGTGCGTGCCGTTCGTCCTTGAATGCAAGTTTGCAGCTGGCACGTGGGCGTGCCGATCGTTGCGAAAGGGTTAAGAACTTCAATCAATTGTTCAGCTAAAAATTAGAAAAATCGCCAAGTCATAATTTTGATGACACTAATACATGGACTTTATTATAGTTTAAATTAATAAAAAAAAACTGTAGTTAAACTTAATGATGTCCTAGTTTATTTATATAGGAGCTGCCAGAAACTGGCACAAGATCCTTTACTTGAATTTATAATCGACATTATTTTGGCAATGCTGTCCAAGAACAAAATAATCTATTGAAATTGAAGAAAGAAGTATTAATTATAGTTTTCTTCTTTCATTCCAGAAATTTGTAAAAAGATGAGCAAAATGACAAATAACTGAAAAATTGACAAAATCTGACAGTCTCTCCCCTGTCTATGTTCTGTTATAATAACAAACTTTATAATGATAGCTGATGAGACATCAGCAGAAAAGAATAATCTATAAGAAATGGGAAAATCTCACAATATATTATGATATTAAAAAAAGTTAACTTAAATAGTTTTGTATATACCGTATATATTTCACATATAAGTCAAGAAATTTAGGACAAAAAAAAATGCTTCAAAGTGAGGGGGTCAACTTACATACAAAGCCTAAAAAGAAAGAGAAATAAAAACCAGAAATCTAAAAGCTCATCCCACAAGACAATCCATCGTAAAATGATGTGGTAGTAATTATGCAATTACAACCCTCTGAATTTCTCTGCACTTCAAAACCCTCCTGCCTTTGCATACCTACAATGCAGTCACTGCTCTCCTGACTATCAGTGTATTGCATCATGAAGGGGCCGAATACAGCCACACCCACACTACAGCCACTATTACATCTTGTTCATTTTTAATAGTATGTGTTTTTCTCTCTCTTCTCTGATTACGACTTATCATCTTCAACAAAAAATATCTCTTTTTTAGAGCTACACACTCCCTAATATGGATAGTGTAAAACTAAAATGCAGGATCAACTTGAAAGTGGTTGTTTCTTTTCCAAAGAATAACATATTTGCTGCTTCACGTCAATTCGTGGTTAACCAAAAAGATTGGCAAAAATAACTGGAAGAAGCCAAGCCAGATATTGTTTTAATTGTGCAGTGCATCAAGGGCACTTGAGACAGAGATGTAATATCTGCAGGATATAGTCATAAAATCATTCAAGAAATGTTGCATTAGTCATGAACTTGATTGCACAGATGATAATGAGGTTTTTATATGTGATAATGACAATGATTCTTATGACATGGCCATAGATGGGATTGCTGATATTTACATGACGTGCCAATGACTGAGAAAGACTTTTTTTGGCTGTTTGGTGAGTTCGAGTTGGTCTATATGTATTAAGCTTGTTCAGAATTGGACTTTAAAGGGTTCAAATGAGGTTTTTGCTATGAAAATTAAAGTTTGTTATTATATATATATATATAATGAATTTCTTGTTTACATGTGCTTTTGAATAAATTTATTGAAAAACTTATTTCTCCTTTTGGAATATAATGTGATTTTTTTTTCTCTGAAAGTAGGAGGGTCAACTTATACAAGAGTATATATATTTTGACTCGTTAAACAAAATCAGTCATAATTTTAAAATTTGTGATATGCATGTAATACTAATCATAAATCTTTATGAAACCAGAAAATATACTCAAACAAAATCATTTAAAATCTAGAATTTCATAAAACTGCAGTATAAACATACCATTTTGAAGCTGCATACAGCGTAACTCTTCTAAGCTTTCTTTTAATGAATCTCTCTCAATCACTAATCTCTGCACAAAAATGTTTAAAACAATCACAAATAAATGAAAGAAAAAATTATAATATTCATGTTTCCAAATACACACACACATATAAATATACATATACATTACAGTTAAAGTAAAAAATCTAGTTAGTATTAATAATAATATTATTATTAATGATAACTACATCTTTTGGTAAATGTGATAAATATTGCATATTAATCACATTTACTGGTAAATATTAATAATTCCCTACGAAGTTTGGTCATTGGGATTAATTAAGCATAATTTGTTGAAATGCCAACTCTAATGTAATTTTTATGTCATGCCATAGGAAGTGTATGAAATTACATACATTAACAGTTTAGTTAGTAATTAAATTTGGTCAATGTAAAAAACGTTTTATAATAATGATTACTGTTATTTATAAGATACATTCATTATTTATTACAACAAACAAATTAGATTACACATAAACACCTTAAGGCAACAAAAAATTGCAAACAAATTACATTACAAATACAATAAATGGAAATCTTAAGCTAAACGCGTTGAAAATTATTACACTGACCAAACACTTCATTGGTAATCATTAACAACAACCAGTTCATGTGATAAATTCTCATAAATTATTCACTTTAACCAGTTTATTTGGTTAGTATTAACAATAGCCAGTTATTATTAATAATAACCGATTAATCGTATTGACCGTAACATATATATATATATATGCTTAGAAGTATCCTGCCAGGTACCATGAATAATTCTTGATTGCTACTCAAATAAAACAGTCAAAGAAACTGTCATCATTATTACAGAAATTCAGTCGACTTATAGCTAAAATGTTATCATATAATAAAATATCTAACCTTATGCTTATAGAGCTTTTAGAAAAAGTAATAACGTAAAACCCTGATTTTGTGTCTTGCAAGATAACTCCATTAAAATATATATGCCATGTGCGAAAATATAAAATCTGAGAAACATTCTTTAAACACTAATAAAAATTGATATAATAAAAAGTTAAAGGTATTGGGAATTCATACTAAATACAACTATTGTTTGCGATAATATAACTTTCTACTTCCTTGAAGAAAGCAGGCATAAGAAGATTTGGTACAATTGTTTTGTGAGTGTAATGAGCCCTCTTCCTTAATTCAGAAATAGTGAGCTCTTAACAAATACTAAGATACAACTGTTTGGCAGTTGTTTTACTTTCTGAAGATTAAAACATTAACTCAAAATGAAAAAGGAGTAGTTTTAGACAAGATAATCTTGATAAATAAAACTCAATTGTTTGTTGAATTATCAGAAGACAAATTAGTTAAAAATATGAAAATTTTAAACAAGATCTGTATAAAATAGATTGTACATATAATTGAATAAACCATAATATATATTTTTTTTATCCTACACCTGTCTGCGGCATCTCTGCCATCAATCGACGAGCAGCCCAATAAAATGAAGAAAGAGTATAAAAACAAGAGTAAAAATTAGCCTCCACAGAGTTGTCTGTAGCAAACTTTAAAACAATGGGGCAGATCTTGAGGTGGTCACCATCCATATCACCCTGGAGGCACAGTGGGCAGCAAGCTGTATCCTTAAAGCCTATCCGATGGAAATGTTTTTGCAGGTAATCATGTCCAGTTCTCATATGAAAGCAAGCAACTCCAACAGACCGAGGCAAGGAACTAAGGATTTTATTACACTTGTTGAGCAGGATTTTCCAACTCTTATCCATAGCAGTATCAACATATAAGGATAATCTATTTTCTTTTATTTTATTGTAAATAATTCTTTTAATATTTCAGAGAGGCAGGGGGGGGATCAGGCTGTACCATAAGAGAACCAGCCCTGGCAAGTTTATCAGTCTGCTCATTCCCAAAAATATCACAATGGCTTGGAATCCATTGAAGGGCAATGCTTTCTCTGGTTTTCTTTAAATCAAGAAGCTTCATTCTACAAGAATGAACCTGGGCATTTTCGTTATAGTTCAAATTGATAAGCGACAAAATAGCAGCCTGTGAATCAATAAAAAACACAATATTATGATCAAGGCTGTCTGTTAATTTATCAATTGCATATGATATAACCGCAATCTCACCATCAAAATTGTCACAGTACCGTCCAACAGGACAGCTAATACTAAAAATATTTGAATAGGCTTCAGCACTGGCATTTTTTATCACATTTTCGGCTGAACCATCAGTATACACATGGAGATACTTGTCAGGAGGGTATCTGCTTTGTATAGTAGCCAGTGCAGTGCTCTTTAACTCACTCTTTATAGAAAGCTGCTTATTTACATTCCAATTAAGATCCAGATGTCCTTCCAACCCTCCATGACCCAGAACAGGATTCCATTCTCGTGAGAAAACCTGACGATTAGGAGTGGGAATATCATAAGTATCATAAAGATCGCTAACAGTCAATAGGAAAGATGTATGGGTTTTTAGTCTCTCATTTGCTGGCCTATAATAATTTTAAAAGTTATTATTTCTTCTTAAGATTTTTTCAACAAGGCATATGGCACTCCTTTGGATAAACCATAAGATGGATAATAATACATTAGTATAAATGAAAGTAGATACAATTGAGTTCAAAAGAATCAGGACATTGAATAATTGGATACATAGCTTTCTCTAAAATATAAGCAAAAGTTACGAAATTTGGCAAGCGAGATAAGTGACAATATCATTATTATGTTGATAAATTTTTAACATTCAAGTAAAATTTCACATACATTATACATTTATGTATTTAAATATCTCTAAATTCTATATTTCTATTGCATTAAGTACTTTCTTATATTCAATAAAACTGCAAATTTTGACATTTCATAAAAAAAGTTTAAGAGTTAAGTAGTTCATGCTATGACTGAGTCACTGAGTGTTCTATTTGGCAATTTTATGTCACTGATGACATGTATATCCTTAACTTTAGTTATTTTCTTAATTAAGAAATTTGATTATTAGTTGATATTTTGAGTGCAAAATATACTGAATTATAATTAAACTAATTCAAATATTTCACACAAAAAGTTTCATAAATATAATTATACCATTCTATTGTATAAGTAAATTATATATCTTAATCATTTAAACTCCTATAGAGAATAAAAATTCTGTTCCTAATCTCTTACAAAGATAAGACTAATAGAAATTATTAACAAAAATATCCAAATAAAAATAAATTAATAACTACCAATATTTACACTTTTTGTTAAAAATGGAAGTAGACTATTTTTAAAAAATGAAGAAATTTAGATTTTAGATACATATAAACATTATAGACATAACTGAATATTTTACTAATAAAATGAGAGATGGAATATGAAAGTATTTTTGCTTATATACAATACTAAACAGCATAAGAATTAATGAACTTATTTTAAAACACCTTTAAATATTAATATCTAAAATCAAATTAAAAAAATCTATAAAAACTAGCACTGTCAACTGCCTGCAATATTAACAATTGTAGCATTCAAATGGTAGCAGTAAATGCTTAAAATTTCATAACTTTTCATTAGAGTTTTAGACATTGTATAGTTAAAGCAACATACAAATTGGCCAAAATTGCAAGAATTATTTTTAAACATTAAAAATTGAAACTAAATATTTTATGAGATATGTGAAACACTTACATCTTTCTCTTGTTGAATAGAAGATAATTTTTCAAGAGCTCTTTTATTTTCAAAATCAGCTTTATCAGCACGTTTAGTTTCTTCTGACAATCTTGACTGCAATTCTTGTACTTGTTTCTTATACATATCTACTTGTGATTTCATCATTACAGTCCTCTTCAATTCCTAATACAAAAATTTAAGTTTTCTATTACAAAAGTTGCGTTCAAAACTTTTGTAAATGCAATCTTAGCTCATGAATCAAATTTTTTTGATAAATTAAAGTTCATAGATGCTAATTAAAGACATTGCATTTAATGTACCAATAAAATTGTTAAAAGCACAGGAACATAAACTTGATTTTCATAATACAATGCAATAGTACATAGACAATGTTTTGCAGTAAAACTATAGAAATTAGATATTGATCTACAGTAACTAGAATATTTGCCTTATTTATAATAATAAAAAGCAATATCTGTATGCAGCTATATCAAAAAATCCAAGAGGTATACCCAGATATGACTCTCAGTGAATTTTTGAAATTCTATGTAGAATTTCATTTATTTAATACTGAAATGGAATATTGAACATTTTTACATCAACGTGTTTGTAAAAAATAAATTATCTCAGAGTTTTAATCTTAACACTAACGGAAAGTATGAAGAATGATTTTTTTTTTCAATAAGCTATACACAGAATTCATAACATAATATCCCAATTTTTAATGATTTTTTTTGTTAAAGTATGTTTAAGGCAAAAATTTTTCCTATTCCAACATCACCCAAATTAAAAATGAATAAAATTATGAAATTTGACATATATTTGAATTTCAGCATTTTGCATTTACCGGAAACAGTGGCACACGCTCTGCCTAACTTCAGTTTTAAAAAACTTTAAATATTTCAAATATTATTTTTTTACTATAAAATTTCAGCAGAATTTCCGATGTCGCTTATGATGTCAGTGCCAGCAGAATCAGAACCAAAATAAGTATTGCTTTGCAGTCTACTGTTTAAATGTATGGTAACGGCTTTGTAATAAATTAACTGTTCATCTGAAAATTCTGTATTTTCTCCCATATATCTGCCAGTAAGTGAAATTAAACTTTAAACAAATTTATAATTGGTGCTTATTTCAATTTTATAAGTATACCTAGCACAAATTATTCTGATCAGAGAAGAAATCTATCAATTGCTTATTGATATATGATGCTGATGCCATCTAGTTGTATAGAAACATAATGTTGTTGTATTTTATAAAGTTTTCTTCAAATATGAGAAATAAGAATTTCTTGCAAATATGAGAAAAATTCTAATTTCCACGAAAATATCAATGTGTTTGCAAAGAAAAATAAAAGATTGGAATTTATGTATAAATAGATCCAACAGTAATATTTAGTATTTTATAATAATGCATTTTTCCTCCGGCTTTTATAACCTCAAAATGAATGTAGTGCTTGCTTAAAATAAAACTGACTGGAACAGAATTGTCAGAAATACATTGGATGCTATTGGAAACTATAAAGCGATGAATGAAAAGGGATATGCCACTGTCATAAATCATCCTAAAAGTCTATAAAAAAAATGGGCTTCAGAATGGTTCTTAACAGCTTTATGAATGTTAGAAAGTGTTGAAGACCCAGACCGTCCGACTCATCCTGAGGACTTGAGCAACTATTTGGACGGCCGGGATGTTAGAAAGTGTCGAAAACCCAGGCCGTCCGACTCATCCAAAGGACTTAGAGCAACAAATTGGACGGCCGGGAAGGAAAGTTAGCGGATGCTAACTTCCAAGGTCATCGCACCGACGGTCCAGAGCACATTTATTGAAATCTTAAAAGTATTATACAGAAGGTTCAATAGCTTGGAAAAGATGATGAATACATATTAATGAAGATTGTTGAATATACAGGAGTTTGCTGAAGATGATATCTACATAGGATGAATTTATAAACACGAACAATAGTTATGGCAAATGGAAAACATAATAGATGCAGATGATGATGATGATATAGATATTATTTACAATATTATTGGATAATTGCAGATCTATTAAGTGAAATTAAAAATATCAGGTATATGGTGTCATATAGAATATTGCATCAGATGGAAGGTAAAGTAATCAACACCGGACAATACAATAAGCATTAGACGACAAGACATAAACACCGCAACACAACAAATATAACAATGCACAGAAAAGTACAATAGTACGAGAACCAAGATAACCAATGGGCAACACCCTCAGGAGAATCACAGACCAAAGTAAAATATTGAGAGCAGGGGATGTTAAAAAGTGTGTAGTTACTAAAGATAACTATTTTGAAGGAAATTCAGTGGAAATATTTTTCTGTTAACAGTATTTTTAAATAAAAAAATTTCTGGAATTATTTTAAACTACTTTGTATATATGTAACCAACACTTAAAGAATAAAATTATGAAATTTGTCATCCATTTGACCTTCAGCATTTTACCTTGTAAAAAATTTACTTATCTAGTGAGATTTGCAGATTTTTTAGTTCCCAGCAGTTAGCAAGTTTCTTTCTTGTAATAATCCCCCAAATAAATCATATAACTTGAACTGAAACAGATTTGTAAGAAATACATTGGACGCCATGGAAAAACATGAAACAATGAATGAAAAAGGTTATGAATAAAAGAGGATATTTAAACACAGGAGAATTTTTAGTAAATGGCTGTGTGTATTTAGATGGGCCAACTGAAAATGACATCTCGGAGCTATTGCAAGTTGAGAGCTTTTTCAAAAGGTGAATAGGCAAACACTGGTTATGTACTGGTGTACAATCAGTGGAAAACCTCTGTATCTGCTGAGCAGGCATATATGAAGCTATATAGCAGATGACTTATGAGCTATCGTATGGTAAAAGTGTTTTCAAAAAGCCACCAGGTAGGTTATAGAAAATGTCTAGTTTAAATATAAACTTCTTGGCCAAATTAGACAAAAATTGTTTGTATAAAATACTTATGAATTTTTTGTGATGACTGTTTTCATTTAATGAGGCTGAACTTTAATATTTTCATTTAAATAGGGTTTGATGTAGTCAAATGAAACTTAAGCAAACAAATAGCAATATATATTTTCCAAACATAAACTCCATTAAACTGAAAAGAAATATTCATGTGTGAGGAATAATAAATATATTTTGATTAACATTTAACAGAAAAAAGAAAATTAAAAGAATACAATCATTAGTGGAAAAATACATGAATTTAAAAATTGTGCAAAATAAAAAATATTAAAACTAATTAAAAAGATTTAACACAAACACATAGAACGCAAACAACACTCTTGTCAAACATGTACCTCTTCCAGTTCCATATTTTGTTGCATGTAGTTAGTATTCTTGGCTTCTAAAAGCTTTACCTGACGTTTTAAGTCACTCATATCCTCTAAAATAAAAATAATTAATAATGGCAAATTGCATGCAAAAATTCAGAATACACATACATAAACTGATTCTTTAACCAAAAATCAAAATAGTCTCTGTAATATTAATATGTGATACACTGTATGCCCAAAAGTATCCGGACACCTAGCATTATGAAATCAGAGAAGCATGTTGCACATATTAATAGAATGTTGTTCTACCTTTTGCATCAATCACAGTCTGCAATCTTCTGGGGAGACTTTCTACCAGCTTTTAAAATATTTCAGCAGGAATTGCCTTTCATTCAGCGATGAGAGCTGCAGTGAGTCCGCCACGGAAGATGGGCGATTTGGCCTGGCACATATTCTGTGTTCCAATTCATCCCAGAGGAGTTCAATGAGATTCCGATTGGGATTCTGTGAAGGCCAGTCTAATATTTCAACACTCATCTCTGAAAACCATGTTCACACAGTCTTCGCTGTGTAAACAGAACAGTTATCTTGATAATACAGAAACGATCCTTTCCCGAACTGCTGCCAGAGAGTTGGAAGTGCAGAGTTGTTAAGAATGTCAACATACATTGCAGTATTCATGTTTCCCACCACAGAAACTAAAGGGCCCAGGTCGAACCATGAAAAACAGCCCTAAATCATGATATCACTGCCACTAAACTTTACAATTGGTACAATACACTCGGGCAAGAAGTGTTTGCCTGACATCTGTCAAACCCAGATGCGTCTGTCAGACTACCAGACAATGTAGAGGGATTTATCACTCTATAGTACTTGTTTCCACTGCTCCACAGTCCAATGACAGTGAGCTTTGCATTACTGCAACTGTTGTTTCGCATTGACTGTACTGATGTTGGGCTTGTGAGTGGCAGCATGACCATGGAAACCTATCTTTTTAGTTCCTGATGAACAGTCCCAGCACTACAGACGATGCCAAACACATTTTGGAACTCACCAGTGACCCACAAGACACTGGGGCCTTGGGATTTCACCATCTTCTTCAAGGTTTGAAGGCTACAATCTGTGAGTTTCTGCAGTTTACCACTTTGTTTTCCTGCAGTTCCAGATCCCAGATGTGACAATTTTACAATGACATCACTTACAGTTGATTGAGGCACCTGCACCAATGCCGAAATATCATGAACCGATTTGTTTCAACAATGGCATTCAATTATCATGCCACATACAAACTCACTCAGTTCTGCCGACTTACTCATTGTCTTTCTAATGGAACCGACTAACTCATTGTCTTTCTCGGGCGGTTTATGACTGCCCGAGGCTGCAATGCTCACTTTTATCTTGCTCTATGATGTACATAGCCACATCTACTCTCTCCAGGAGTGTCCGGACACTTTTGGCCATATAGTCTAGCATACAGGATCACAGTATATAACTGGCAAGGCATACTTTCAAAACACATTGAAATTAGAAATTCTAAGCCAAAAAAAAAAAACATTTAAGACCAGAATAAAATAACCAAATCAATATTAAATAGTTCATGCTAGAACAGATGAACATCTTACTATTAATGCATAATAACCTGTGTTTGTTTGTATGTATGTAGTCAGTATGTCCCCCTTATTCTGAAGCCAATAATTGTTCTAGCACCTCGTTGTTTTTTCTAAAATGTATTATTCTATACAATAAGTAGCAGAAAACTTTCAAAAAATTTAATAGATAAGTACGTTTGAAAAACCTCTAAAAAAAAAGGGGGAGGATTGATCTTGTTCTAAAAAACATATTTCCTTTCTCAATTTTTCGATCTATAATCTTGATTTTTGTTTTTAAACAGAAGCTAAATGTGTTTCGAACAGAGCTGAAGCACCAGAATTTTGAAAAAGTTTATAGTTTATTTTCTACATATTTTCAAAAGGCAGACAAATTTCAGAAATCTTAGGAAGAGGACGACAGGGACACCCATTTTAAAAATCTAACGGACACCTCAATTTTATGGTTGCGATCTCATTTCTTGTTTAAACGGAAGATAAAAATTTCAGGTTTTGTTGCTCAAGTGTCAAAAATTTAAAAAAATCAATTGTTTCTTTGTTACAGAGTTATTTATCCTGGAAAGATGAAACGAAATGTCTTAAGAAAAGTTACATAGATACCAGCTACAAAATCTACCTTTTAACACAATTTTTATTATAGGATCTCTATTTTCTTATCAAACTACAGCTAAATATATTTTGAAGGGCCCTATGTAGCAAGATTTTGAAAAAGTCCTTAGTTTTTTTTATACAAATTTAAAAGGTTTTTTTTTTTTCTATACAATTTCGAATTCAAAAATTTTTTTTCACCATTTATCTTCAAAACATAACATTTCATTGCTATAAACAGTGTTGCCATTTCAAAAGAAATAAAGATATTTAAATCATTTAAACAATTAAAAAATACTTTTATTATCTAGAGTACTAATATTGAGTCCATAGAGTTATAGAGACCTTAACCTCTATGACTGAGCCTATTGTTGAGACTTTTGTTATCGTTGGCGCTTGACGTCATAAACAGTGCAGGATTGAGATTTTTGGAAACTATTGGCGATTTGCATTCGGCAATCAGTTTAGAAGAGCAATGGAAATATAAAAACTATGTTTGCTTAAAGCAGTGCAATTAGTCTAATTGTGCCATGATTGTTAAAATTGCAATTTCATTCGTATCTGCCTATAATTTGAATCATAGCCTCCCCCCCCCCCCTTATGTTTTTATCAATATTTTAATCTATTTTAGCTCCTGTAGCTCCAAATAACATAGATTTTCATTATTATTTAAGGGGTATCGTGCACACTACACGAGTGAACACAGACACTTCCTTAGTGGTATTATGCTTGCTGCAGGGGTTTACATCTCAGATAATTGTTACAATGTAAATGTTACACCCAGGGCTGCCCTGAAGAAAATTATTGAGAGTATGCAGTGCTGTCTCATTTAAAGAGTATTGAAATTGTGGAGTTCCAAGGGGCGGAGCCCCTGGTGGGGGCGTAGGGCATAAAAGGGGGACGTTGCCCCTTGAAAATTTTTGAATCATTTAGGCCATATAATTGACAATATTAAGCCATAAATCACTTTTTTTACAATATTAATGGCTTAATGCTTAACAGGGCATATACTAATATGTATATATATATATATATATATATATATATATATAAATAGATTAACAGATATGGATCATTTTGTAACTTTGAATGCTTGCTATTTTTTTTCCTGCACTTACATTTGTTTTCTTGTAACTTTTCACTTACTCACTTTAATATTACCTACATACATAAATCTAAGACTGGTCGTCTATAGTCTATCCAAACCCACGATGACAGTTGCCACTTTCATCAGTTTTTCATTCCTTTCCTGGTCGTACGCAGGATATCATTTTGAGGCTTGGGGGGGGGGGGGGGGGTTCAGAGGGTTTTCCTTATTTCGTCATTTGTTTCCATTCAAGTTTGTCAAGACTGGCAAAATAAAAAGGCTGAACTTTGTTAAAAGTTGCCCCAAAACCAACAAATCCAAAAACTTTCTTGAGACCTTGAGAGTATGCGGCACGTACTCGGTATTTTTCAAAATTTCTTGAGAGTGTGCAGCGCATACAGCACGAACCCTTTCGGGAAAGCCCTGGTTACACCCTTTTATGCACAGAATCTCCAATAGACCCACTCAACCTGCTCATGCTAAACTTAGACCCGTTTCTGTTGCTTTGTGATATTTTGGCCCTAGTAAGGGGGAGGGGACCAGAGCCTGAGGGAGGAGCTTTTTAAATTTCCATTTTTTCCTATTTTAGCAACTTTTCATTTGATTTTAATGCAATTTATACAATGTATTTTCTACTCGACAATGAACCCACTCGAACCCCCACTTGTTTTTATCTATTTTAGTGACTCTTGCTCTGATTTTCATACAATTTTCACATCATATGTATGTTCTACAATGGACCAACTCACTCTGCTCATGCTAAACTTTGATTCACATTTGTTGTTTTGTGATTTTTGCTGCGACTGCACAGGCACAGAATATATTAAAAAACTAATTGCTATAAAAACTGGTTGCTATATTTAATGGTTGTTAGTGGGAAAAGCTCGCTAGTACACTACATGACAGTGAAAATGAGACACCAAAAAGGAGTTAGCAGAAAAATTGCAGGGTGGACAAAAATTGCAAATTGCAGGGTAAACGCAGCTCACCGAGTTATGTAAATGATGCAAAATGTGCAACTGTCCCACACATGTTGAGTGAGATATAAGGGAAGGAACCTACAGAGTCGGCAATAGTTGAACAGCTGTGTCTGCCAGGAAAATCATTTTGCATTTTTTTTGTCTCAGAGGAAACGTGTAGTAGCAGAGTATGCCAGGTCGCCACCAACCGAGGCAGTTCCTGTACAGATGATTTCATGAGGGGTACGGTGATCTGACTCAGAAGGGCAGGTTGGTCCATACGTCAAATCTCAGTGGACAGCCACCTACACACATCCATGGTGTACCAGCTGTGGCGAAGATGGTTGGAACAAGGGAATGTGACACATTTGAGGGGTGCCAGCATGACCAAAGTGATATCAGCACACGTGGACTGATGCATCTGCCGACAAGCATTGGTTGTTGTTGTTGAGACCCAGACCGTCCAATCTACCAGAAAGGTGTAAGGTAACTGTATGGACAGCCAGGAAGTGCCACATAATTTAGACTGGAACCCAGTGGGGGAGGCATCCACAGGGATCGTACCCTCCTTCTCCTACCACCAACCTCTCGGAAGGACTTACGGATCCACATGTTTAACGTGATCGTACTCCGCATGAACACGGCGGCAGTTGTAGCAGCGTGCAAATCCAGCGCGCAAACCACCGAGCTACCGCATCCGAAATGTGCCAACAGCACACGGTGTTCCCAGGTGGCCACCCACCCAAGTACTAACCGCGCCCGATGCTGCCTGACTTTGGTGATCTAACGAGAACCGGTGTTTTCAGCACGGTACGGCCGTTGGCAACAAGCATTGGTGGCCCCGCAGGCCACTTCCGTCGCTCTTTTGCAGCATGTGCAGAACATCCTTGATTCTCCTATATCGACCAGGACCATTATCTGTCGATTGGTTGCCGGCGACCTGTACTCATGGCACCTGTTAAGAAGACTGCCATTGACCCAACAGCACAGATGCCTCTGTTTGCAATGGTGTCGGGATAGAGCCACGTAGACGGCGGGATGGCACAGGGTCATGCCATTTCACCAGGTTAACCGTGTTTCACTTGGAGGTATGATATTTTTCATTGATAGTGTACCCATTTCTTGGAAACCTTTAAACATAAGTGTGTCAGTTTGTCAACAATGGAAGCTGAGTATGTATCACTAACTAAAGCAGCTAAGGAAAAGGTGTGGGTACAGAATATAATTGAGGAATGTTAAATGCTGGGATTAAACTAACAAAAATAATAGTGTCATTTTCTGTGATAACCAAGCAGTAATAAATTTTTCTAACCCTCTAATTGAAAACAATAGAATTAAGCATATAGATGTAAAATATCATTTCCTAAGAAATTTAATAGTCAATGAGTCATTTAATGTTAAATTTGTGAATAGTAAAGATAACTTATCAGATTATTTTACTAAACAAATGACTAAGGAAAGAATATTTAAACTTTGTAATGAAATATTTAAAATGTAAATCAAAACCATTAACCTTTAACTCTTTCGCGACGGTTGCCACGCCCACACATCGGCTGCAAACTTGTATTCAAGGATGGCCGCCAAGCATTTGTGGCGGAGAAAACTGTACCCTAAAAGATGGGTGCCACGTATGCGCATTTTTATGTCGAACCTTTTTATTTGTCTACTAGATGGCATTAAATGTCCGTGCGAACAACTCCAACGTATTTTGCAGATACTTGACCTTGACATAGGAAGGATCCAATTAATCATTTCCCCATTTGGAGTGGTGAAACATGGTTTTGTAATATAAACAAACAAAGCACTTCTCGTAGCATCAGCTATTTTATAATTGAGTTCCGGTTCTCGTTTTGATTTCAGCTTAATGATTTCGTTGGTGAATCATAGGAATATAACAGAGTATTTTTTTTTGGTTTGGGTTTTAGAGGCAGTGAAATTATTCATTTATTTTGGATAAAAGAATGGGAGCAACAAACGAGTATTTTGTATTCAGATTTGTTTGAAAAATATACATGAAATAGAAAATAAATATTTCTTTTATTCCTGAAAAAAGTAGATTTCTGTGTTGAATAGGTGAATTTTAGTGAATTTTCTTCGAGAGTTAGGCTTAGCGCAAAAAATTTGCCATCCTTTAGGAACAGTTTGGAAGTGAAGCGCTTCGTCCTTTGGGCCGGGGCAGTTCTGGAATGCCGCCATCGCGAAAGGCTAATTTGAATACACAGCTTTAGAATATCAAATGGCATTATATATATATTTTTGTTTATCTCCACTCATTGATATAAGCTAATATATCTTAGAGTTTAAATTTTTGTGACATTGAATCTGTTAACCCTTTCCGGACGGCAGTCTTGAAAGCAAGTTATCAATCGAAGCGTGAGCATGTCAACCATCTGGAAAGGGTTAAACATTACACTATTGTATATACATCCATTTTCAATTGCTCGCATAATGCCAGTTAGTAGCTTACGTGTATAAAGTTTTGTATTGATAATAAATCACTTTAGTAGTAAATGTTGGAAGTTTTCATGAAGGACATTTATTATCTGATTTCTTATGCCATGTATCTTAAAGTTTTAGAATTTCTGTACAATTAGTTAGTATTGATTATGTATACTTCCCTTGTACTAAATAATAAAAGGATTAAGCCTTTAAATTGTAAATTTAATGTTTATACTCAAATTTCATGTAAATTTAAATATTGTGCTTATACTAAAAATTTTAACCTTTTAAAGTCAATGTGTTGAATATAAAATATGTTTATACTTAAAATTTAAACTTGAATTTCATGATTATATCCAAATTTAAAAATCATATGATAACTTGATAGTTATACTCAGTCTTAAAATTTTAAACATTACTGTCTTTAATATTTTCCATTAAATAATTATCTAATTTTTATGGAAATGTAAATTTAAGCTTTTGAATGCCTATACTTCATATTCAAATGATGTTGTATGTGTATTTCTACTTAAAGTAGCTGTTGATCTTACAATGTAGTTTACTATACACAATTGTTTTTCTTTTTCAATGTTATAAGTATTTTTGCCTTTAACTTAAAATTTTATAATGATGTGAATTTTTAATTTTTTTTTCCTTCATTATATTTTGGCAGGATACTGGGGGCCTTGGTATTTATTAACATACCTTGGTTTCTCAGATTAAGTTCTTGTTGCATATGCGTTGAGACTTAGGGATTGGCATGAGGGGGCCGATTGTTGGAAAAATGCAAGTAAAATATCCCGATTCACGTTTCATGTAAACGTGCGTTCATAAAATTCTTGGTGAATGACTCACTAAGTTCTCGGTCGTGAACCGTGACGTTTTTCTCACATGCATTTTCATGCAAATTCAGTTCTCAATGCATATGCAGTTCATTTGCATATTCGGGGGGCGAAACGGTTACGATGGTGTTCCAGAACAATCCCATCTTCGGAAATATATAGCAGAACTTTCTTGAAGCAATTCGCCTTTTGGATCAATTGGGTCAATCGGTATGAACGTTAAGTCAGAGGTGTTGGATGAATAACACTGACTGTTTATGCAGTATGACAGCTGTTAGTAATTAGTTCTAAGTTTTGTGCAAATTGACTATATCTAGCATGACTAAGTTAACACTCATTAATTTTTCTTTAAATTATGCTAAGTCACGAGAATGTTTACCGCTGTATCTATTTCAATGGAACTTTTTTTGCCAAGTGTGGCACCGGCAATGGTGGCTTCAAGTGCACGCAAGGAACTTAGGTAATATAAGCATTTCATTACTGTAGTAATAAGTGCTGAAAGAATGTTCTGATTATGTCAAGAAAAGCCGATATGGAGCTCATTAGCTCAAATTGTGTATAAAGTATTGCTTTTATTTTGCATGAGATTACCAAGTCTGTAACTTGCCTAAAGTGCTTAATTTATTCACAAAATAAAAGTGAAATGGATTTTATAACTTGTATCGTATTTTCATTTTGCACCAATGCACATTAACATTCATTGAGCTGCTATCGCTCGCTGCTATAAAAAATATCAGTGCTAGTCACTATAATACAGATTGTTGATGAAATGTTTTTGACATGTCATCTATGATATTATTTCCACAAATCAAATTATTACTAAATTTAAGAACATGCTCTTCCTGCCTTGCCCTCCCGCCTAGAAAATGGGATTGTCCAATGATGCAGATCAGTTCTCCTCTCTTCGCTGCTAAACGTGCTGTGGTATAGAGGAAACATTTTCTTCCTATGGGCACGCGACAAAAACGGAATGCAACCCAAATGCTTGGTGACTTTAGGCACAAAAATATAAATTTGGCGATGAATTGCCAAATTGGTGCAATTCTTGGGCATAATTAGGAAAAAATATTAAAAATTGTAAAGAAATGGATTGAGCAAAATCATAGAATCAACAAGAAAATTTTCATAAAAATTACAAAAAATTCGTAAAAGTTGGCAGGTATGCACATGGCATGCATCAGCCAACATGCCCAGCAAAGTACCCAGGTGCTTCCTTGGCCACCAGTCTCCCCTGATCTCTCACCAATCAAACACATCTGGGAAGTGATTGGATGTCGCTTGCATGTATTGCTACTGCCGTGTTTAGAAGATGAACTCTGGCAAATGGTTGACAGGGAATGGATAGCCATCCCTCAGGACACCATCCGCATGCTCACTGACTCTGTACCTAGAAGTGTTGCTACCTGTATCGCCACTCGCAGAGGTCCTACAACCTACTGATCAGACGGTGTTATCGATCAATGTATCATGTTGCAATAAACATCACTTATTGTTCGCTATTGTCTCTCTCTATTTACCGATTTTCATCACTTTCTGCCCACTCCTTGGTGTCTCATTTTCACTGTCACGTACTGTTTATATCTTAAAAGATGAGAGTTTCTTTAATGTTAAAAACTGTGGGACCAATTTTCCTAAAGCAAATTCATTAAGTAATACTCACAACCTAGACTAATAAAGAGTTACCAGTAGATTAGAAATTAAGTATCATATATCCATTTCATAAAAAAGGAGACACTTTGAATTGCTCAAATTACAGAGGAATTAGTTTATTGTGTACAACATATAAAATTTTTTCAGATGTTTCATTTGATGAAGAAACTGTTGGAGATGGAATATTTAGAAATGGAAAATCCACCACAGAATAAATCTTTATGTCAGATTCTGGAAAAACATAAAGAAATTGGCATTGAAACTTTTCATTGATTTTAAAGCTGCCTATGATAGTATTAACAGAACAGGCTATGAAAAAGTTTGAAATACATGAAAAATTAATTAGACTTGTGGATCTTACATTGACTGGAACTTGTTCCATTATACAGATCCAATAGGGAATCCCAAAATCTTTTGATATTAAAAATGGTGTTAGACAGGGAGATGCACTTGATTGTCTACTTTAGCCTACGTAGCCATGGAGAAAGTAATTAGAGATTCTAATATCAAAAGAAATATCTCCATAAATCTATTTAAATTCTTACATATGAGGATGACATCAGTATTATAGCCAGAAAAACAAAATATCTAAAGGAGGCAGGCCTTTCTTGCTTGGAAAGCACTGCTGATAAAATGCATCTGAAAATTAACCTAGACAAAACTAAAAGCAAGGTTTTTACCAGATGTTGGTTTATCCCCTTTGTATTTGAGACCAGTTTATATAAATTTGAATCTGTCAAGTATTCTCATGTTCAAAAGTTAAGCAATAAATGGAAAAATTAGCATATTCGATGACAGACACAATGTGTAACCACAAAACTTGTATACATGACAGGACCATGCATGCGGAAATCAGGCCATAGGAAACATTTTGCATACCAACATTTTTTAACAAGAAAACATAATAGGTATAAAAACAGCCTGTTTTGTGTAGAGCCTGTATTTCTACATTACAGATTCTAGAAGGAAAATTGAAATAGCTAAATTTTGAAAAATGAGTAGACACCATCATCTGAGTGCCACCGGGTGATGGGAGGTAATAGGGTAATAAACTCAAATAAACTGTTAAAATAATATTCGTTTAGAAAACAAAAATATAATTATAGTTGAAAATCACTGTTTTCATGGATTAAAATTGTTATTTCAGATCACACTTGATTGGAGAACAAAATTACAGCTATACTTATAAGACTATACTTAAAAGACCTACCTTAATTTATTCTTCAGAAACCTGGACTCTCACAGGACATGACAAAAAAGCCTTTTGTATCTTTGTGCAAAAAATTTTGCACAGTATATTTGATGGAATTCGGGAAAATGTTAATTGGAGAATTTTGAACTAAATTATACAAATATTCTAGCCTAATTAAATACAGGGTGTTCAGTTAATGTGGTGACAAACTCAGAGGGTTGCTAGTAGACATCAAAAGGAACAAAATTGAAATAGAACATGGCATTGCAAACAATGTTTAGTCGGTAAAAATTGTGAAAATACACATTCAGGTTCTGACATTATGCAGGGACGACAAAAAGTACAATAATAACTACAAAAAGATTTATTTGACAGCATGTTTATAACACAGCTTGTAGTGCACAGTACAATGCTGGAAAGGGAACAATGAGAATGATGTGAACAAAATTATTACAGGTGTTGGTCAAAGTGTTGGCCAAGGACGTCATTACACAGTCTACAACAACACAAAAATGATTCCCAGACAAACTCAAAGATACTGGGTGTGCTATTGATGTTTGTCACAGTGCCAACATGTGCAGAACACAGAGTTCAGCTGTAACCATTCTTGTACTTGTCGACAGGGAATCAGTAAACCGTTGTAACACACTTTCTTCCATTTCAGACGTGCATACATTGCATGGTTACCCTTCACTGGCTGCAAGGTCCCCATCTCCTGCAGTCATTAATCGATCTTGTTGAAGGTGGTATGGTGCGGACAATGCCATCTGCCCGATCGTAAATCAGATGCATATCAGCACATTCGTCATTCGTATAGTCAGCCATGACATTTCCACTGAAACAGACAACCAACTGCTACACGTGCCTACCCCCCAATAACACTACCTTACAAAATGACAGCATGTGCTCCTACCCCAGTGTATGTGTTTCGCGATGCTGCTGGCATCAGACATCATGAGCGAAACCATGAATGCATTCAGCGATTAATTGACATCTGCCTTCCCTCTCCTCTGGAGTCAAAATCTGCATACGTATTTTCACGATGTTCACCGACTACACGTGGTTTGTGAAACCATGTTCTATTTCAATTTTTGTCCCACTTGATGTCTACTAAACACCCTCTGAGTTTGTCGCCGCATTAACTGAACACCCTGTATATTGAAACTAATGGAATGCAATGGGTAGGTCATTTGCTAAGAATGGATAACAAAAGAATCACAAAGAAAATTTTGATGGCCACGCCAATCAAAAAAAGACCTATAGGATGAGTGAAGTTGAGATGGATCGATTGTGTGGACAAGGACTTCGAGGTATTAAAGATTAAAAATTGGAGAAGCATTGTTACAAGGGGGACAATTTGGAAAAATCTTCTAAGGACGGATAAGGCCAGCCAACAATAGGATGTCAAGCTATTCATGATGATGATGAAAATATAAGAGTCGGCATCTTAATTTGTTGAAAAAGTTACCACTACAATAATATGCTATACTTAAAAATTTATTTTTAATTATAGAATTATTAGGCACAATTAAATATTAGTAAAAACTTTTGTGCACAGATATGTTCCTCCCCCCCCCCCCAAATGTAAGAAAAGTGAACACTGACCTATTTTTTTCTTATATGATTCTATAGTGGTTTCATACACATTCTGAAATAAATAAGATTCATATAAACTTATAGGCAAGAAATAGCAAATTAATAGGCACTTTAAAAGGATGTAACAAAATAAATCATTTATATATACATTCAAGATAGCTTCAAAAAGTTCCCAGAATTATTACCTCCTACATAAAATAGTGAGAGAAGGCGAGACATTGCAATATCAGAATTTAGAAGTGTCCATAGCTTCAAAATTATTCCCAGAATAATCATTTCCTGCATGAAATAGGGAGAAAATGTGGTACATTGGATTATCAATATAGTCACCCCATAAGTGGCTATATTGAATAGAAATATCAATATAATCACACCACAAGTGGCATAACCACAAAATTTCTTTCTAACAACAGAAAGAGCAGTTTATTTCTGTGATGTACATGTAGCATCATCAGAATTCAAAATAGCACTTATTGAGCAGCATGCAAATACATATCAAATTTTGTATTTTGCTTCAGGAATTACTTACAGAGACATTAACAATGCTTCAGAAAGCTTGAGGTGATACCACAATGAAGAAATCACAAGTGTATAACTGGCATAACAGATTTTGTAATGGTTATGTTATCATTTATGATGGCCCACATAACATGCATTCCTCCACTTCAGCAACTGATGAAAACAATAAACATAACATGTTCAGGACGCTGTTCTCAGAGACAAACAAAACTGCCATAATAGCATCAGAAGTTGGAATATCCATTGGAAGTTGTCACAATATTCTAATCAATGATCTACACAACCAACAATGATGTTTGTCAACACATGGTCAACATACGGTATGGAATCTTGCCTCCAGAACACAAAGAAATGTGAATAACAGTATGAGGAGACCAAATCGCTATGGCTGATAGATAATGTATTTTTTTAAACAGCATAATCACAGAAGATAAGACATAATATTTATTTGTACAACAAAACGACAGTCATCTGAATGGAAATCAACATCCTCTCCTTGGTCAAAGAAATGTCTTGTGGACAGATACAAAGGGAAAGTAATGTTGGAAACTTTTTCAATTCAGAAATTTATTCTGGAAAGCTAAACGGTTAATAAGGAAATTTTTGAAATATTTTGTTGTTTGAAAGATGAGTCCGCAATAATAAACAAACAGATGGGTTCTCTTGCACAAGAATGCTCCAACACATAGCTCCATACTGGTCCAAGAGTATGTGGCAACACTGGGACATTCTGAATATACTCACAACTGTCACCACCCAAATTTAAAATATTTTCTCTCTTGGAATCCATGTTAAAAAACCAGCGATTCAGGGACCCTAAAGAAAATTGATTGTAAATCATTTTACTGTTAAATGTTTTTTAAATAAACAAATTTTGGGGATTTTTTAAAGCTACCTTGTACATATGTAACATTACAGGAGAAAATGAGAAACATCACATAATAATAAACTGGTTTAGAACGTAAAATGCAAAGCAAATCAAGATAAATAAGCATACATATGCTTCGGAAATCAATTGGATGTCACTCTTCAAATCCAGTTGATTTCCGAAATGTACGTATGTTTATTTATTTTGATTTACCCCGCATTTTACATTTTAAACCAGTTTATTATTGATTGTGTACAAAGTCACATGCTTTACTTACACATCACATAATATTCACATCTTCAAAAAAGAGTTTTATTTTATGATACTAATACAATGCTGCATTAGTTTTAAATATGAGATATCAAAATCCCCAAACAAGCAATGTCTCAAGTCAGTTGACAAGGTAGATTTGACGATAGACACACAGTATACAAAGTGGCTGAGAAGGAAAGATAGGGGATCATATTGTTGTAGAACATTTAAAATTATTAACCAGAGTTATGTGAAATATAAAAGTAGTTTCTCATGTCCGTTCCGGAAAAATTTGATGAAGTCTGGGCATCAAATGTTTTTAAACAATAAAGTATATAATTTAGAGCTTGAATGATGGGAATGTTTATGGAATCAGTATATCTTACATGGAGAGTTTAATTATGGTGGTCAAAAGGATTTATCTTATTGCAGATGTCAATAAAAAATAAAAAAAGAGTTTAGGCTGGAATGTGGGAAATAGCACAAAAAAAGTTTAAGATGAGCATGTGGTCTGAGAAAAGAATTTGAAATAATAATTTATGAAATAAGAAATTTTATAGGGGAGGTTATATTTATATATATATATATATATTAGTTGCAAATGCTATAGTATGACTAGTATGGTGCCGACAGACAAAATTTATGACAAAAAAGCCTGCCCTAGTTACAATATACAGTACAACCACAAAAATCCAGACATCCAGAATCTGAAAACCTCCAAATTCAAGACTTTTTCCAAATTTTCAAGGTTTTTTATTATTATTATTATTATTAATTACATTTTATAAACAAATGCCATATTTTCTGTTCGACTTTCTGAACCCTGAAATGAGATAAAATTTTAGATTGGATATAAATATGGATGGCAGTAGATAGGGGTTCATGGTTGGAGTGTGAATTATGTTGTTAGCTACGTGGTTAACCCCACCCCCAAGTCAAGATTCCCAATGAATTATTTACTGTAAAATATACACCTTTACTCAAATACTGATTTTTTATTATCAAAAGTTCCTTTTTTCATTATTGAAATAGACATATTTTTAAAACAATGTAATTTTTAATATTAAATGCTTTAAAACATTATTGTAACATTTTATCACAGATTGTTCAATTAAATCTAAAAATTATTATATATAAAAATTATCATATTTTTAAAACAATGTAATTTTTAATATTAAATGCTTTAAAACATTATTGTAACATTTTATCACAGATTGTTCAATTAAATCTAAAAATCCTGAGAATTCATATTAACGTTCACAGAAACTCATTTTGTTCACTTTGTAGTACGAATCCCATTCTTCAATGTATTCTGTTTTGTCCCGAGATTCCCTTCCCCCTCTCAATATCTGACAAGTTTTTCGGTCTCGTAAAACCTCCTCTCAGCTTGAAATCAACTGTATAATTTGCCTTTTGTTTAGAAATTCATATTTACATACTAGAAATAGCAAATAAATAACTAAATAATATCGTATCACACAGAACAGAGCAACAAGGTCATTAACACACTGACTTTTCAAAGGGGCCAGCTGCGGTTACGATTACGAACCAAGTAAATTCCTTTTTTCGCTTTCCCTCCCCAACACATCCGGTGTTGTGGCAGCGTAGTTATGACTCATCATATTTTAGAAAAGTCATTGAGAGGAGAGATAGTTTTCTTTTTTAGAAAATATATTTATTTTATCTACTGCGATATATTTTGCATATTTGATTATAACTAATAAAGTTTTTCCTTTTTTCGGAGTCATCAGCCTTTTTAAACATAACATTATATAGATGCTAGAAAATAAATAAATTTTTTAAATTCTTATTTTTTGTTTTTCGTTTCATTAATAGCGAAGATGGTTTAAACACATTTACACCTTTAAATATATCAGCAAAAGTGCTAATCCTCGAGCTTTATTAAATCTCGGCATTACATCAAATTCCTCATTAAAGCTCGACAAAGCCGATATAATGGAAGTTTTGCACTGTGATAATGATGCGTCAATCGTAAATAAATTGAATGATGGCAAAATTTGCAATATGATATTCAATAAATACAGAGAAAGTAGCGACGATAAATGTGGAGAAGAAAAATACCCATTAATAATCTTGTGCAAACAATTGATCATGCAATTAAAGTTTTTGAACAAAGAAGCTTTATAACCGAACAGATATAATGTTCGTCTACAGGATAAAAGAACTGCTTTCCCATAACCCAAAATTAATGAAACAACAAACATAATTCAAATATTTAAACATAATGAAATGTAATTTTATCATTTCGTTTCGTTCATACATTCTAGATTATTAATGTGTATATTTTTTCTTTGAAATTTCTTTTGCCCCATTTTTCGTATTAAATAATATGTTTTAATTGATTAACTTAACTTTTGTCATTATTTTTACTAAAAATAGTACTTTATAGTGTATTTAGTTAATATTAGGTTTGAATTTTATTCAAACTCTATAATCCGGAAAAATCGAAAATCCAGAATCGGCACAGTCTGGACGAATTCGGATTTTCGAGGTTGTACTGTATAACATAATAGCAGTAACATTATTAATCATCATTACTATTATCGTTATTAAATCCCTTGAGTCTTATGCTGTGATTGATAAAGGGGGGAGGGGAACTAAAATGCATTTCTGCATGACTTGCTTTTAAGAGCAAGATTCGCCACAGTATTATACAGGGTGTCCCAAAAAGATTGAAATGTGTTTTAATTCTTTACCTGTTGGAGATAAGTGGACAATGTAAATTGCAAAAATGTTCAAAGTAAAGTAGGAAATAAGATTGCGTTAATAAAATAGTCCTCCCATTAATTTTCAAAAAGTTACACTTTTAAATTTTTATACGACCTTCTTTAGAGACAAATTTGTCAATCAGAAAATTTTTATTTTTAACACAACAAGATCATTAAAAAACCCGCATATCTGTATCTTTAAAATTGAGCGAGTTATATTTAATTGAAAATTGAACATTGTGAATTAGGACCATATATCAAATTAGAAATGTAAATTTGTGACTATCACGAAAAAGATAAAACTGGATGATAATACATTGGATACACAACCACGTAGTGAGTACCACTGCTTTATATGATCTCTGTCTGTGTAATGCTTTATTTAGATGCATCTGTGATAAAAAATTTTGACACATATTAACGTATTTTTGATCTAAACAATTTCAATCATCAATTTGTTTCACTGATGTCCTATTTTCATCATCATATTTTCCTGATCATCGTCCTATTTTCACTGATGAACCCACCTTTTAGATGGTATGGAAAAGTGGCATAAGTCAGAATATTTTCTTTATCATAATTCAGTTAATTTTAAAGATAAAGATATGCGGGTTTTTTTAATGATCTTGTTGCATTAAAAATAAAAATTTTCTGATTGACCAAATTTGTCTAAGGGGTCGTATAAAAATTTAAAAAGTGTAACTTTTTGAAAATTAATGGGAGGACTATTTCATTAACGTAGTCTTATTTCCTATCTTACTTTCAACATTTTTGCAATTTACATTGCCCACTTATCTTCAACAGGTGAAGAATTAAAGCGTGGTTCAATCTTTTTGGGACACCCCATATATATATATATATATATATATATATATATATATATATATATATATATATATATATATATACACACTCAAGTGCCAAAATTCATGGAACAGCAGTATGCAAATTTACAAGTGGTACTTGCATCACGTTAAAAGGATATAAAGAGTCAGATCTGGGTTAAAACCAATTTTTCAAAATGAAATTCCCCGAGTTTTCCAGGTTTTCCCTGTTGTTTTCATCAAAATTCCAGGTAGTGTGTACTACTATTTGAACGCCAATTTCAAATAATAATTTTAGATTTAACTGATATTTACCATGAATACATGGCAGGCAATGTGGAAAAAAACATTAAAAATAACTCAAATTTTTTATATTTGTATGTAATTTTATCTGCATATACTGTACAAACTCAAAAATCTGGACTTTGCCAATTTGAGATTTTAGTATATTTTGGGCTGTAGAGTTTGGATAAAATTCAAACTTAATGTCAACTAAATACACTATAAAACATTATTTTTAGTAAAAATAACGACTAAAAGTCAAGTTAACCCATTAAAAAATATTATTTAATACAAAAAAATAATGGAACAAAGCAGGGTAAGAAATTAGAAAAAAAAGGTAGGGGCCAAATGGCCCCCAGCATCAATTTTTTATAGGCCATTTGAAAATTTCTAAGGGCCAAAATAAAACAATTTAACGAAATAAAAAATATACACGATAAAACCACATAGGCCTAATCTAAATATTTTATTTGTTTGCCAAATATATATACTTATTAAAATTTTTAAATTGACTTATCGTTTAATTCCCATTTTTAGTTAGTAGCCACTGGCCGGTAAGGCAATGAAGTTTAATGGCCAGTTGTTGATAGCTGCAAAATGTGTGATGTTTTTTTTCAACTTGCTTAATGTTATGCAAAATTGTGTTTAAGTATGTTATTTAATAATTTAGGAATTTGCTGGTATTACCTATTTATTTATAGATTTATTATACAGTAAACATAAGTCACTATATGTCTATTATCTACTTTTATTGATCTACTTTTATACAATCTATTATTTGGATGTTTATGCAAAGGAGGAGGATTTTAAAAATTGGGGCAAATTTAAGAGATTGGTAAGATACACAATTTTTTATTATTATTTGATACGAAAACAAGACAAATTCACAGAAATATTTAATATTTTTAATGAGTAATATTGTTAACATGCATTTATTATTGCTAACATTTTATTATTAACATTTAATAGATTTTCAAAACTTATTTTAAGTGTTTTTTTCTAAAACTAATTCATTTCTATAAGTTAGTGTCCCTATCCCCATCTTTTCCATTTCTTAAAGGTTTTTCAAATTTAAATTTTTTATTTATCCCATTTATGAATATTTTAAATATTTATATTCACTAATTTTTTTTTTAAATCTTGTTTTAAATCTTACCAATAACTTTTATTATAAGTCTTTTTAGGTGCTTTATAATATTTGTTTTCCAATAGATTATAAGAAAATTAATTTATCATGAAGTATTCAAATATTTTTGGAGGCAATTTCAAATTTAATCAATTAATTTAAGCAATTTCAAGTTTTCTCATCTTGATCTTTTTATTTTTTACTTTTCCAAGCTGACGAATCATTTACTATTATTTATTCCTCCCTAATATTTTTAAAAAGTCCGGCCACTAATTTTTCTTTAATTTAGAGGGTTTTACCAATGATTTTCGTTTGATCTTGTTTTTATTTTTTCGATCATTTACTATGTAAATTTTCAATCGTCACGATCATGATATTTCAGTCTTTTTTCCCGTTATATTATCAGACGTTATGAATGCTTTCATTTTAAAATTTCCCCAATATATGTATTCCATAACAAGGAAATTCTTTATCCTCTTAAGGAAATTTGACCTTTTTAATATTTCAACGATTTTGAATTTAAGAACTGTCGCCTTGTATCGCTAGAATCATGATGTTTTATTACAATACTCGAATTTTCCGATCAATAGGAGGGAAGGGCATAAACAGCTCTTGACTGGGGATAAGTTGACAATGGAACCGATTTAATTTTGAATGTATAATAATTGTTAACAGTTAACACTTCTAAAAACATAACTATGCAAACATTTTAGGAATCCATACATTTTTAGTTTTATGTATCATCGATGAGAGATTAATAACTTAAAACAGGGTACAATCTATAAAAGAAAATCTACAATTTCTCTGAACAAAAAAAACGGTAGTGCATCGAGACTTTAAAAATTCAGAAATTCTCGTGATCTACCTTTAAAATTAATATGAAGTACGTCCAGGTTAGTATCCTTCAAATGCGCTATTTTAGTCAATGCTACACACTTTCATGATTTCCATATGATCGTTTATGAACCATGAATATGTAGATTGAAGTAGAACAATACTATATAACATTGCAATATCAGCAATTTAGCTCGGAAAAGAATTCCCCTTCACCAAGGCTGATGTCCTTTATTCGCACCGGACGCCCAGATTTTAGTTCGCTTGGGCTGATCCAAAGCCGCAGCGAATTCCCAAAACTCTTTCTTATAGATTACTTCTTTTAATTTTTTATTATGAAAAACATGCTATAATGAATATTTAACCAATAAATAAATTCACATGCCAAAAATAGACAGAATGAATTTCACGCAGCATTTTTTATTTTAGCAAGTTATTTCAATTCTGCTCGTGCATCAGCTTTAGGGAACCCTTTTAAATTTGAGGTAGGTGTAAAAATGATGAAAGATCTACTAATACCAAAGATCTAGACTGGTCCTTGAAGCAGAGTAGTTACTTTTTCGTATAGCGTGTAAAAATGGTGTGTGTCTAGGTCAATGCATAGAGAGCGGGAAAGACACTACGCCACGGCATGTCGCAAAACATATCGGTGATTATTGACACATTTTTGTTACTCCACAGGTGGCATTGTTTAAGGAGAAGAGTCATTCTTTAAGCTATCACAGAGTTTGGTCGGTAGTCAGGATTTTGTTAATTGCCAGTTTTTGAAGTTTAATCACCATCTGGGGAAATTTAGTGGGAATATTTAGCTTGTTTTATATTATTGTATTAATTTTAAATTGACTTATTGTTTTATACAAGGAAAAAAAAAGGGTTTTTTTCCCTCTCGGTTATTTTTGGTAAATTATAGTGGTTTAATTCTAGTTGCGATTTGGCCCCTGATTCCGAAATTATGGTCGTAAACGATAAGAATTTGGTCACATTTCGAACATGGGCCCCGCAAATTTCTTAACCTGGAACAAAGGAAATTTTAATAAAAAATATACATATACAAGAAATAAAAAGGAAATGAAAGTTTAAATTTTATCATTTTGTTTAAACATCCTGTTACATTTTCAATTGTTTTGTTTAAACATCCTGTTACATTTTTGTTTAAACAAAATGACAAAAAGTCCTTTTATCCTGTAGGTAGATGGGCATTATTACGTGTTTGGTTCAAAGTTTCCTTGTTCAAGACATTTAATTGCATGATCGACTTTTTGTACATGATTATAAATAGGTATTTTTCTGTCGACCCCCCCCCTCACACACACACACACACACACTTCAATTCACTGGCAAAATGTCCCCAAATTTTTACTTTCTTATACTACAGAATAGAGAAAGTATTGTTTCCATGAATATTTTCTATTGCAAGATTTTGATGCTAATACATGTTTTAGGACCTGCTGGATACATTTTGACTATTTTAGAGCAATGTCTATCTGTTGTCAATTGCTAGTATACTGCCATAAATACTGATGGATTTTCATGAAACTTTATATCCACCTTTATTATAAAAAAATCTAGAACTAGATAGAATTTTTTGAAATTCGTGTAAAATTTCATATTTTCTGTGGCAGCATGAGACAAAAATTTGAATAATCAAGCATAAAAGGGATTATTTATGATTCAATGTTCATGAAACTTAACAGCTTCGATCATTATAGTAATGCTACTCAGCTGGTGAAGATTTCAGTAGTGAAGAAAGAAATTATCAGTAGTTTTAAGACTTTTTCAGTAGTCAGGTTAAGAAATGAAATATACAGGGTGTATATAAACTGATGGTCAGAACTGTAAGGGGTTATAGAACTCACTGAAACAAACAACTTTTGCAATACAATGTGGGGTCGGAAAGCAACCGGCGAACCACAAGAGGGTGCTTTCTCTGGAGTGGATAAAACGTCACGTCAAAAATGGAGAACACAGTAAATCCACATGCTACACGTTCCAGATGCTACCAGCAAAGGTTCTCCGTGAATGTGTGGACAAGAATTATCCATGACCAATTAATTGGCTCATATCTATTACCAGACCGCCTAGACGGTCAGAAGCACCTCACCTTCCTCCAGCAGGTGCTGCCGGATTTACTAAGTGTTACACCAGCAAATCATTGAGTGATTATGTGGTTCCAGCATAACGGAGCGACAGCACATTACACCAGGATTGTGCAGAGCTACCTGGACATTACCTTTCCAAATAGATTGATAAGTCGTGGTGATTCCGTTGAGTGGCCTCCCAGATCTCACGATCTGTTCTGTCTTGATTTTTTTTCTCTGGGGACAGCTAAAAAGCACCATTTACGAGATGCCCAACTAATCACCAGAGGACCTTGTCGACCAAATGAGCGTCGCAGCTGCAGAAGTTCGTGAAATGCTGGGAATCTTCCAAAGTGTATGCGATTCACTCTGTCACCTTTGTGACGCCTGTCTCGCAGTTGTTCATTTGAGCATTTGTTCTAAACATTTTGTGCATAAATTTCCATTATTTGTCTTCACTGCATTCATATTCACTTCATTCCATTTTGACGCGATATTTCATCCACTCCCAGAGAAAGAGCCCTCTCGCGGCTCGCCGGTTGCATTCCGGCTCCACATTGAATTGTGAAAGTTGTTTGTTTTGGCAAGTTCTATAACCCCTGACTATCAGTTTATATACACCCTGTATATGCTCACATAATACAAAATTGCATATACATAAAATTATGAATTATTTAAGCATATATATCATTATGTATTAGTATATATATTTATAAGTTTTTATCCAGTTAAAAATACTTTATATTGAAAACAAATATTTCCATTTAGTAAAGGACACGTTTTCACTAATGATAATAACAAATATTAATCTTTAATAAAAAATAAAATATAGCAATGTATTCATAGATATGAATATAATTTTAAAATATCCTTGCCAAAATGGTTGCTTTTTTTATTTGCCTAAATCATTATTTTAATATCACTTTTTGGAAAATATCCATTCAAAAGATTCATACTCATAGGAAAATATGTATTATGCAAAATTAATCTAAAAATTTACCATAATAAGTAACCAGAATATAAAAAGAAGCTAGTCTAGTCAATCTAATATGCAACATTTAGAAGATGGAGGGGAAAAGATACTAATGACCTTTTGGATTCTCATGAACATATGCAAAAATAATTAAAAAATCAACTCATTATAATAGCTAAAATATGAAGAAAAACTAGATTAGTCAATCTAATATGCAATATTTAGAAGATGGGGATGGATAGGAAAGATACTAATGAACTCTCGGCGATTCATAGGAACATAAAGTGAATTGTGTAATAGTGCTGTTTATAGGACAATAATTAAAAAATTAACCTTAATAATTAATCAGAATATACATATTAGATTGACTAGAAAATAAACTAGTTTAGTCAATCTAATATGTAATATTTTGAAGATGGAGATAGATGGAAAAAGATACTGATCGACTCTTGGCAATTCACGAGAACATATATTGAATTGCGCAATTGCAATTTATATGCAAATATTTATGAAATTAACTGTTCAGTGATTTATGCAAAATTTAACAACTTTTACGAAGTACATTTATTATGTAGCCATAAATCCCCATTGTTATGTTAATTTGATTAACAATTAACACCCATGTGGCTGTAAATCCCTGTTGTTATGTTAATTTGGTTGAAATTACTGTGCACATGGCCGTTAATTTACATTGGTCTTCACAGAAGACAATTTTCCATAGGAAACAATGCAAATTCCATAATCCACAGTATGAGGAAATTTCCCGTAGAAACTATGGAGAATCCATAGTAATCGGCATCTCTGTAAGCAGGTCATCAAACTGAAAATTCCTTGATTTTTCCAGAATTTTGAACAGAAAATCAATTTTTCCTGCAATTTCCCTGACATTTTAGTTCACTTTCAAATTCCTTATAAATTATCTGTTTTCCCGATTTCCAGAATGTGCACGAACCCTGCCAGATGGCTGTCAGTGTTGTCTGTTGGCCTCTTGAATGTCTTGTTGAAAGTTAAATAATGTGATAATGGCTATCCGACGGGAATTAACCGAGTTTGAATGTAGAATGATAGTTGGATCTTGACACATGGGGCATAGCATTTCGGAAGTTGCTGAAACTTTGAAGATTTCTCATTTAACAGTGTCAAGGGTGTATCAAGAGTACCTCATGGAAGGCATAACCTCCAGTAAGAAATAGTGTAGTGGACGTCCACGTCTGCTGAATGATCGAGACCAGCGATGTCTGAGCAGAAGCGTCCATGCTAATAGACGAACGACACTATGTCAACTGATTATCACATTCAATGAGGGATGCACTAGAAGTGTATCTGTGAGGTCTATGCAGCAAAATTTGGCTTTGATGGGATATGGCAAAAGAAGACTGACTCGAGTGCCTTTACTCACAGCCCATCATCGGCTTCGGTGCATCACCAAGGCTTGCGAACACGTGCAATAAGCCCTAGATGACTGGAAGAAGATAACATCGTCCTATGAGTCATGTATCAGTTGATACAAGCTGATGGTCGGGGTGTAGTGCAAACCCCATCAGGCTATGAATCCAACTTGTCAACAAGGCACCTTGTTAACTTGCCAACAAGGCATCATAGTTCCATAATGGTGTGGAATATTTACTTGGCATGTATTGAGTCCTTTGGTCAAATTGAATTGATCATTGATAGGAAATCGCTATGTTCAGCTGCTTGGTGACCATTTGCAGCCGTTTATGGACTTCATGTACCCCAATAATGATGGGATGTTCCAGGATGATAATACTACATGTCACCAGGCCCATACTGCTCGCCACTGGTTTGAGGAGCATTCTGAACTATTCCAACACATGATTTGGCCACCTAGATCACCAAACATGAACCCATTGGAGTATATCTGGGATATGATCGATAGAGCCATTCGTGTCCAAATTCCTGTATCTACCACAACTATGCAATTATGGGCTGCCATCAAGACAGCATGGCTGAACATTTCTCCTGGAGACTTCTACCAACTAGTTGAGTCCATGCCACATCGAGCTACTGCACTTTGCCAAGCTAAAGGAGGCCCAACATGATATTAGAGAGGAATCCCATGACTTTTTGTACTTGAGTGTATACTTGCGTATAAGTCGAGAAATGTGTGACAAAAAAAAAAAAAAAAAAAAAAAAAAAAAAAAAAAAAAAAAGGGAAAAGGGGGGGGGGGGGGGGATTGACTTTGCAAAGCAATCCATCATAAAATGATGCGGTAGTAATTATGCAATCATGCACTCCAAATTTCTCTGCACTTCAAAACTCCCATCATGACCACCAGTGTACCACATCATGACTGGACTGAAAGCAGCCACACCCAAACTACAGCCGCTGTTACAACTTGCTTATTTTCGTTCAATGTTCTCGTTTCTCCGATTATGGCTGATAGTCTTTGACAAAATAATGGCTCCTTTCAGAGTTCCACACTCCATAACATCCTCCTTCCCGGTCGTCCAAATTGTTGCTCTAAGTCCTCTGGACGAGCCGGACGGCCTGGGGCTCTCACACTCCATAACATCCGTCCGTCCAAATAGTTACTCAAGTCCTCAGGATGAGTCGGACGGTCTGGGTCTTCAACACTCCGTAACATGAATTGTGTAAAACTATAATGCAGGATTTTAAGTTGAAAGCGGTTTCTTTAGCAGAAAATACTAACAACTGTGCTGCAATTCTGGGTTAATGAAAATTAAACTCAAATATTGGTCGGAAATTTTAATGAACCAGATATTGTTTTGATTACATGATGGTTCAAGGACGCGTGGGACAGGAATGCAATACTTGCGGGAAATGGTCACCAAATTATTTAAGAAATGTTGCTTTTGTGAACTTGATTGCATAGATGGGTTTTTATAAATGACGATAACAGTGATTCTTATGACATGGGCATATATAGGATTGCTGATATTTAAATGATGCGTCAATGGTGGAGAAAGACTTTTTCATCTGTTTATACTCAAATTTAAAATAAACTTACATTCTGTGCTTATACAAAAATTTTTAATCTTTTTAAGGTTGATGTGCTAAATATGAAATATGGTTATACTTAAAATTTAAACTTAAATTTTTGATGTTTATAATTAAACTTAAACTAAATTTAAATTTTGAATGCTAATACTTAAGCATTGAAGTAATGTTGTATATCAATTTCTACTTGATGTATATGTTGTTTTTACAATGTAGTCTTCTATACTTAACTGTTTTACAAATGCTGTAGGTACTTATGCATTTTATTTAAATTTTGTAATGATATGATACTTTGAAATTTATTCCTTCATTATATATTTGGTAGGATACTGGGGCCCTTGGTGTTTATTAATATACCTTGGTTTCTCAGAGTAAGTTTTTCTTTGCATATGCATTGAGACTTAAGGATTAGCATGAGGCCGTGAATGGACGTTTATGCAAATTTAATATGAATGACTCTTTCTGCTCACCAGTGTGAACCGTGATGTTTTTCAATATGAGGTTTCACGCAAATCAGTTCTCAATGCGTATGCATCTCATTAGCATATCTGAGGGCATTTCCGGAACAGTCCATTTTCGGATATATAAGACAGAAGTATCTTGAAGCATTATCATTCTATCTATTGTCTATCATCTGTCGTCGATCATAGGATCGGTCTAGATCCCTGATATGGTCAGTTTAGACCAGTATGTGTGGGATGTGTTTAGTTAAAAACACTGACTTATTTTTCTAAAGTATGACAGCTTTTACTGAAGTTACGTGCATTTAAATAAAGCTAAGTGTTAAATTTACTTACGTTGAAATGTTTGGAAGTCACGTGAATATTTGCCGGTATTTCATCCATTGGATCCTATTTGCCAAGTGTGATACCTTCAACGGCGGCTGCAAATGCACGCAAGTTATTTAAGGTAGTATAATTCTTTACTACAAACACTTCAAGAAAGTTCTATTGAACTAGTTGTGTCTACGAGAACCTTTGTACATAGTATTGTTTAAAGTTTTACGGCATGGAAATTACGAGTATGTGAAAATTGCCTAAATTATGTTACTCACACAATAAAGTGAACAGTGTTTTTCATTGAACTGACTTCGTATATTTTTAACGACCCAACCAACACTTCATAAATGGTTTTTGATCTGTGCATACTTCTGATTAAAATAATATTCAAGAGCTGTGTTTCAGAATACGACTTCAAGTACGTATCGAATCATCGCTTCATCTGCTATGCCTAAATTTTTACAAGTCAAATTAGTAGCATCTCGAGTATTATTGTTATTAATTCTCATACCAGTAACTAATTAAATTACTAGTATTCCATCACACTTTACCTTTAAAGAAAGTGAACAATAAAAATAAAAAAATTAAAAAACATAGTGATGATATGAATTTTGGAGACCATACCCTATTTCTAGCAAGAACAGACTTTTGCTTCAGTTCTGTAAACTGGAAAACGTGGTGTGAGTAAGATTCCATTTGGCTCAATAACTCCTTCTTTCATTGGCATTTTTATTTTGTATTTGCATGATCATTGGCTGAAATTTTTTGAGGAATAATTTATTAAACTTTTGGCTTCTAGGGATAATATACAGGGTCTGTATAAAAAAGAATCAGGAATATATTTTTCTTAATGTGAGTGTACGTTGTAGCGCACTCGCAGCACGTATGCTCAGTAGTGGGGAATGTGACCTTCAAGACGCACCAAGTGACAGTCGCCTTCGAGCGTTCGTTCAGGCTACATCGTGTTTTTAGTGGACCCCTGTCGAGTGACTCGGTGCAAGTGCGAAATGCAGCGAATGATTGAACAATGATACGCAATCAAATTTTGTGTTGGATTGGGGAAATTGGGTATGGAAACATTGGCCATGATTCGCCAAGTGTTCAAGGATGAAAGCATGTCACAAACAGCAGTTTTTAAGTGGCACAAGCTCTTCAAAGATGGCCGAGAGAGTGTGCAGGACGAGCCTCGGGCTGGACGGCCGTCGACGTCAAGAACCGACGACAACATGCAACGTGTGCATGAAGTGCTGAATTCAGACCATCGTTTAAGTGTGCGAATGGTCACAGATGAAATTGGCATTGATGAGATGACAGTGCACAGCATTATCACTGAAAACTTGGCGATGCAAAAGATCTGCGCTAAACTCATCCCGAAGGTCTTGACAGACGAGCAAAAGCAGAGGCGAGTGTCTGCTTGCGAACACCTTCTGCAACGCGTTGAAGAAGATCCCAGCTTTTTGGACATTGTCATCATGGGAGACGAGACTTGGATAGTTGAATACGACCCGGAAACAAAGCGGCAAAGTTCGGATTGGCACACTGCGGGATCACCTTGTCCAAAAAAGGCTCGAATGAGCAAATCCAGAGTGAAAGCCATGCTGATCGTTTTCTTCGACGCAAAGGGGGTCGTCCACTATGAATTTGTTCCTGAGGGGCAGACGGTGAATGGTGCTTTTTACCTAGAAGTGCTAAGAAGACTGAAGAGAAGGGTCAACCGGGTGAGGCCAGCCATCGCCGGAAATTGGAAATTGCATCACGACAATGCAACCAGCCACACCTGCTCCAAGGTGACCGACTTCCTGATGATAAACGGCATCGCGACGGTTCCCTAATCTCTTACAATCCCGACTTGGCACCAGCAGACCTCTTCCTTTTCCCAAAAGTGAAATCCTCCCTCAAAGGACACCACCATGGGACCCTAAGTGCCGTCAAAGGAGCTTGCACGCGTGCCTTTAAGGACCTTCCGGAATCCGTCTTTAAGTTGTGGAAAGCTGTTGGCAAAAGTGTGTCGAAAGCTCAAGGGATGTACTTTGAAGACTTTTGAGGTATTGTAGCAATATCTGTAATAAATCTATTTTTCCGAAATTTTTCCCGATAATTTTTATACAAACCCTGTATAAAAAGTTATTTAATTTTAATATGACCCTCCCCTGAGTAAAAAATAAATTTGAGAGAACATTCTGTTCTCGATTTACAATGTTTTAATACCAAAAGTATTTGTCTAAAAGAAATGGTTCCAGAATTATAAATTTGCTGTTATAAATTTGTCGAGTTATAAAAGTGTTTTTATTTTGGGGGGTTTCTAACTTTGCGAATTTAACAAATTTCATCCTAAATATTTTAATTCGGTGTTATATTAGAATTATGAGTATTATACTAAAATTTGACTTAAAATGGATGAAAATTCACTGAGATAGCATTTATTTATTTATTTTACTTTGGGGTTAAAGGAACTTTTCGCAGTTTCAAGAATTTTATTTATTTGTGTCACAAGAATGACTTTAGCTCAAAATAGGCAATTTGGAAATTCAGTGGTATTATCTGTATCTATATTATCTATGTTGTAGGCCCTTTTTAGAAAAATTTTTAGAAAGATGCTTTAGTTCAATTATTTAGTTCAAGAGGCACAGCTATCTATAGCAAAGAAATTTAAGAGTCTATGTATTAAGGACAAGGAAATTTTTTTTTATAGAAACCGAATCAATCACAAATGTAATATGCAAATACACATTTTTAATATGCTTGGCATTTTTCCATGTGAATCAGAAATAAAACTTTTAACAAGTGAAAAAGTGATGAGTGGTCTATTTATTTTTTTACATGTTTTCCTTAGCATTTATATTCTAATTAAAATGGAGTTTCTTGTGTATTGTGTTTACCCTCATTTAATGTTTTTCATCACTTCCACAAAGAAATGCAAAACAGTGGATCCAATGAAATAAAATTGCAAAATGGCAAAAATTTATTTTCATTGTAATTTAGTTATTGCAGTGAACTTACATGATATCTAGCATATAATGTTTCGGAACATATGCTAGTCAGACATACCTTTCAAACTGCATTCAGCCTCAAAATAATGCTTTGCATTGAAGCATGGGAGGTTTGGCGACAAGTGTCACATGAGCACTTTAAAAAAAGTTCAATTATTTATCAAATAAGAGGGTGTACATTTGTTATATAGGGCAATGAAAATTCTGTTGACAACATTGTTCAGCTCTATTCAGCTGTACTGATGCATATTTACTGTAATCAACTAAATGCTTTTATATGCAGATTTATGTTCAATGAAGTTTACCTTATAATTTTTAATAGCTTTTCACATACTGTGCAGTGTAAATTCAGTCTGTGTAACACTTAAAAATATTGCATTTATTGTCCATTATTTTGTTTTAAATTAAATTTCGTCATTTTTACTCCCATTTAATTTGACATTTGATAATCTGGCAAATTTGGCAATCCAGCACCACTGAAGTCCCGAATGTGCCAGATTATTGAAAGTTTATTGCATATTTTATTTTAGTTGTAATCTAACTAAAATATACAGCATAAAACTTTATTTGCAAATTTTGGTTCTCCAATTTTCTGTCTCCCCAAATTATTTTATCACACTTTGCCCTGATTAGAATCCCAATGGATCTCACAAAGAGCTCTCGAAAACTAAAGAATGCTTTAACAATATGTCCACTTATAATAATAGCAAAAAAGAAAAAAAACTTTGCACTAATGGTGCCGAAATGGAAACTCTATGTGAATATTTCGAATGCTTAATATCTCACAAGATTCTATATTCAACATGTGAAAAGTATATATTTCTAAAATTTCACAAAAATTTGACTATTAATCATATGGATTGATTCTGTACAAATTTTGTTTAAAAGAGAATTTTTCAGCTTTTCCAATGGAGTTAAGATGGAAACTCTGAAATAATATTTTCATTCACTAAGGAACACATTTGTATAAAAATAGGGCTAAAGACCTAAAACACTAATTCAATTTTTTTAAAAATAACAATGAGGTATGACTTTTCTGGTCCTAAAGCACCTGTTGTTTCCGCTACAGATGGCACAAATGAACAAACAAACAGACATTTTTGTTTATATAAAGGATATCTAGGGAAATCCGTATTAGGGGAATTTTCTAGAGAACGGGGAGAGTTACCCTCATTTTATAAGCAGCTGCACAGGAAACTCTATAAGTTCACTAGCACTTATTAAGTTATAAGTATGATATAATTAAAAACATTAAGTTATAATTAAAACTCACTAAGTTATAATTAAAAACATGAGAAATAAAGAAAAAGATTATTACAACTCATTATAGATGTAAATTTTATTTTAGTCTTACTATACAATTAACCTTTTGTGGATGGCAGACATGTCTGCATGCCAACTGTAACTGCATCCTAAGACGATACTCACACATTTGCATCCAGGAGAAATTTACCTTAAAGGATGATGGATTCCAATGCACGTTTTCATATGGAACATTTTTATTTGAATACTAGATGGCATTAAATGACCATTCTAACATTTACATATTTTGCTAATACTTGATTTAGGTATGGGGGGGGGGGGGGACCCTATGAATCATCACTTCATCTAGAGTGGTAAAATGCAGGTTTTGTAACATAAACAAACAGATCATTTCTAGCAAACACAGCTATGTGATAATTAAGAATGGGTTCTCATTTTGATTTTAGTTTAATGATTGTGTTGGTGAATTATCGGAATGCAAGAGTATTTTCTTTCAAGTTTGGGTTTTAGGGGAATGTGCGGTAGGAAATTTATTAGGCTATTTCGGATAAAAGAATGGCTGGGTTCAGACGTTTTTAAGTATGGAAAAATATACTTGCATGGTAATTGAATCGGAAATTAATATTGCATGGTAATTGAATCGGAAAATAAATTTTAACCTAATAATAATATATTGCAAGTACAATGAAACCTGTATAAGTTGGACACTCATGGTTCCCCCTAAAAGTGTCCAACTTAGACAGGTGTCCAACATAGACAGTGTGATGAAATTTTATTTTTCCCTTCAATAAAGCATTTCAAAATACTTTCCTTTTAACATATATAAAATACTAATGAGCCAATGGTTTTAATTAAATATTGTAATTACTGTTACAAAATACTTATGTATGTACGTACATACTTAAAATGTGAATCAAGGAATCTGCACATACCTACTTTTATATGTAATACAATGTAACGGCTACTCACATGCTGTATTTGAATTCATTGGATCAGATTGATGCAGTAATCCATTTCTATTGTTCAGAAAAAGTACTCTGTCAGAAGAGTTTTTTTTTTTCTGATTCCAGATGCCCATTGTATTTCTATTTTACTGTGCAGATTAAACACAGCCTTAATGTGTTCTGGCGTATTTTGCATAAAAGCATACAGTTCTAATTTTTTGACACATTGCATTGCACTTTCGTGTGTAGGAAGTTCTGCATCTTTTTTTTCCTCTTCCTCCGAAGAAAACCTGTCATAATCACTCTTGCTCGATGTAGTAACAAATGGAGAGTCAATATCATGGGTTTCAAGATTTTGACAGATGCAAAATTTTGACAAGCATCGGATAACTCTTTTCTGCATGTTTCAGGAAGGCACTTTAGTTCTTCATCTAGTGACTCCAATTTGAAACAGTTTGTCACTTGGCACGCAGAAGAGATGAGATCACATAGAAATCCCGCATACTTGAAACACTTAACAATCGTGGTTTCTGATAGATTTTTCCATGCTTCATAAATGCATTGGACTGCGTCTAAGACTGTCACTTCTTTGACAAATTTTGCCACATTCTCAAAATTTTCTGCAGCTTGGAAAATTCTAGAAGTGGTCAACTTACAAAGGTTTTGAGCTATGCTTTGTGACAAATTCTACCTAATTACCTGGTCAACATACAAGTTAGACAGGTGGTCAACTTATAAAGGGTTCACTCAATGTTAAAGTAATTAAGCCATTCCGTTCCTGGTCAATTAGGTCAACTTAGACAGGTGGTCAACTTCACAGGTTTCACTGTATATTATTTTAATGTTGAATTATGAAAGTAATGCAGACAGTTAAGATTCGTGGAACTTTGGTATTTTTGATGAGTGCACGGACAGTTTTTATGAATGCAAAGATTGCAATATTGGTCTGTGCATGAATACATGTTTTGAAATACATTATGTGTAAAAGGCGTATTAATTATAGCTATATAATGTATTGAGTACACTCATTTGGACATTTTTCCTGCATAACAAATAATGATTTTAATTAAGTTAATTAATTATTTTTAATCATTTAAACTTTTAATATTTAAATAAAAGATATAATTTGTGTGAAACATATACATCTAATGGAAAATAAGTATTTCTTTTATTCCTGAAAAAAGTAGAATGCTGTGTTGAATGGGTGATTTTTATTGAATAGAGTTAGGCTTAGTACAAAAAATATGCTGTCCTTTGTCCCAGTTCGGAAGCGAAATGCTCTGTCCTTTGGGCCACAGCAGTTATAGAATGCTGCTGTCCACAAAGGGTTAATTAAAAATGAAGACTTTATTTAAAAATATTTCTGGGTAAATGCTTAATAAAACATGTTAAAAGTTTAATATAAAAGGCATACCACTTTAGCGCATATGTCTCTGAGAACATCTAACTCATCTTTCATTGCTTGATACTTTTCTTCGTGTCTTTGTAATTCATCATGCTATAAAAATATGAAGCAAGTTAATATATACCCATACTCTTGTTTATGTAGTAATTGGAAAAGAACAATGAAGCAATTACAATTGCTATTTTTCATGTAGCTGATGTCAGCTGCTATCCTTCATAAGATAAATAACAGTACTTGTAGTGATATTCAAATGTTGTAACGAAACTCTTTAATATATGTTTTATTCATTTTCAAATCAAAAGTCCCTTATACATTTACATTTAGATTTTTCTATGAATATTGATGTGCAATTAAACTGAAGTACTTTATGGTAGGAATAACTGCTTATGCATCTTGTGAGTATACAGAGTGTGCCACAAAAAGTGAACAGTGGAAGATTTTTTTGAACCATTGGTTATAGTAGACTCATAGTTCCAATTGCAAAAATGCTTTAATAAGGTAGAAAGTTTCGAAATAGTAATTTAAATGCTGTACCATATTTTTGTAAATTAACTTTTTATACAGCCCTCTATCAAAACAGTCAAATTACAAAAATGTTATCAATACTTCATTTAGTCAAACTAAAGAAAAATTTGGTTCTTAAAAGTTCGCATTTAAGATGAAATAAATTGTTACACTTCCCGACTTACACCACTTTCTCGTTGCTTTTTGATAGTCTTTTAATCATCAAAATTCATGACCCATTCATAAATTGAATTGATGCACAGAAATCATTTAGTCGGGCTTTAAAACGATTTTTCCATGGTTTGTTTTTTAAACTATTAGAGCTGACAAATGATGTTGGTTATAAGCATTTATATACAATATCACCAAGTTATTTTAGCATTTAAATAAGATAAATAAAACAAATTGTAAATTTGACAGCCTATCATATTTTTCTGACAAAATCTATGAAAAAATAAGTATCAGAATGTAAAGGTCGTAATTAATCCTGATACAAATTAAAGAAGTATATAGACCACGTAAAACTGCTCAGTAATTAAATAACTAAAATATGCATACTTCATTAAGATATAATTAATTTTGGTCTATTACTTAAGATCACAAGTAGTTAGCTTCTTAAAAGGGAGACTTACACTCCAAAGTATCTGCAAAATAAACATATTATTATTAATTAATTCCAAAAGATCAGAGACAATCAAGAGGTAGATGTGATCCAAAATTATCCTTTATTATATATATATATATATATAACTTTTATTTATAAGCATGAGAAGTGAATATTTATCTATTTATCTATTAGAATTCTTGCACAGTTTTTACACCAATAAATGAATGCATAATTGATAAACCAATATCTAAATAGATTACAAATTATATTGCATTTCTTCGTATCTGTTAGCAAGTTTCATAATTACAATATTACATTTTAATATTCATCACACGATTATTATATTCTTCCCCTTAGGTCTCTGTGTGTGGGGGGGGGGGGGGGGGGGGAGTTCATTTAAAATTATTAATTCAATACTAGATTGGAGCATTGTAAATAAATGCTATAATTCAATTAATTAAACTTGTTTAATGCATTGCTACGATTCATTATTTATGTCAAATAGATACAAATGAAACTGTTTTAGTTTCTATATCAGGTTCTTATTTATATTATTCTAATTGATTAGAGTCATTGGTAAATAAATCACAATATTAGAAATTGAGTGACTTACGAGAATGAGGTGATGAGGTTTGTATGTTGAGGGACCTGTTGCAGTCATCAGGGACATGATGTTAGTTTTATATTTATTGCATGTATTGTTAACTCTATTCACAAGTGGTGAGTCTGCAGACTTAGTGCACAGCATTAGTGATGAGGTAAAGTTTCTCCACAATGAATCGGCCATTATCAATAGTATGCTATATGTAGCAGGACATATCAACTTAGCAAGACCCCGTTCCATAGCTATTGGTTGTTCTATAATTTCACAGCATTCACACATCAAAGATGTCACCATCGTCCAATTGAGATTACAACCATCTCATGATTCATTTCTGGAGCCTGTATAAGATCAAGCCTCCACTAGGACCCCAAGTCCTGTATCGATTCTCTCAAATCTTTGAGCCGGCAATTTTAGGTCAGCAACAGACCAAAATTTAGAGACATCTTTTGCCAATATGAATAGAGAGTGAAGTGACTAGCCCCAGGCTGCCACCTTCGTCGCCGATCTCTAGACTATCTCTCTCTTTTCTTTTTTTTTTTTGCTGTGCTAGTGATGGCGCTGTCTTAGGACACATGTAATTGGCTACTCCTAGACTTATAGTAGTTCTCATTGGACATAACCTGTTATCATGCTAAATTCAAAGAGGAATAAGATGTTTACTTCCCTCCTGAAGTATCATGCCCATCTGTGAATTCTGTCCAGCTGTCCTGTTAGGTGGGAGTAACTTTTTCCCATTATTTTCTGAAGTTGACAGTGAAAATCGGCTTCTTCATATGACTGCCCATGTTATTGTGAAAGTAGCAGAATTGCAGTATTGCATTTCTGTGGGAAACAAAGTCTGTGTCTGCAAAGGAATTTTGACCGTTACGGGTTAAACATGTAAAATCCTTGCATATGTTTTAAGAGGAGGGGGGGGGGGGCTGACTTGGAACTGTTTTCTTGAATTTGCAGCTGTGAGCTCATCCTGCAGATGTTAAGTCGACATGGGAAAGTAAAAGGAAAATGGCTCTTTGGCCAGGCAAAAGTCTTTAAAAGATAAACTGGTAAAATACAATTTTGCATCAAAGATTAAATTCGTAATTAAAATTTAATCAGAAAAGGTTTAAAAAATTTTAAAAAACAATGAGCATTATTTAAAATTGCACAAAATGTCATATTCATTATGACATTTCCGCCAGGGATTAGAGGAAGAATATTTGACATTAGGATCTCTTATCAACAAATAAAATTTCATTAACATTCAATTATGCAATTTTGGCTGTAAATTTTACATATTCATCATTGTACAAGTTATCATTGTAAACATCAATTATATTCATGACATCATATATATACACTTCACTTCTCTATCAGTTCCCAAATAAAATTTTATCAGTAATTATAAATATTTAAGCAATGGATATTTACATATATGCACAATTCAAATTTTCAATATTTAATACATTATTATCATTAAGTAATTTTCAATCATCAATGTATTATCATCATTATGTGCTAATTCTCTCACAGTTTTCTATTCGTATATTTACAAAGTTCTATTTGTATATTCGCAATAATCAAAAAAAAATATCTTATGTTATCCCATCAGTAGTACTGTGAAGGATGTGCCTTTAAATTTATTTCACTCCAAACAAAAAACAACGGAATAAGTCGCTGACATACCTGGCTTAATATTACAATATTAAAATACACACTTTCTGTTTTGCAATCAAAATAAGCGCATGCCACTCAAATAGCTTCGCTCTATTACCATGGCAACTGCAAACTTTTCTCCTATTCCAGACATTTCGCCTAGCTCCTATTGGTTGAAAGCGCTATCACTCAAAATCTTTCTTTTGCTTTTTATCCCTCCATGAACAATGAACGAAGAGGAGAAAATTAGCATTAATCCTCTAGGGAAGAAATTGGACGTGACCTTCAATTTTCCAGTCAGTAGTGAGAAGCAGGTTCATGCGGGGAAAAAAAATTAGCTTTGCGGTAAAAAAAGGAATTACGGCTTTTTCGTGATATAGTGTAAAGAGTCGAAGATTTACATTTAAATTAGTGCTACTGCTAATTTTATTTAGTCTTGCATATAAACCCTTTCTGCAATTAAAATTGGTAAAGATTTTAGATTCTACTTGACCTACTTGAAGCTTGAATTATGCTTTTCGAAAGTTTTAAGTAATCGTACCTCTATTTTGAAAAATTCAGTTATTATCAGATTTTCCTGGTAAATTTGTTCGCTTAAGTCATCCAAATATATCATCTCTATTTACCTTACCTTATAACTCTTATTACTCTTTAGTAATTGTTCTCACGAAAAAATTCTGCAACATCCTTGTAGTAAACAAACACAATCAAAATCAAGTTATATACACATTTCATATCTTTAAAATCATAAATTTTGCAATACTTATGCTTTACAAAGTTGTACACTCAATATATATATATATGATAAAATAGCACATTCAATACGTTTCAACTTGCACACTAATATACATTATAAATTGTAAAAATATTTTGTTTATCATCTAATATGTGCATTTAATTACAATTGTAGTTTCTCATATAGTTTATCATTGAATTTATTCTGTAATTTATCATGCAATTCATCATGTACCGGTACTTTTTCTACACATTCTTATCGATAGCTATCATTCTCATTTTATTGCTCATTGTTTATCAATATATGTGATTCCTTACTCTTGATCACTTTCTTTCATTAATTATACTCCATATGTACACATTATCCCTCATTCTCATTTAGTAATTAAAATTTCTCATTGCATTCTTTTATTTGCTCAACCATAATTTTTAAACTGTCTCCATTGGATTTTACCATTTTCAAGGATTTATTAAATAATTTTTTTGTATAATACATATTTATTATGAAAAAAAAGTTTTTAGTGCATGTTAAAATTCCTAAATTGATTTTATTTTGAGTTTCGTTTATAATCATCCTATATTTAACAATCAGCAACATACAATTTCATCAAAGCATCAGTTCACACAGAAAATTAGTAAAAACAATATCAAGCAGATGCTTGCCGATCGTTTAAGCATACTTTACTTGATAGTTAAATTTTCCTACTTAGCTACTGTTACACAAAAATTATCTAAAACAAAATTTTAGATAAAAGGGAGGAATTCCACATTGAAATAAGTGCATGAAATGTTAGCAGGGTAATAATAATAATCTCAAAAATGTGTTAAAAACAACACTTGTGGTAGTTGATCCAAAACCTGGTTTATAATATGCAATTTTATAGATGGTGGAGGTTTGTAAAGGGAAGCCTTGATTTCATTAAACAAATTTTACATTAAATTGAATATTTATCATTTTAGTTGAAAATATTACACACTTGAAAAGGTAATGTACTAAAGTTAGCCTTAGTTAAGTGAAATATGGTAAAAGAAAAAATTTCTCATGAATGCAAATCACGCCAGCATGAAGTGCAAAAGTCTCCATCATATGTGGCCACATATTAAAGGACACCTACCAAACTTTTAACTTTACTTGTCCACTTCAGTGTTATCTTTCAGATGCGCTTTAATTTTAGGCACTACAAATAATTTATCAAAATGTACTTTCATTGTTTTCTCTTCATTCCCAATTATTGCATTCTTATTTCTTATAAATGTTTTTATAGCATATGGACCTGAAAATTTTGGTTTTAGAGGTGCTGCAGGTATAAAATTTTTCAGATATACAATATCACCAATTTTAAATTCATAAGTTCTTGCAGGTTTAAAATATCTCTTTTGCATTGAATTGGCTTCTGCCTGATTTTTATAAACTCTTTGCCTTATCTCTTGGGCTTTCTTGGCTTCCTCTACAAATTGCTTTAAAGTTAAATTAGAGAATTTAGTGTCCATATGCATGTCAAAAAGAGTTCTTACTTCTCTACTGAAAAAAATTTGAGCTGGAGTGTAGCCTGTGATAATATGCTTTGAGTTGTTATACTCATTTTTAAACACTAGAAGTTGCTTGTCCCAGTTGAATGACTCATTGGCTAAGCATGCAATGGAATTTTTGAGTATATAATGGTATTTCTCCAATAATCCATTGCTCGCTGGAGGATTTAAAAGCTGCTGCAATGGTGAGAAATATTCATATCCTTCAAGAAGTCTGTGAATTCCTTAGTAAATTGCGTTCCATTATCTGAGATCAAGACTTTTGGCGACCCGAATCTCGCAATATAATGAGAAAGTACATTAATTATGTTCTGTGCAGTTATTGATCTTACAGGGATTGCTTCCAGGAATCTGCTCAAGTGATGGACAATAGTAACAATGTAATGGTGCTGACCAGATGATCGCACAAGCTTTCCTACCAGGTCTATGGCTATTTGCTCTTCTACTTGTATATTTTTGTTTTGCAACTGTATCTCTTGTCTCTTGATTTGCTTGGCTTTGAATTTGAGACATCTCTTACAATTTAAACAGAAATTTTTAGTATCAGAGAACATTCCACTCCAGAAGTACAGTCTTTTGATTTTATTATAGGTTTTACTTATGCCAAAGTGGGCAATATAACCAGCTTGTATAGTTGCGCTTTGTAAGCTTCTTGGAATTACTATCTTTATTGCATTAGGTGATTTACTATTGATTTTAAGTTTAAATTTTAATAGGTTATCATTAGGGTCAATTCCGTAATTCTTATATCTTGAGTTACATTCATTATCTTCCAATATTTTTATAATTTTACTTAATTTCTTATCTTTTAATTGCTGCTCTCTTAATATATTTTCATGGTTTAATTTAATTTCAGTTTCAAATATATGATTAATTAATTCATTCACTGTATTTTGTGGAAATATTTCTATTGACATGTAATCTGCAGGGTTATCTTTTCCTTGGATGTACTTGACTTTGAATGATTGCAGGAATAACAACCATCTGCTTTCTATATCATTAGCTTTTTTCCAATGCTAAATGATATATATGATAATGCCTTTGCATAACTTTGAATTTCAAATTCTGCACCGACCAAGTAATCCTGGAAATGTTTCACTCCCTCATAAATTGCAAGGAGTTCCCTTTTTATGCTGGGATATCTAGATTCTGCATATCTGAGTTTTCTCGAGAAGAATTTTACAGGGTGCATTTGTCCATTATATTCTTGAGACAAAATAGCAGATATAGCTTATAATGATGCATCACAAATTAGAAAAAAGGTTTTCTTGAGATTGGCATTTTTAACTATGGGCTCTTTTAAAATAATATTTTGCAGTTTTTCTAGTGCTTTTCAACAAATATCAATGGAATGGAATTGATAACAGAAAATCAAATAAAATTCAAGCATTAAAGCTATACATGTGGATAATCAGTAGGCCTAAATAAATGAATTGTTCATTCCAATAAAACTCTTCGTCAAGTCCAAGTATTTTATCAAAATGAACACAAAATGCATGTTTCTGACATCAGTGATAGATTATATCTATAAGCACTGATAACTTGGACTACATGCATAAAGATTGAAAAATTATAGGAAACATGAATACCTGAAATAACACTGTGAAGTCTGATCCATTGGAGCCTTGAGTGAAGGGACCAATGTTGCCAATCTCAAAAAAAAAATAAAAGTTGAGAACTGCTGTTGCCAATCGTGTGAAATAAATGGAGCAAATGATAATAGAAAACATAAAGGCTAAATTATAAGGGGATGTAAATACATGGTAATGCTTATTCAAGAGAAAGTGGATATCTGGCTAATATAAGATACTAAGGAGAGAATTTAAGTATATTCAACCATTCCAAACCTTTTAACTATACCATTTACTAAATATGCTGGATATTTATATAATTTGTTGGTAATTTTTAGATTATTAATATGCATAGCATGAAATATTTTATCTGATAATCTATAAATTCTAAAAAGTTGATAAAAGTTCTAAAAAGTATAATATTTATAAACAATTGAATCGAGTGACAGGAATTAAATGGTAATATTTTATTAATGTTAAAGATAAAATAGTCTTTTTTATCATATAAATTAGTAACTATCCTATTAGTAGGTTTAATAATTAGATTTAAATCTTAAAAAGTAATGTTATTACTAATAGTGGCTTCATTAAGAATTAGTTCCAAATTATCCGGATAGAAATCTATATCTATGACACAGTTATTTGTAAAAACTAAACAAATCAGATCATTAACATATCTGTAAATTTTATAATCTGTTGAACTAAAAGATTTTTCATAATGATAAAGGTATAAATTAGCTAATATACTGCTACTACATCCACCTTGTGGAACCCCGGAGACTTGTAAGTATAATTTATTATCTTGAAATATATAATTAGTGAAAAGAACAAAGTGAAGAAGTTCAGCAAAATTGGTAAATATAGTATGAGTAGATTGATTAGCATCATACAGAGCTAAAATTACTACATAAAGATCAGAGAATTTAAAATTATTAAAAAGATCTTTAAAATCAAAAGTCTGAAATCCAATTAGTTTACCTAGTGATGTTAATTTATTCTTTAATTCTTTACTATTATTTAGAATAAGGTAGTTATTGTTAGAAAAACATAAACTATCATTTATTACATTTAAATAATTTCGTAGTAATTTACTCACAGTAGTAGAGTAAGTATTATGACCACTAGTTACTGTTCTAAATTTAATAGGATTTTTATGAAATTTAGGAATAAGCACAATATATGGAAATTTAAAAAAATTATAATTTATATGTAAATCACTATATATATTGATAATTTTCAGTTTGATACTATTAACCCTTTCGGGATGGCGGCATTCCGGAGCTGTCGAGGCCCAAAAGACGAAGTGCTTCGCTTCCGAACTGGTCGAAAAGGACGGCGCATTTTTTGCGCTAAGTCTAACTCTCGAAAAAAATTCACTAAAAATCACCTATTCAACACAGAAATCTACTTTCTTCAGGAATAAAAGAAATATTTATGTTCTATTTGATGTATAATTTTCATACAAATCTGAATACAAAATACTCGTTAGTTGCTCTCATTCTTTTATCCGAAATAAACGAATAATTTCACTGCCTCTAAAACCCAAACAAAAAAAAAATACTGTCTCATATTCCTATGATTCACCAACGAAATCATAACGCTGAAATAAAAATAAAAACCGAAACTCAATTATAAAATTGTTGATGCTACGAGAATTGCTCTGTTTGTTTATGTTACAAAATGATTTTCACCACTCCAAATGGAGAAATAATTCATTCGATCCTCTTCTGCCAAGGTCATGCCTCTGCAAAATACATTGAAGTTAGTTCCATGGACAAGTAACGCCATCTAGTACACAAATTAAAACGTTCCGCGTGGTGGCACTTATAGGTGCCACTATCTGCTTGTGGTAAAATTTCCTCTGGTCCGAGTGAGTGCCATTCGTCCTTGAATGCAAGTTCGCAGCTGGCACGTGGGCGTGCCGATCGTTGCGAAAGGGTTAATGGAGTGTGAATAAAGTTTAAATAGACTATTGTTCAAATGCCTTTGTCCTCTCCTATTTCTAAATTTTCTGCCGGTCAAGCTATTCCTTTGGAAGATACTCCCCTCCCTTCTCTGCACCCTGTGTTTAAATATACCCGTAATGAAATTCTTGCTTTAAAACCAAAAATTTTTTCTCCGCTTAAAAAACCTTTACCTTTTCCGTTTGTAAATTGTACCAACATTGATATTTCCTCAATTCAGCGTACTGCTCTTCAGAGAGGCCCTAAGTTTGCTTATCCCAGTAATAATTCTAATTTTATTAATTTAATTCCCCCTGTGGAAAGTGCTCTTCTTAACGTGGCTCAGGGCCATAGAAATTGTGGCCATTTTGTCATGTATCGGTCTATTCTTGCGTTTCAAAATGAGAATAAGCTTAAAAATAAAAATAAACATTCTGGTTCTAATATTACTTTGAATACTGAACTCGCGGAAATTAAAAAACTTAGATCTAATCTGGAACTTTTCATTTTATGTGCTGACAAGACTAAGCACAACTTGTTCTTACCAATAAAATTGATTATGTAAATTCAATGTGGAAGTGTATTGACGAGATGGAATGCATTCAGGTTAAAAAATTCCCGATCAATAAGATTAATGCTAGAATCACAAAACTTAAAAAATGTAACGATCTTCCCCCCCAATGTTAAATCTGCTATTTTCCGTACTTCTCATCAACTCCCTAAGTTCTTTGGTCAAATTAGCTTCATAAACCTAATCGTCCTATGCGTCCTATTGTTTCTAAATGTTGCGAATGGACCTACTTATTTTTTAGAAAAATCCCTTGCCTTCTTCTTAAAACCTTTTTTTAATAACCATAAATTTTCTATCAGTTCAACTGAAAATTTCATTAATATTTTATACAAAACTAAATTTAAATCTAATAATACCTTGCATAGTTTTGATGTTGTTTCTTTATTTCCAAGTATACCCGTTGACATTGCTATTAAAATTATTATCAAAAAACTACATAATCATAATTTTAAAACTCCTACTATCGACACAATCACTTCTGCTTTGAATATGCTTGCGGAGACAAATTATTTTGGTTTCCATGATGTTATTTATTTACAAACCTGTGGTGCCCCTAAGGGTAGCCCTTTATCTGGTATTTTAGCTGAGGCGGTTTTGCAGGAACTCGAGAATGAGATTTTGCCTTTTTTATCCAACCCCCCCTCTCTTTGGTGCCATTTTGTGGATGATGTGTTTATTGTTTGGGATAGTGATTTAGAATATCTTTCTTTTCTTTTGTCTAAAGTTAATGATTTTTATCCTTCTATCAATTTTACTGTCGAACATGAAACTAATGGTTCTTTGCCTTTTCTTGATGTACTGTTCACCCGTTCTGCTATTGGTTTTCAAACCTTGGTTTTCTGTAAACCTTCTTTTACTAATTCTTGTATTCCTGCTAATTCTTACCATCCTCTTTCCTCTAAAAAAGCTTCTTTTTATGCTTATTTTAATCGTGCTTTTAATGTTTGTTCATCTATCTCTGCTTTAAGTGATGAAATTGATTTTATTTTTGGCCTTGGCAGTGAGGTTGCCTACTCCTTTGAGTTTATTTATAAGGTTTTCTTCCAAATTCACCATAAATAAACACTTTTTGATACTAAACTTATTGCCTTAAAAGATCGTTTGACTTATAGGTCTAGTTTTCCATACAAACCTCGGATTCTCCGCCCCTTTGTCCATTTTTCTACTGAGTTTGGTTTCAGACCTGCACATACTAATATTTCTTCTTTATTTAACCGTATATGGTCTGATAAACTGGGTGATAAGGATGACTTTAAAAGCTTTGCTGGGGTGTATGTTGTTCCCCTGTTGTCCACCGATGGTAATTTTAAATTTTATATTGGAAGTACTAAACGCACTGTTGGCATCCGTTTAGCAGAACATGCTTGGGATGTCAGGGATAGTAAACTTTCTACGGCTCTTGCTCAATTTGTTGTTAAAGATAATTTTCAGCCTCTTTTTGAAAAAACTTTCCTTTTGATGCGTTGTAATAACCATCGTGATATTCTCCTTTTTGAATCCCTTTTTATTTATATCTACCGCAAGTCTGTTTGTAATTTTGAACCTGTTATGAATTTGAGTTACGCTTGGCGACTCATTCTCGACTCCATGCAATTCAAGTCTCTGCAAAGTTATCTTTGGAATTATGCTTGGTTGCCACTCCCCTTTTTTTTTGATTTCAGTAATTAAATTGTAATTTAATATGCTGTTCTTTTGTTGTTGGAATTTTTGAAACTCTAAAAAAAAAATTGTTTTATAGTTTTCGGTTTATCCTTGCCTAAACGTAGATTCTTTTATAAATTGTATTTATGCAAATTTTGTTGCTATATCTGGTCTATATATGAACGATTCAAATTTTATTTCCATGTAGCCACTGATGAAGAGCGTACTTATGCTCGAAAGTGCTCTGGCCCCTTTTTTTAAATTTTTTTTTTGTACGTCTCATAGGAAGTAAAATAAAGATTTTCTGTTGTGGATGTGTGCTTAATTTTTGCTATTATAGACTATTGTTCTTTAAATAATCTAACGGAAATTGAATATATAGAATTTTTTATAGATAATAGCACAATTATTTGAGGCTTTATCAACATAAGTAATAACAAAAGATCTTTGTAAGTCATTAATGGAGTGTACCAAATGACATAATGGTTCTTAATGTATTGTTTTTAACTACATGCCCCAAGTGTGGATTTATATATTTAGCATATTTATCTACTTTGCAAATACAATCATTATCTACATTTGACATGGAATCTTTATCTATAGAGAGAGATTGTGAAATTTCATTGCAATTAAAAATAGATATACCAATAGGCGTGTTTTATTTAAAAGTTTTAGTAATGTTCAAATCCTCAATAGGCAATAAATGTTTGAATTTGTTAACTATAGACCCAACATTTGTAGAATTATAAATTGGATGTTTAAAAGATAGCACATGATAAGAATTAGTAGACGTATTATCATTATGAAACTGATTAAGTTTTAATTTAAAATACTTTGATCTTGTAATGAGCAAATCATAGAAAATATGATTAAAATGTTCATTAGTTAGATTTATTTTTAAGAAAATGGCATAGACATTAATGCTTTTTCTTAACAGCAAATAATATATATATATATATATATATATAAAATAGTCCATTACATGGTATCTCAATAAAATAGATGAGTTTTAATCATTGCAAATCTACATACACACTTATAAACAAGAGTGCATACACAAATGTATCATACCTTTTGTTGCAGATCAATTATTTCTTTTTGTTGATGCTCCACTTTTGTTTTTAATTCATCTCGCCCTAAGGATACAGACAAGAAATAATAAATAAGTTTTATAACTATACAAAGCTTTTAATTCACGTGTTATTTAATATGACTTTATTTCGTACACTTTTCTATTATAGATATTATTCTCTCACTCTCTCTCTCTATATATGTGTGTATATATATATATATATATATATATATTATATATATATATATATATATATATACACACATGGTACGATATATATATATATATATATATATATATATATATATATATAGGAGTTGGAGATAAGTGGGCAATGTACATTGCAAAAATGTTGAAAGTAAGGTAGGAAATAAGACTACATTAATAAAATAGTCCTCCGATTAATTTTCAAAAATTTACACTTTTGAAATTTTTATACGACCCTCTTAGATAAGTTTGGTCAATCGGAAAATTTTTATTTTTAATGCAACAAGATCATTAAAAAACTCTGCATATCTGTATCTTTAAAATCAACTGAATTCTGATAAAGGAAAAATTTTGATTTACGCCACTTTCCGTACCATGTGAAAGGCTGTTTCATCAGTGAAAATAGGGATCATAAACAAATTGACAATGGAAATTGTTTAGATCAAAAATACGTTAATGTGTCAAAATTTTTTATCACAAATGCATCTAAATAAAGCATTACACAGGCATAGATCATATAAAACAGTGGTACTCACTACGTGGTTGGGTATCCTATGTATTATCATCCAGTTTTATCTTTTTTGTGATGTGTCACGAAGTTACATTTCTAATTTGATATATGGTCCCCATCCACAATGTTCAATTATCAATTAAATGTAACTCGCTCAATTTTAAAGATACAGATATGCAGTTTTTTTTAAATTTTGTTGCATTAAAAATAAAAATTTTCTGATTGACCAAATTTGTTTAAGGGGGGTCATATAAAACTTTAAAAAGTGTAACTTTTTGAAAATTAATGGAAGGACTATTTCATTAACATAGTTTTATTTCCTACCTTACTTTCAACATTTTTGCAATTTACATTGCCCACTTATCTCTAACAGGTAAAGAATTAAAGTGTGTTTCAATATTTTTGGGACACCCTGTGTATATATATATACAGAATACAAGATCATTTATCTGACATCCCAATGTCCAGAACGCTCCCAAAACCCAAATTGGGCAAAATGATGCCAAATTTTGTGCAAATAAACATATTTTCATCAAAAATTGGTCAAAATAGTGTTTTTTCTTTTAAAATTTTACCAAATAATCAGAAATGTTATTTTCCACCAATTTTTTCGTAGTTTCTATGGAAAACATCCTCATCAAACAAATTACAGTTTTTCTATGTTTTTCTATGGAAAATTGCCATCAGCTGCCAAAAATTTACAGTCACGTGTGTTGTCAATCCAAGCAACAATGGAAATTTAAGCTCACATAATTCATTAATATCTCATTTTTCTTGGTAAAAAATATTATATGTTCCAAACTACAGAATAATCCCTTATCCAGAAAGTTCTGCATTCCAGATAATAGGTCCCATACTGTATGTGTGTGTGTGTGTGTGTATATATATATATATATATATATCAGACTAAGATGAATGAAAGAAGGTGTCATTGCCTATACAATTACGGGGTCATCGCCTATACATTAGCTGGTGTCTGGGAGTGTGCCATGGCTAAGCAGCTAGCTGTAACTGGGATTCAGGAGAGTTCACAATCACTCTTCAGCCACTTCTTTTAGCATTATGTGGGCAATTTCCAAGGTTAATAGAATTAACAGGTTGTCTCGTTCGCTATTCCCCCCATGGTACCATTTCTGGGCGAGCTGTGACGTCACTGCTAGACCTTCCGTTCTGTTGACAAGCGGCGCTTCGTTGAAAAACGTTGGAAAACAGCACGGTTTTGTTTAAAAATGCCTTGCTTTAAACATCAACGAGATACATGAAATGTTTCCTAAAATAATGTGCTAATACTGAAATATGACAAATGAACTCAAATTTGAATTCAAAACGAACTAAATTGCTGTAATTAACGGATGAAGAAGTCAAAAACAGCAGTTTGACAAATTATATATTAAGACAAGGATATGATTTTCCGGGTGATTTCGTATAACAAATACATTCATCTTCTTTTTTACACAAAATTTACATATTTCATGTGTAAATTGATAATCTTTATTAATATTTTTACTCACAAATATATTGCATGAATATGGATTTTAATATAGTATTTTTTAACAATTACTTTTACAACACATTAAAGATTTTAAACGAAATATCCCGTTCAAATTCATTAAATAGAAACTGTGCACTTTACTGTCTGTATTTTCTATTAAAGGTTTGAAATAGGATACAACTGATGAGAAATATGCAAAAATAGAATTAAATAATATTTATTTCTATAAAACTCTCCATATTATCTTTATCAATTTGCAATTAAATTTCTTAAAAATTGGATGATTTAAAATTTCCTGCATATAAATGCTATGGCACTTATTCTATCGAGTAAGCGTACCATTCGGTTCCTAATAGTTCCTATACAAAAAATATTTGAACTTTATAATTTTCTGAAAAATGTCATCGATTTGATTTTAAAATATTTAGATTGTATCATTGCATGCACAATGCATGTAATTAATATTTTCATTTTATATGCTTAAAGAAAACCCCGTTTCTATATATTTAATGATATACATCTGCTGTTTAATTTTGTTCATTTGAAGTTTTTGTGAATTCATTTAATTTCTTTTATGGTATAGATAATACCGTAGAATTCAGTCAATCAGAACTTTAAAATGCGACAGAAAATCGTGGAAAATAAAAGGGGGGGGGGGGGGGTTTAGGGAGTATCATCCAGAATTTTATGCTAAAAGAAACAAAGGCTATTTTTATCATTTTATTCGACGATGAATTTTTTTTCTCCGAAATTTGTCCAATATTTATGAGGAAGGAGCTTTAAACTAAAAAGACTCCATTCACCGTTTGCTTTAAAATAAATAGGGGTAAATGTATCATTTTAATGCGACTATAAATTTATTTTGTTTTTACAAAATTATCCATAAAATTACACTTGTTTCTTTTAACTTATGAATATTCCTTTTCTGAACAAAAACAATTTTTATTGAATCGAAACTACTCCGTCTTACTCATGATGAAGTCCTTTAATTTGACGAATCAAGATATAAATGCCTTAGCAAAAACTTTATTAACAAATTTACTAACAAAATAAATCTTAAACTACATTTGACGTGACTAATAATTATTATTGCAATGATTTGATAAAATATGTGTTTTCAAATTTAAATCAATTACTGTTTTTTCTTCAGATGATTTTGAAAGTTTCCTGACCTTCTCTCAAATCCAGGCGATATATTTTTTCTAAAACATGTAAAATTTTTGAACTAGACAAAAGCTATGCATTCATTGCCTGGAAATAATATTTATTCTAATTTATACTGCGTTATTCATGCCTGTAAACTTCGGAATACAGTCAATATTTAAATGATGACTGATTTGCCACATTTAGATTAGAAATGTATATTTATATCCTTCTCAAACCGATTCACATAACACACCTAACACCTATTGGCTCTTCTCTGATCATTCACTATTTTTTTATACATAACTTTTGCTCATTCAATTATCTTTCAACATAGCATTCAGTAATCTTTGTATAAACTTCCCTTATGTTAAAATTTTAATAGCTTCCACTCTCATAAAAAAATTGCTATTTCTTTTCATATGTACGGAATTTATTTTCATAAACTTCACATTACTATGCATGTACTGTTTTATTTTATTCTATATTGCTTGCACACCGTTACTATTAGATAAATATTTAAATAGTTTCCGATCAACGTTTCTCAATAGTTCTTCTCGCCTCTGTCAGAGAATGGGTCTAGCAGTGACGTCACTCGTCCTTCCTTCCGGGGACAACTTTTTCCCCGAACGAGACAACCTTATATATAAGATATTCTACGGACTTTGGGCAATTTCCTCTTCTTTCATTCATCTTAGTCTGATATTAGGTAATTTTTGAATAAGTTTCAGATGCGCTATTTAATTACATACCATTTATTGATTTTAAATTTTTGCATTTAATTGTAGTTGCATTCCTATTAGATATATAATATATATATATATATATATATATATATATATATATATATATATATATATATATATATATATATATACTTTTTTGCAAAACAAATGAAGCACCCCTAAAAAATAATCCGATCATCTCGAAATTTTGCATGCAATTTCCTTTATACCAAGCATGTAAAGGATTAAATTTGCAATTCTAATAAGTGTTAACTTCAGTCATAGCGCATTTCTACTGTGCAACTAGCATCCTATAAAACAGGTTAAAAATGTGGACGGTTTATTTTTGCTCGTTATCGGCATTGCAGTTCCGTGGGGACACAACCAATTATTCCATTACGATGTTGCCGAAGACTTTATAAGCAATTAGATGAGTTCGAACGTGGTCATATAGTCGGGATGCGTGAAGCTGGCTGATCATACTGAGCAATAGGCTGCCACCTACACTAAACAGATACTGCTGTGCAAAGTTCCTGGCAGCAATGGTTGCTGCAAGGAACTCACTGAGCATTAAAGTGGACAGATATTTTTCTCGTATTAGCTGAGATTCTACTTTTGTGCTAGTAAAAAGTGTGAAACTCATAATGTAGTTAAATAGTGAACCAAACTTAACATGCAGATTGCTCGTTTTAGCCATGCTCTCATTTTAACCGTGCTCATATTAAGTGAGTTCGACTGTATATATGCATATATATCAAGGACATGTGTACATAAAGCTATATTGAATGAAGTCAATAAATTTTAATAAGTTTGTAGGATTTAAAGAGAGTTGCTTACTATGACAGTGCAGAATGACATGACATACCTGTTTCAATTTTGAAAAGCTCATCTTGTAACAATTCTAATTTTTGCTGCATTTGATGAAAACGTTTTCCAGCAAGAGTACTAAAATAATAGATAAAAGATTAAATCAATCAAAACTTTATAAAAAGCATACAGAAAACATTTAATCTTTTAGAAGGCATTTTCTTAGATCAGATTAAAGCTGTATGCTATAAATGAACACATTGTACAACAAAATATATAAATAAAAAATTCTAAAACTATGATTAAACTAACAAGTTGTAGAAAATGAAAATTATAAAACAAATTTGTCTGACAATTTTCTTGGTAAGGAAGTCATTAATATTAACCTACAATTTTTGTGTCATTTGTAATGTTTATTTTCAAAGATACAGTATTTCCAGAGTAATAAAAGTTCAGAATTCCTAAATTTTGCCCCTTTCATTCAAAATTCCTATTTAATTTATTGTTTTCTGTTTATTTCGGCAAATTATCTCAAATTAACATTTGTATATTATCCCTTTGTAGCACCTCAATATTCTAAATTACCCATAATTTATTGGCAAATGCTAAATATATCCCTCTAATCATTTGCAAATATACCATCATCCCCCTACATGTTTTTCTTTGCTACATTACACCTTCTCTTTTAGTAGAGCACTTCATTCATGAAATAGGCAAAAAAGCCAAAATGCTTGGAATACAGTGATAAGTGACTTAGCATATTTTTATGGTTGTCGATGTAGGTGTAAGATTACACATGAGTGGTATAATCTAAGTGCATACAATGTAATGCAAATACAAGAGAATGATAAGCTAATACTAGAAGCTAAGGAGGATATATGTAAGAACATTAAGCCAATTTAAACTTTACCATACCATTAACTAAATATACTGGATAATTTATATAACTTACAGGTATTTTTAAGGTTATTAATGTGCAAATTATTAAATTATTTATCAGATAATCTAAAAATTCTAAACAGTTGATTAAGAATATTTCTAAACAATTGAATAGAGTTACAGGAATTAAATGGTAGCATTTTATTAATATTAAAATTGTCTTTTTTGCAATATAAATTACTAACAATCCTGTTAGATGGTTCAATGCTTCGATTTAAATCCAAAAATCTATCTAACACTATTACTAATAGATGGTTCATTGGGTAATAATTCCAAATTATTCAGATAGAAATCTATATTGATGGCATAATTATCAGTAAAAACTAAACATATGAGATCATCAACATATCTGTACATTTTATATTCAGTAGATGTATAAGAATGTTCATAATGATAAAGGTATAAATTAGCTAATATACTGCTACTACAACCACCTTGCTGGACTCCAGATACTTGTAGGTATAATTTATTACCTTGATAAACATAATTATTGAATAGTACAAAGTGGAGAAGTTTAGGAAAATTTTGAAATTTAATAAGATTAGAATTATTTGTAATAAATGCAATATAAAGTGCTAAAATTACATCATAAAGATCAGTAATATTAATATTATTAAAAAGATTTTTGAAATCAAAAGTTTGAAAACTTTTAATATTAGCAATAGATAAATATTTTTTTAAATGTTCTAAATTTAATAGGATTTTTGTGAAATTTAGGAATAAGAACAATATATGGAAATTTTAAAAATTTAGAATATTTAATCACTATACATATTTATAATTTTCTGTTTGATTTGTCTGCTCTATAATATACTAATTATAGTGCGTGAATCAAGTTTAAATAGATATCATTATTCTTTAAATAATCAAACAAATATTGTATATAAATTTTTTTACAGATAATAGCATAATTATTAGAGGCTTTGTCAACATAAATAATAACAAAAGATTTTTGTAAATCAATAACAGTTCTTTTAATTTATCAATAGCATATAATGATTTAGACAATTTAATACTACTAATAGTATTTTTAATAATTTTAACAAAGTATATTTCCACATATTAAATGCCTCTAATCAGCATATTTACAAGCTAATTTATAAATATATCTATCAAGATCTAGATTAATTGACTTTAATACATTAGAAGAGTTATTGTTGGTAACCTAAATTTAGTAAAAAAGGACAGTCCTTAAAGAAACATCATTAACTATTCATAAGTTTCTTATTACAATATATCCTAAATGTGGATTAATATAGTTAACATAATTATCAACATTGCATTTACAATCATTATAATATATATATATATATATATATATATATATATATATATATATATATATATATATAGAGAGAGAGAGAGAGAGAGAGAGAGAGAGACAGAGCGTAAAATTTTTGAGACAGGAGCAGATGGTATGCGCTAGAAAAAAATTATTGGCCAGATATTTAAATTTGAACTCTTATATCTGCAGATGATAATTTGTGGCAACAATTATAACATAGCCATCATAGAATAAATTTTGAAAGAAAAGAAAATGGAGTTGATGCGAGAGCATTATTGAGCTATGATTTTCTATGATTTTAATATGGGGCTAAATCAAGAAGAATGTCTTCAACGTCTACAATTAGCATATGAAAATGATGCTCCATATTGTGCCATTGTATTCAGAGAGTTTACGAAGTTCAGAAGAGGTCGAAATTCTCTTCTGGATGAAGAACACACAGGAAGACAGTTGTCAGCTGTAGTCTCAGTAAATGTGTTGGCCATTTGAAAAATGTTAATCAATGATAATCGCTGTACCTACCAAATGACAGAAGAAACTCAACATTGGATCCACAGCTATACATAAAATTATTCATAAAGAACTGCATATGAAAAGATTAGTTTATCATTGGGTCTCCCATAATTTAATAGAACATCAAAAAGCGGAACATGTCAGAATCAGTAAAGAAACCTTAAAATTATTTAATGATGGTGAACACTACATTATTTTTTAAATCATAACTGGTGATGAAACGTATGTCCTGCGGTATCTACCTCTCTTAGGACATGCCCGGTAAGAACGCAAAAAGAATAAGGCCATGTGTACTTTAACAAATACATAAAATTTAATTACAAAACCTATAACTATTTACAAACATTATATTACAAAAAATATTCATATTAAAATAAATGGATTGAACACCCACCCTAAACAATTCAATAACAATGGTAAAGAGTCTCACAGACTAAATTGGAACTGATGGTAACCAAAAGTTAATATTAATTAGTCTAATGTTATTTTGAATAATAATAGATCGGAGAGAGAGATAAGAAAGTGTACATTTTAGGAAAAGGTCTCAAATGGGTAACTCACATCACTTGCTGTCGTGAGTCTCTCATCCTTTCTGAGGACCAGATCGTGAAAAGGGCTCCTTACTTGTTTGTGTCGGAGTTCATTCTCTCATCTCCTCTTTTAAGTTTCTGAAACTCTCTCTCTCTAAGATTTTAAAACACGCCTCTGAGATGCTGAAAACCCTCTCATTAGTTTCTGGGGTGCAACCCCTTGACCCAAAAGCAACATCATTGGCTTTTTAGACCCCTCAGGCCCAAACCTCTTTTTTAAACCCCTGTGAACCGATACTCCTTTCAGATGCTAATTCAAAAGGTCCGCCAACTCTATGATCCCGTCTGACTCGGACAAAGTTGCATATGTTGGTAAAATGTGATCTCCAAAGGTCCAACACTCATCTTGTTTTCGAGTGCACTTGGTATCCATTGACTGGTCCCCCAAAAATAAAATCATTAATTCTATATCACCCCCCCAAAATATTGGATCATGGGTTTACCATGTGACAACATACATACCATTTTTTAACGTTCCAACACATTAAGTAAATTATGGGTCTTTGAAGATGACCCCAAACCAACAATGGTGAAAAGACAAAGAGCAATGAAAAAAGTAATATATGACGTGTTCTTTGAAAGTACAAGTCTGGTCAAAGCCATAAAGCTAGAGGCACAGAAGACAGTTACAGCTAATCGGTACACCAATAAGTGTCTTCCAGAAATTCTGCAGGAAGTGAATGTTAGGAGACTCATGCTTCACCATGACAAATCATCTTCTCATGCAGCAAGAATGATAGTCTAATTTCTTGAACAAAAAACATCAATGTGATAGAACATCTATCCTATTCCTCTGATCTTGCTATGTGTGACTTTTGGCTATTTTTTAATCTAAAAAAATTTTTACGTGGGCATTGTTTTCACTCCGAAGATGAGATTGATGAGGCTATAAAAGCATATTTTTCATTGATTCAAAGAAATGGATGGCTTGAAGCAATGCAATGGTGATATGAATAAACTCATGTCATTTGTTAGTTTTCTACAAAAGAAATGCGAATTACACCCTACTGTCTTATATCTATATGAGGTGGCATATTTGATGCCAAGTGGCAAAAAGATTGATTTTTCCAATACACACATAATACAACTGGAAACACACCTTCAAATACTAATTAATCAAATAGTAATATAGTTTTTTTTATACTTTTACAACCTTTTATTTAACTTCAAACTGAGTATATATATATATATATATATATATGATATAGAAATTTTAAACTTTCCCCCATTAATGTGCCCTCTTCTTTCATAATTTTTATTCCAAATTCTTATTTCATGTCATGCACTTATTGCAACCATATTAAATTCCATCCCATGCTATTAATATTAACAAAGTCTGCCCGTACTTCTTCTTTTCCTCTACCATACCATATATGATCATTAATCTTAACCACTATGTAAACTTTCTCATATGAAACTGTATCCCCATCACATTTATGAAGCATAGAAAACGCATGTTTCCAAATGTATATATATATGTATATGTATATATATATATATATATATATATATATATATATATATATATATATATATTATATATATATATATAGGGTAGACCAAACTGTCTTAGACAAACTTTATGGGTAGGTCACGCATACAGACACAAGCCTGTTTTGCATAGGAGGGTGTGGTAGCAAACACTCCCATAGGATACTACACGTGCAGGAAGAAACAAAACGAATGGAATGCTGGTAATACAACACCAGTTTATAAGACATAACAATTACAAGTATTAATTACAATTGTTTATCATAGTACTAAAGTAGGTGTTTAAAGTTTTTGCCATCTGCAGATATGCATGTCTGGCAACGTCGATGGATGAATTGGAGAACACATTAAAAAATGTCAAGACATTCACAGATATGTGCTGCTATCTCAAAGACTCTGGTGACAAGGTCAGCATCAGATGTCACAGCGGTCTCGTAAACAAGGCTTTTCAAGTAACCCCATAATAAAATATCAATGGGGGGACAAGTCAGGGGGGCTGTGGTGGCCAACTGCCGGATACTTCCTGGCCGATTCATCTTGCAGGAAAAGTCCTATTGAGATAGTCCTACATATCCTGGCAGAAACATGCACAGATGCAGATGGCAAGAAATTTGATCACCTACTTTAATACTATGATAAACGATTGTAATTACTTGTAATTATTGTTTAATAAACCTGTGTTGCATTATCTGCATTGCATTTGTTTTGTTTCTTCCAGCACCTGCAGTACTCCATGGAAGCATTTGTGAACACATGTTCCTATGCAAAACAGGCTTGTTTTTGTATGCCTGACGTACCCTTAAAATTTATATATATATATATATATATATATATATATATATATATATATATATATATATATATATATATATACCAGGTGATTCAAAAGTTCAGAGCAAAAGCAAAATGCTATAAAAAATACCAATGGGTCGGAGAAACATGTGGTTTGCAGATTAATATTCACCGTGGTGGGGGATTTTGTGTGGCATGAAAAAAAAATTAGTTCAAACTTTCAATACTTGGGGGCTGCGGCAGATAAAGCCATGGAGATGACTTATGCATGGAGGTGATTGCACACATGACTGGCCTGCGAGATCCCTAGATCTCACACCCTGTGATTTCTCGCTGTGGGGATACCTAAAATCACAGTTGTGAGATCTGGGGATTTTGCAACTGCAAGCCCTTTTAGTTGGGTGCACTGACCTTTTGGTTAGCGGCTGGGCTACAGCAGTTCCGGAATACCGTTGTCCACAAAGGGTAAAATATTTTTAAAAACCTCATTTTGGAGGGTAAAAAGAAGAGTTTTGTGAAAAATCTATTTTCTCATTGAAAAATTAAATTAGAACCTTTTTTTTTTTTTTTGAACGGGAGACAGATAAATTTTCAGGAGCCTCTATAAGCCCAAATATTGATAAAGTTGACAGTTTTAATTCAGATCTTTAAAAAAGAGTAGAAACTAAATTCATGCAGCCTTTCAAGCATTCTGAATATTGTTCATTTTGAAACTGTCATCATCAAAGTACTTTTTGAGGAACAATCTTCTATATTTGTCATCATATAATTTCATCCTTTAGCTAGCTCTCAAAAAGTGAAATTGGTTTCACTGTCACTATATTTCTTAATTTTTTTAAAAATTATATTAACATTCCAATACATTTCTCTTCAAACTCTTGCCTAGCAGGCCTTTGGAGCAGAATATTCATTCCACATGGGGAGATTTAGGTTGTGTCGATTTTCAAATAGATGTAAACCTAGCTCTTTGTAGTGGACCGCTTGAATGTCCTTGAATGACTGTTTATGAAATCTGTGTTTTCAATAGTTCATTACAGATGGAAGAGGGGTGGGAGATGAGGTAGTATATTCTATTTTGGATATTTGGTTTTACTGGTGCTTTCAGGGGCATTCGCTTAAAGAGCGATGCGTGCTCAGATTTTAATGCAATTTTCATTTATTTAGTCTGCAATGGACTCACTCGACCTGTTCACAGTGAATTATGACCCAATTTTGCTGTTTTATGACTTTTAAGCATATGCAAGAAGGGGCTGTCAGAGGGGGGTGGAGCTTTTGTGCCTACTATGCAGGCACAGAACTTGCTAAAAAAACTGGTTACTATATATTTAGTAACTGCTAGTAGGAAAAGCCCACCAGTCTATATTTATAAAAGAGAAAATTTTCAACATGTAATACTGATGGTGATGCTGAATATTGGACTCATTGTTATTATTATTATTACAATCTTATCAGGCTAGTAGGACTTAGAAGAAATAATAGTATATGTAAATGTCCTTTGTACTATTTGGACTGTTTGAAAATAAAGTATATATATATATATATATAGTATAATAATATATATATATATAAAGTAAAAATAAAATATGAAAATTCAATGATAGAACAGAGAGAAGTTGTAACTCAAATAAACCTAACTTAAAATATGCCCAGAATTTTATAATCTGTTGAAGTAAAAGATTTTTTATAATGATATAGACATAAATTAGATAACATACTGCTACTACAGCCAACTTGTGGAACCACTGAAACTTGTATAATTTCTTACCTTGAAATATATAATTATTGAAAAGAACAAAGTGGAGAAGTTTAGGAAAATTGGTAAATTTAGTTTAAGTAGATTGATTAGTAATATAAGCATTATAGAGCTCAAATTACATCAAAAAGATCAGAGATCTTAACATTATTAAAAAGATGTTTAAAATCAAAAGTTTGAAATCAATTAGTTTACCTAGTGATGTTAATTTATTCTTTAACACTAGAACGACGGATATTTTGAACTACCTAGAAAAACAGGCAGTTGATTTGTTCTCTAATTATAAAACCTAGAATAATTTTCTTCTGTGTTTTCAATAACTTTAAGAAAATAAGAAAAGTCGTAAAATTTCAATGGGCAGGGATTAGCCGTTTTGGAGGAATCGTTTCTCAAAGTAGTTATGTCGTCAAAATGACTGTTTCCGTTGTTTTAGTGTTAATTCTTTATTATTATTTAGAATAAGATAGTTATTACTAGAATAATGTAAACTAACATTTAGTACATTTAAATAATTCAGTAGTAATTTACTTGCAGTAGTAGAGTAAGAATTATGACTACTAGTTACAGTTCTAAATTTAATAGGTTTTATGTGAAATTTAGGAATAAGCATAATATATGGAAATTTTAAAAAATTATAATTAATATTTAAATCCCTATACATATTGATAATTTTTAGTTTGATACTATTTATGGAGTGTGAGTCAAGTTTAAATAGACTATTATTCTTTAAATAATCTAACAGATATTGTATATAGAATTTTTTACAGATAATAGCATAATTATTAGAGGCTTTATCAACATAAGTAATTTTAAAAGATCTTTGTAAATAATTAATAGTGTTTTATATTATTAATATTATATATAGATCTGGACAAATTAGTACTACAAATGGTATTTTTAATAAATTTTAATAAAGTGAATTTCCACATATTAAATCCTTTTAAAGGCAGAGCATATTCAGAAACTAATTTATAAATATATTTATCAAGGTCAAGATTTATTGCCTTTAAAAGAGTTATTACAAAATGGTAACCCGAATTTTGTACCAAAAGACATTATGGTTCTTAAAGAATCATCTTTAACTATGGCTAAGTCTTCTGCAACTGTATGTCCCAAGTATGGATTAATATATGTAGCATAATTGTCCAATTTGCACATGCATTCATTATCCACATTTGACTTTAAATCTTTATCTACAGAGAGAGATTGTGAAATTTCATTGTAATTAAAGATAGATCTTCCAATAGGATTGTTGTATAAGCCTTAGATACATTCAAATCCTTAATACAATAAATGTTTGAACTTATTAAATAAATTACTAAAATTATTGAATTATAAATTGGATGCTTAAAAGAAATTACACAATAGGATTTAATTTTAAAAATCACTCCTTTTTCTAAATTGTCTAATCCAGACTTCACAAATATTAATATTTCTCTAAAACCAAATGCTTCAGATAAGTCATGTGTTAATACCAAGTCAATTTATAAATGGTATTCATTCTTTCACCACTTCATATAGCATATTTATCACTTCTAATAAACTTAAAGTTAATCACCTCATTAAATTAAAATCAACAACTTAATCACCTCATTAAATTATATCTGATCAAAGTTTCAGCAGAACCAAATAGCATTCCTATAGAATATTTTGATTATAGCCATATGCCACCTTCTAGAAATTCCTAACAACCTCTTCTTTGGTCACTTTGATTCAGATTGCCAAACTACTAGCATGTGCTTCGTGCACCAAAACATGAGGCATAGGCCCTGCTTCTATTAATGTAACTACTCAATATTTAACCTAAAATTATGTAAAAAGTGTAACTTCAACTCCCCATCCTGAGAGCATGACAGGAGAATAATATTCGAAAGTTTATGACTGGTCAAACCATCATACATAAAGTAAGGCTGCATTTGGACTTTCTGGATTCTTTCTACATCACATATCTCAAGGATTAATGGTATCCAACATATTTTGTTATATATTTCAAGCCTGCCTATGAAAATACCAAAGGATTTTAGCTATATTACTTCTTTGTTTCTAAAAAGTTATATAATTTCTTTTTATAAACTACTTTATATTTTCCGAAGTATATGAGAAACGTGGCTAAAAATGTCTGTCTCATCCTGTCCCATTCACCCTGTAGAACAAGTTTTGCTGTTTAAAAATATATAGTGTGATTTATAATAACCTCTCTTGCAACACAAATAGAATGGATTTCGATTTTATTACTTTATTTGTCCACTCTACAAATCTGATAGAAATTAATCAACACTCTTCTATGGTTTCATTGAAGTGATTTTCAACATTTGGACTTTCAGTACCTGTCTTATAATATTGACCCCCCACTGATCTTTATTTGCTGAAAACCAAGTATTTCATATTCAACAGATAAATGGTACCTTCTCTCAACTGGATCTATAATTTTCTACATTTGAAGACCTCGATGACTTTTAACTATATTTCTTTGATCATCTTCAAAGCAGAACTAATTTGCTCTTTGTGTAGTGCATCAAGGACACAGAATATGGGTGTTTGTCAGCTTGCTTCAAAACATTTCAAACATTCTTCAAAATGAAATTTTTTAATAGCTTTTTTTTTTTTTTGTCAAAAATGTACTTAACAATTTAGTTTATTATATCTATCATTTTTATCCAGTATAGATTAAGGGACTGTGGTGATTATTAGAATATAAATATTTAAAAAATATTTTATATACAATATTTTAACATTCTAAAGGTAAGTGAATTCTGTTGGTACACAGCTTTTTGAATAATAGAACATTTTCAAATTTTACATGGTTTTATTTAGTTTATAAAATGTTTTATTATATTACTTCAAATTATATTAAGAATAAATTCTTTCAACTGTGCCAAGTATAAGAATAATATAAACAACAAGAATAATCAAATTATATTTTGAATATTTAGATGAAAGGTTTAAGGATTTATAATGATTTAAATATATTCATTTAGAATGGATATAGGTAATTATGGTATGACATTATAAGTATGACATCATGGCAATACTTTACAGCAGAATAAGATAGGATCTGAATTGCCATCTTCTTGATCGTAACTTACCACAAATTATTGGCATGGTGATTTCCTATGTCAATCCACCAGAGAGGTTAAGCCCCATTTTAAACTGCCAGTTTTGTTATACAAATATTTTGTATTTTATTTGATTTTTATAAAATCTACAATTTTAATTCATTATACAACTGACATAGTATAGAAAAAAGAAACAAATTAATCTTTAATGAAAAATAAATATTCGGATTCCAGAAGACTAAATAGGTAATAAGAATTAGAAATGATTTTGTAAATATGTGCATTGTTTATTGAAATATTGTATATTATTTAACCATGTATCTTATTATTATTTTTACTTAAAGAGTAATTTACTTGAATAGTGATCTATCACCTATTAGTTATTTGAAATTTTCAATTATATTTGTATAGAACTTTGATTGACTGATCCAATCAACCACCATAGACAACACAAATATTGAGGGTAAGTGAATGTGTGCAAGTTCCTCTGATTCAGGAACTTTTCATTTTTATACCAAATCATTAACATTAATTTCATTACACAAAATACAATATAAAAACTTGGATATATTTTCCAATGTTGTTATAATTTTAAAGTTATTAAAGCTGTGCCATTTTTCAGAAAACTTCAATTATTTTAATGTTATTATAACAAATGTAAAGCAATCTTTTGTAATTAAATCAAGCAATTATATCACTTCGAAAAGGTAAAGTCTTGGACATGACTGCACATGCCTTTTCTTGTTTGTTTTTTTTCTTTTTGGGGGAGGGGGGATATATATTATAGTTTTAAAACTCACCCTCAAGATTATCTTATTCAAAATTCATAGATATTAATATTTTTAATGCCATATACTTCAGATAAGTCATGTGTTAATATCAGGCCAATTTATTAATGGTATTCATTCTTTCACCACTTTATATAGATTATTTATCACTTCCACTAAACTTAAAGTTACCTCATTAAATTATAGTCAACAACTTAATCACCTCATTAAATTACATCTGGTAATACATCAAAATCTCAGCAGAATCAAATAGTATTTCTATAGAAGGTAATGTTTAGGATTCCTTCTTTTCTATAATGCTGATTTACGACCTCATAATTTCATATCATATGATATTGCCACTTTAAATGATGTAGAGTATTTTGATTATACCCATGTCACCTTCTAGAAATTCTTAATAACCTCTGCTTTGATTCTGCATTGGCCACTTTGATTCTGCTTTGGCCTCTTCGATTCTGCTTTGGCCACTTTGATTCTGATTTTCAAACAGCTAGAATGCACTTTGCACACTACCAAAGTATGGGGTATATGCCCCGCTTCTATTAATGTAACTACTCAATATTTGAATTAAAATTATGTAAAAAGTTTAACTTCAACTCTGTGTAATGAGAGGATCACAGGAGAATAATATATAAAATTTTGTGACCAGTCAATCCACCATAAATAAAATACGGCTCCAATTGGACTTACTGTATAATTTAAATATCTCAATTATTAATGTGGAAAATTAAATGCTACATTTTATATATATATATATATATATATATATATATATATATAATTGAAGAATTTTAATTTACTTGTATTATATATACCAGAGATTGATCATTTATTTAAATGTTCTGCATAGCAAAAATGAAAATAAGATGGTCTGAAGTGATTATTTGATATCAATTGTGACTATAAGACAAGCTTGTGAAGATGATAAAGAGAACATTATAAATAAAACAGGTACTCAATTGATATAAAATATCCCTTTTTCCCTGTTCCATATATAAGTTAAGGAATTTAAAAAAGAATTACCTGTGGTAAAGATTGGTTAATATAATCCTTTAACTACACCCTTAGATTAAATTTATATATATATATATATATCCATTACTAATATGAAAGAAATTCACTGTACTACTCATATAATGAAAAATTTTATAACTTTCATCTGTTATTTAATTATGCATTTAAAAAAATTACCTTCCATTCATTCAATTTCACAATTTATTTATACTAGCTGTACCCATGCAGAACATCTGCACTCTAAACATTTATGAAATTTTTGACAGTAGAACTCTAAAAATAATATTTCATTGGCTTTAAGTTTTGATTTTCCTCTTTGGCTGAGATGATTTTCAGTATTTTCTTCGGCTCATTAAAGTCTATCAGCATCATTTCTCAATGCCTTTCTTTCAATAGCCTCATTAACAGTTTCAGTGACGTTCCTTGCTCTTCTATGTGTATTATGATAAATATAATTAATTTTCCGCAGTCGCTAACACTAAATTATTTTGACTTTAATAACTAAATAAAAATGTTACTTTAATTGATAACACTTTTTTTTACTGCTTGCATTCTCTCTGAGAAATTAGCAGTAATTGCACAGTACATCATGATCGAAGGCATGCCATGAAAACTATATCATTTCTTAGTAATATGAAAAAGCAGGACCATTTTTTTACCAATCCAAAAATCAGATTCCCAGAAGAAAGCTAAAAAAAAAAACATAAATTCAGAAAAATTGAAATGATTTGTAGCTCATCTCTCCCCTACACACTCAAGAATAATAAAATCTTATTTCCGTCATTTAAAATGCATGGAGCTGTGACTTGTCAGTACATATAGTGAATTTGAATGGAATGACAGTTTGAAGTGGTCCTAGACGAAGTCACTGAAAGAAATTTTGGGAAAAGCAAACTTTCTAGGGAAAAAACACAAAAAGTAGATCCACAGAACATTTCCACCCTGTTTCACAAAAACACATTATCCATGTCGCTCACGCAGAATATGGAACAGCCCACTGCACAGAAATAATTTCACGAAACATTAATTACAAAGAATTATTAAGACAGATTTTTGCTTGATGGTAAATTTAGTGAATTTGAAGCCATAAGAAATGATCTGAAGTTGGTTTTAACAGTAAAAACACACTATTTATTATAAATTTTATGGTATGATGTCATACATTCTATGGCATTGTGATATCATACATTCGTTCAAAAGTCTGCACATGGTAGCACTGGAATTTTGACAACAAACTTTAATGGAAGACTATCATTACTATGGAAAATGTATCACAATTTTTCTGCCATTCTTAATGCAAATTTGATTCGCAATTTTCAATGTGATACACTTAAATCAAACCCTTTGCTGAAATACCCTGTATATGTACATATTTAATCCAGAATGCCTGTATTGCATAAATACCTATTAATTAATAATTGTTGTGTTTACTGTACCCTATTGTCTCTCCTTGATGGTCTCTAGCATTCTCTTTCATACTTTGATTACTACAGATATTTCTCTAACACTTTTAGATATAGAGTATGGTGTTACTTGTATTCCAGCTAGACAGCAAGATTCTCACATTTTCTTTAAATTTGTTCAAAAAAATTTATATATGAGATTTTCTCACTCTGATTGTTTACTTCCACTATGTTGTACTTTATTTCAAGCTTTTAATGAGCAGGCTGTTACCTTTTATACATATGCAAATGGTGCCATCACGGTGCCCATCTATGGATTCTTTAGCTCACAGAAGTTAAGTAAAAGCTTAAGTCCTTCTCGTATATGACGTTTCTCACTTTTTAAGGGCATTCACTTGCAGAATTATGCATGTACTGCCGGTCCATAACCTGTTTTCATGTTTGTCAGAAAATTTCCAACGTGAAGAAATGAAATTTTAGTTAATTGCATAGATGCATAGCAAAGTGAGAAAATGTCCTTAGGCAAAATGAAGACGAAGTTGGGTGGGTCTAATCAATTTTATTTGTGACAGAAATCCATTACCATGTAATTATCACAACACTTGGTAAATCATTAAAGGTAAAGCAGAAATATATACAATGGATGAGCTAGCAAGCTCAAAAGTTGTTGGTACGTGCATTCGTGACCATCTTAAAGCAATTCAGAGTTCCGGGTAATATGAGACAAATTTATTACCTCAATATAGATGCATGCTCTTTGTCGAAGCCACCATAACTGGTATCACGCTTGGCAATACTATATCTTCCTTTGGTGTCTGTGGCATAACCAACCATGACTCCTTCTTGAGCCCTTATATCAAACTTTTTTCTAAGATAACCTGGTTTGCCAACATACGCTTTGCTACCAAATGTCTTCAGGTGATTAACAGCAGGTTTTCTACCACTGTAAAGTTCTTGTGGAGTTTTACTTTTGAATTTATGACAGATTCTATTCTTCGCATAGGTAAAACATAAAATGGCTTCTGTCCACATTCATTCTGTCACCAATTTTTGCTTTCATTTAACATAGCCTTAACACAATCAAGAGCTGTTAGATTAAAGCGTTCAGTGACCCCATTTTGTTGTGGTGCATAGGTGTTTGTCGTTTCCACTTTAATCCCAAGATTTCTTAAGCAGGCTTTGAACTGATTGTGACAAAACTCCATTCCACAATCCATCCAGATGCTTAGGATCTTTTTACCTAACTGCCTTTCTTCTCTAGCTTGAAACTCTTTAAAAATTTTAAAAACTTCTGATTTTTGTTTCATTAAAAATGCAAACACCTTTCGGCTAAAGTCATCTGTTATTGACAAAAAGTATTTATTCCCGCCTAATGAAACTGTAGGTAAAGGACCAAAAACATCTATGTGTAGTAACTGCAATGATCTAGTGGACCTTATCCTACCAATAGGTTGGTATGAAACTCTCCTAAATTTCGCCAATTTACAATGCTTATAGTTAATTTTCCAGTACTTGAGTCTAGGGAGTCCATTAACTGAAGAAACTTTGCTCATCTGATAGAAATAATCAGCATTGATGTGGCAATATCTCTTATGCCATAAGCTATTAGAATCTTTCTGCTCAGTTGCTGAATTACTACCCTTAACATTACCCACATCATTTTTCTGCTTTGTCCTTGACTTTACCAAATCAGAATTAACTTTAGTTTCATTAGATTCAGACATTTTATTTACACCTTTAGAAACACTAGTATCTTTATTTTGGGGTTTTTTATTCCTTTTGGAATCCCTACCCCTTTCCCGATCTTTATTTTTAGGCCTACGGTCTTCTACATTATTATTTTGTTCTTTAGCACCATATTGTGGTTTTAAAAAGTAAAGACCATCTTTCCTTTTGGCGAAGAATATTTCGCCTTTAGGAGTGAAGAACTACAATACCCCATTAACTCCTTCAAAACTACATTTTTGTTCCTTAAGAACAGAAGCTGCTAACAGGTTAAGCCTAAGTTTAGGCGAATACATCACATTATCTAAAATAATAACATTTTTCTTGTCCTTAAACTGAACATACATTTTCTACTGTACCAATAGCCTCAACATATTCCCTACTGCTAGCGACATTGATTGACGTGCCATTGCACTCATTAAATTTTGAAAATAGCAATGTTATTACAGAAATGTCACATAGCAGCAGTATCTACTACCCAGTTGAACCTATCGCTAGGATCCATAACAGTATTGGCCTCAATACTTGTAGATGTGTGTACCTCTACAATACTAGTAAAGTTGGATTTTAACTTTGGACAATTTGATTTGGAATGACCAGTTTTCTTACAATAAAAATAATGTCCCTTGATTTTACATTTAGAATTTGCATTTTTAGGTAGTCTAGGCATATTTACATTATTTCTTACACTTTTTGAACTTGAAGAAGAAAAATATGCAGAAATATTAACACTTACATTATTTAAGTTTTGGTTTTGTTGATGTAGCCTTCCTTCCTCTGTCAATAATTCAGTTTTATCTTCTCCAGCTTAAAGTCCTTATCGTCCCATCTGTATATAATTTGGACGATTCCCTGGTACTCTTCAGGCAAGTATCTGATAGTCTGTAAGGAAACATATAGATCTTCGACTGGATCATGTCTTTAATTATGTCACTGTTCATGTCTTTTAATTTAGTCACTGATTTCCAGAGTCAGGAGCAAAATATATCTATGGGTTCCTTATGTTCCGGGCGAATCAAGAAGAATTCATCTAATAACCGGACCAAGTTGGCATGAGTGGGTGCATTGAAATGTTGCTTGACTTCTTCCCAGAGTCGGCCGGATCGTCCAAGATATTTATCAGTTCTTTATATTCCGGCAACAAGCTCTGATTGCAAGTGCTTTATCTTTCCACCGTTTAAATCCATCATAGTTACAACGATATTCCATCATAGTTACAACGTGGCATATGTTCGTTCAATTGTCTTGCGGTTTTGTCTACATGTCTGAAACAGTCTTCTGCTTTCAGAGCAAATGATATTTTAGTGCTCTACGTGACATAGTTATGACATGATAGATATACAATTTTAACTGCCTCCATGGCAGGTAGCACAACGAAGAAGAGGAAAAGTTCTTAGCACATTTGTTTACCTTTTATACATATGCAAATGGTGCCGTCACGACCCCATCTATGAATTCTTTAGCTCACAGAAGTTAAATAAAAGCTTAAGTCCTTTTTGTATATAATGTTTTTCACTTTTTAAGGGCATTCACTTGCAGAATTATGTATTTACTGCCGGCCCATGTTTTCATGTTTGTAGGAAAATTTCCATCTTGAAGAAATGAAATTTTAGTTAATTGCATAGATGTATAGCAGGGTGAGAAAATGTCCATAGGCAAAATGAAGACGAAGTTAGATAGGTCTAATCACTTTTGTCACAGAAATCCATTACCATGTAATTATCACACTTGGCAAATCATTAAAGGTAAAGCAGAAATATATACAATGGATGAGCTAGCAAGTTCAAAAGTTGCTGATAAGTGCATTCATGACCATTTTAAAGCAATTCAAAGCTCTGGGTAATATGAAACATAAATATATTACCTCGATATAGATGCATGCTCTTTGTCGAAGCCACCATAACTGGTGTCACACTTGGCAATACTGTATCTTCTAAAGAGATAATTCCAAGTAAATCCAAAACTGTAAAAACATCTGTTGCGACTTCTACAACTATTTTAAGTTAGAATATAATGACCTTTGACTAGGTCGTACTTAACAATGTCATAAAACACCAAACTCAACTACGAGTATACGACTGCATCTCTGACTGCTTTTGACTGTGTTTATCTGACTTTTAAGTTACTAGTCAGATCGTCTATCCCAGGGCTGTCCAACCTTTTTGTGCAAGGGGCCACTTAAAAAATTTTCACAAAACTCACAGGCCAATGAGATGCATAATTTTTTTTCGGGGGGGGGGGGGGGGGGGACTTTTTTAGGGGGATACATTGCATTAATATATCTGTACACAAAATTTAGGGGTGTTATCAAAATATAGGTGGGTGTTGAGGGGAGGGCATTATGGAGGCAAGTTCCGTAAAAACAATTAACATTTTTCCTCTGGCTGCGAGTTCTGTAAAAACAATTAACATTTTTCCCCTGGCTGCAAGTTCCGTAAAAACAATTAACAAAAGTAAACACATTAGAAATGGGTCGTAAAATTAGACATTAAAATTTTCCACACTAATTTATTACCTTATTTCTCTTCTTTACACCTAAATGCACAGTTAATGTGAGGTCTGACATTGTTTTTGCTTACACAAGAAATCGATGTCTGCCCGTATACTTGACATAACAATGCACAGAATTCCGGTAAGATGTTCGTCTCAGAAGGGACCCTTTCTCGTCAGAAGGGACCTTGATTTTGTTTTTATGGCTTTCATCCTAGAACATAGCTGCTCGCAGCAATATGTACTACCAAACAGTGCAATGAATCGAAAGGCATGCTTTGAGACATTTGGATAAACATTTGAGGGAACATATTTTTTGTAAAATGTTAACAAATCATGCTCAAATCATGCAAAAGCTCTCTTCATGTCAGTGTCATTTTGGATCTCAACTAGTCTCATCTGCAACATGTCAGGAGCATCAGTAACATCGGTTACAAATGGATCTGAAAACAACTTCACTCTTTGTGAATTCATCTCTGAGTTTTGCAATCAGTTCGGAGTATTTTTTATGGTTTACTTTCTCAGACGGCCTTGTTGATAGAGTAGTGAAACGGACAACTTTATTCACAATCAACTGTTTCTGAAACAACCTTAATTTCTGCATGAACGCTTGGATATACTCGTACAGTTTGTGAACAAGTTGATCCCTTCCTTGTATTTTCACATTTAAGTCTGCAAGATACTTAGTGATATCTACTAAGAATGCCAAGTCATTCAACAATTCATCATCAACCATGAAATTTCCATCTTTTCCTTTTGTTGTAATGAAGGTCTTTATTTCTTCAAGCAGTGTCCAGAATATCTCCAGAGTCGCCGCCCTACTCAGTCAGCGAACATGGCTGAAGTAAATTACATCGTCATTGACTGATCCTAGTTCTGCAAGAAAAGTTTTGAACTGTCTGTGATTGAGCCCCTTGGTCCTTATAAAATTAATTGTAGAAACCACCTTTTCCATTACGTGTTGTAAATCCATAGTCTTTGCATACAGTTGTTCTTGGTAAATGATGCAGTGACATATAATGACATCATTAGGCACTGATTTTAGCATTAGGTTTGCAAATCCATTATGTTTACCTGTCATTGCTGGGGCTCCATCTGTTGTAATTCCACAAAGTTTATCATGAGGGCGAGGTAGCCCAGTGGTTAGCATACGGGAATTGTACTAGGTAGGCCTGGGTTCAATTCCTTCCACTGCCAAAACTGCCGCCGTGTTTAAGTGGAGTATGATCACGTTAAATATGTGGGTCTGTAAGTCCTTCCAAAAGGTTGGTGGTAGGGGAAGGGGGGTACGGTCCCTGTGGATGCCTCCCCCCACTGGGTTTTGGTCTAAATTTGGTGGTTCTTTCAAGCCATCCAATCAGTTACCTTACACCTTTCTGGTAGGTCGAACGGTCTGGGTCTCAACAACAACAAAGTTCATCCTCTGGAAGACAAAATTTAACTAGGACACGTTTTGCCTCATCGAAGATATCTTTTCCAGTTGTTGTGTATTTTAGTGGACGTAAGTTCAACAGTTCCTCAATGATTTCAAAAGTTATGGTGACTCCCCGAACTTAAATTGCCAGTTGTGCCGTATCGCTTATATCAGTACTTTTATCAAGTGCTAAGCTGTAAAACTGCAGGATTTGAGTCTTTTAATTAAAGAAACTTCAATATTGGTTGCTATATTGTCTGCTCTTCTGGCAACTGTCTGGTGTGAAAGACTCGTTTTCTCTACCATCGACTTTTTATTAGGACATGCTACAGATGTAAATATGCTCAAGCAGTCTTTTACAAATTCCCCATCAGATAAAGGTTTGCCTCTCTTGGCAATTTCTTCAGCAATCAAATAACTGATCTTGGTAGCCGCCTCAGAATTTAGGTTTGAAGCTTTAAAGAAAGATTGTTGCCTGATAATACTATTTTTTAGAGAATTCACTCTATCAATTCTTACCTGGTCTGTGAAGTGGTCATATTCGTTGGCATGCTTCAAAGAACAATGTCTCTTGATATTATATTATTTTATAACAGCGATGCTCTCTTGGCATATAAGACACAATATACGCCCTTTATGGTCAATGATAAAAAAAATCATTGGTCCAAGCACCATTGATTAAAAGCTCTACATTCAGAATCAATTTTCCTTTTCTTGCGTGTATTCATTGGAGCCTCCATGTTTGGTGTAGAAGGCCCAGACCACACGACCAACCTCCATGTTTGGTGTGATGCATTTTAGCAAAAGCTTCTTCGGAATACAAAGAAACACACTGACGTTTAACTAGCACAAACAAGGTACTCCTGTGACAGAAACTTTCAATTGAAAAGACAATTTTCCGATGAAAAACTAATAAATAATCATCACGTGAACACTGCATGGAACAGGTGGATAGTCGACACATGATTGGCTGGAGAAAACAATGCTACCGATGACTGTGATATCCTTATCACCTCCCACGGTTCTCCAAAACATTTCTCCAGACTATTTATTTGACCACTTGTGATAAGGAAAAGGGTTGCTATACTATTTCTGCGGTTTCTCCTTATTTCCGAAGAATTTTTTTTTCTACATTTATTTTTTTTAATCCTCCATTTAGAAAAAAATTCCAAACAGTAGTATGCGGGCCGGATTCAAACCTTCCGTGGGCCGAACTGTGGCCTGCAGGCCGTATGTTGGACAACCCTGGTCTATCTCAATACCGGACTGTCGTCAGTCGATAGTCTGCAAATGGTCTATGGTTTGAAGTGCTTTAAGATTGGTCCATTATATATATTTGAGGATGGGATCACTCTGGAACGCAACCATAGCGGGAAATGCTCCCAGATATGCAAATTACTTGCATACGTGTTGAGTACACGATTTGCATGAAAAACGTCGCGATTCATTCCTGAGAACAAAGTGAGTCATTCACCAAGAATTTATAGGATGAAAAACAAGTTCAAGGGAAAAGTGAATTGCGATGTTTACATACATTTTCCAACACAAGCATTGATGATGTAAACAAAAGAAGAACCTAATTATCACTGAAATAATACTCAGTATTGTTTATTAGAATTCATGGAAGGGCCAAATGCTAAAAAAATGGTAATCAATTAAAATATGATAAATCAAGAAAACATTTATTTCTACCATAACATTGAGATTCAAAATAGAGGCACTGTATTTTTTATATGAAACTAATATATTTTATTTTATCTAGAATGAATATTACTTATTACATTGCCTTTTAATCAAATGGATTTATAAATGAAATAGTGCTAACATACCTAGGATCTTCAAAGCTTTCAATGTGGTTTAAGCGTTCAAGAAGTTTTTCGTTTTCAGATAATAAACTGTTTTTTTCTTCTAAAAGGATAGCAACCTAAATGAAAAGTACAAATAAGTACCATATCTCTGTTTATATATGCATGATACTGTCATATTATTTGGACAATCTACCTAATTCTTAAGTATGGTAAAACATGTCTAAAATATTTTTAGTAAAGACTATAAATATTGTAAACAGTCTTTATTTAATACACCATCATGACGTACATGAAAAGTTTCTTAAAATGCCATAGTGCTTTCGGACAACATAGTGTCTATCATCAGTGGCAATAATAAAAAATTGACAGACATGAGCTTTTACATAAACAGAAATCGTGGGGGTGCGGTAGCCCAGTGGTTAGCAAGAGGGAATTGCACTTGGTAGGCCAGGGTTCGATTCCCTCCGCTGCCAAAACTGCAGCCGTGTTCACGTGGGTACGATCATGTTAAACATGTGGGTCCATAAGTCCTTCCGAGAGGTTGGTGGTAGGGGAAGGAGGGTACAGTCCCTGTGGATGCCTCCCCCACTGGGTTCCGATCTAAATTGGGTGGCTCTTCCCGGTCATCCAAACAGTTACCTTATACCTTTTTAGTAGGTAGGATGGTCTGGATCTCAACAACAACAACAAACAGAAATCGTGAATACAAATTTGCATAGGGCAAATCAGATAAATCGATACTAAAATTAACATATATTACAAATAGGAATTACAAGAAGCAAAATAATTCAGTTCAATTTATTTCAAAACCCATGTACATGAACAAATCAGGCCAATTCATAAACATAACACCAGTGAAACTTCCAGAAAATCATATAATGGATTAACAAGCATAGAGTCGAGAACGAGGCACCAAGCAAAACTAAGGGTTTTAACAAGATTGAAATTACAAATAGATACTCGATGAATATAAATAAAAAGGGATTCAAAAGTAAAATATTACAGGGGTTATTTTAATTAATTAAAAGAAATGCTTTATCAAAATTAGGACTAAATTTATCATAAATAACTAATTGTGAAAGAGTAGTGGACAGTTTAATATTTTTAATAACATGAGCATGTTTAGATAAATGAATACCCACAGTACGTTTTGTAATACCAATATAAAACTTACAATTATTATCGAGAGATAAAAGGGGGACAACATACACCCCAGCTTTACTCAAGAAATTACTTTTATCTTTAAATTTATCGGTATGAATAAGACTAAATAATGAAAAAACCATGGTATGAGAGGTTTAAACTTAAATTCATAGCAAAATGTCAGAGGGAGCAAGATTACTTTCAGGATAAATAAATTTAGAATGAATGGAGTAAAAGATTTTATAAATGAAATTGAATGAATAGGTGGCTTCATAACCAAGGCAAAAGACAAAGTTTAATTCAGAATGTAAAGCAGAAATTGAAGAACAAACATTAAAAGCACAATTAAAATAAGCAATGAAAGAAGCTTTTTTGGACGAAATGGGGTGGGAAGAATTAGCACGAATACAGGAACCATTATCTGGAATTTTAGCTGAAGCACTTTTGAAAGAGCTCAAGAATGAGATTTTGCTTTCTTTACTCCTTAAACTGATTCTATCTTGTCATTATGATGACAAAGTTTTCATTATTTGGAACCATAGTTTAAATGATCTCTTTGCGCTTTTAGATAATGTTAATGATTTTTATCCTACTATTAATTTTACTGTGAAACACGAATATAATTGTTTTCTGAATTGAATTTTCATCTTCCACGACACTATGATACATACTTCTGTGTTTCGTAAACCTACGTTTTTTTAATTCCTGTATTCCACCCCATTCCCACCCTATTTAGTCCAATTCCCTTCTCCAATTTTGCTGTGAATTGAAGCTTTAACCTGCACATTAAACGATTTTTCCGTTATTTAGTCATATTAATACTAATAAATATAAAAGTAATTTCTTGAGTCAAGCTGGGGTGTATGTTGTCCCCCTTTTATCTCCTGATGATAATTATAAGTTTTATATTGGTAGTATAAAACATATTGTAGGTATTCATTTATCTGAAGATGCTAGTGATATTTAAAATAATAAACTGTCCACTGAACTTTACAATTAGTTATTAATGATAAATTTATCCCTAATTTTGATAAAGCTATTATTTTATTTAATTGCAATAACCCCTATAATATTTTACTTTTTTAATCCCTTTTTATTTATATTTATCGAGAATCTATTTGTAACTTTGATCCCATTTTTAAGCCCTTAGTTTTGCTTGGCATCTTGTTCTTGACTCTATGTGTGTTAAACCATTATATGATATTCTGGAAATCTAGTGGGTTCATCACTAGTGTTATGTTTATGAATTGGCCTGATTTATTTATGTACATGGATTTTGAAATACATTGAATTGAATTATTTTGCTTCTTGTTATTGCTATTTGTAATATATGTTAATTTTAGAATCGATTTATCTGATTTACCCTATGCAAATTTATATTTATGATTTCTGTTTGTTGAAGACCCAGGTTGTCCGACTCACCCAAGGGCTACAGCAGCTATTTGGACGGTTGGATGATTTCTGTTTGTTGAAGACCCAGACCATTCAACTGGCTCAAAGGTTATCAGTAGCTGTTTGAATGGCAGGAGATGATTTCTGTTTGCATAAAAGCTCATGTCTGTCAATTCCTTATTAATGCCACTGATGATAGACACTATGCTGTCCGAAAGCGCTATGGCATTTTGAGAAACTTTCCATGTACGTTATGATAGTGTATTAAATAAAGATGCTTTATAATATTTGTAGTCATTACTGAAAATATTAATCTACCTAGATTTGGAATATACATTTTTCGCAACATGCTCTATAGTCAACCACTGTGAGAAGGACTCACTGTGAGTCCCTCTCACAGTGGTTGACTGTAGTGCAGTCAACCACTCTTACAGTGGTAGGTTACAATCGAGTCAACCACTTTTACCATCTGTTAGTTAGTCTTGCCACTCTTACTCTTATAATGATTGGTTACAGACAACCACTCTTATAATGGCTGACTATTAGAGTTAACCTTTCACTGACTCTCAAAATCAACAACTGTGAGTGTCAGTGAAACGTTGCTACATATATCTAAAAATGAAAAATTGCTGTTCACCCCAGAATTCCTGTAGATTTCTTAAAGGAGGAGCCATCCATCCACCTGATGTGTCAATTAAGGTGATCCCATATATTTTCAATTGGCTTAAGATTGAGAGAATTGGGTGGCCGAGGGTGAAGTTTTTGTCATACTCCTCAAATCACTCATGAACAATTCTGATATAGCATGGTGCATTGGCTTGTTGATAAATACCAATATCCCCAGGAACACAGCATGTATAGATGTATCTGATCAGTGATGATCAATAGGTAACAATTTACATTCAGAGGACCCTTCAGAGGTATCATGGAACCAAGTTATGCCAAGCCATGAAAATATTCAACAGAACAGCTGATGTTCACCTCTATCAATATCACATAAAGCTCCACAATTAGCAAGCCAAGTCTTCAAACTGTCCCAATTGTCCAGTCTTGATACACTTTTACTAGTGCAGTCTGTGAATTTGCAAGTCTACAGTTTCAGGAATACTGGCACGTCTGACCCAATAACTGATGATAATGTCTTTTTCCAGGTTTGATAAGCTATGCACTTTGCCCATGATAAAGGTTGTTACTGTATTCATGGATGCCAGACATTAAACCTTATATGCTTATGGCATGTGATCTTCACATGTTCACTGTATAATTTGTAAGAATTGTGTAATGTCAGCACTGGTGGATGGCCATATCAGAATATTATGACTAGATTCTGTATATGTGTATGAACATTAAACAATGCCATTGCATAGTAAAACATTAAAAATAGACACCAAACAAATGCAAATTATACACTAAATTTGTGTACATTAACTAAAAAATAAGATGAATTAATGATTATAACTGATATGAGGGTGGGAATCCAATGGATCAACACAATATATAGTATTTCATACACTAAATAAAAGTCAAAGATGAAAAGTGTTTTTAAATTACCTGCATATCTAACTCATGACATCTTTGAGTAATTTGTTCTTTAGATTCTTTAGTTGAATGTAAATCTTCAGTAAGCCCTTTCAGCTGATTGTTTAAGTCTGCATATGTTTCTGACTGGTATGATGTCGGAATTTCTTTTGTCATGAGCTATAAAATAATGACATAAGTTAACTTTAAAAAAATAAAAATAAAAATATTAGGTGATACAAATTATTTCGGGCTGTTGTTCAAATGGGAGATAAAATTTAAGCAAATTTTAGAAAAATATACTCTAATCGACTTGATATAATTATTGTTTGATAATCAAAAATTCATTTACATTTAGTCCAGTCATCAAAATAAGAATGTTTGAACTTGCTATGTCATATATATTTGCAGAGAAAAAAAAATTGCAGAAAATCATACTTTATACTTGTGAAGAAAACTGTTTAGAATTCTAATATTTAGTATCAAAGCACAACGTTAATCTCTATTGAACATATAAACAGTAAAAATAATGGATAGTTATACTTTTAATTTGATATGAGTGCAGTTACAATTTGTCATCAAATCAATAATTTTAGAAAATTATAGCTATTTAAAATTGTTGTAAATATTATTCCAAATCCTTTATACATGTAATTTTTCATTCTAATCCGCACATTATGCTTAAATTTTGAACATCTCAAAAGGGTTCAAAATTAAATTCATGATTTAGTTAAAAATATAATTTTGTATTTTGCTTGGTGTAATAAATTCAAACAGGCCTTAATTAAAAAAAAAAAAACATATTTTAGTTGCAGGAAATAAATATATAACATAAAAGAAGTAAGGTACTAGAAATGTTATATTAGGGTATCTGTAACACTGCCATATATATCAATAAATCAATCCATAAAATTTAGACTTCAGAATTTATGCAACTGATTTATTAACCCTTTCGTGACGAACGGCACGCATAGGTGCCAGATGCGAACATGCATTCAAGGACGAGCGGCACTCACTCGGGCCAGAGGAAATTTTACCGCAAGCGGATAGTGGCACGTATAAGTGCCACTACGCAGAACGTTTTAATTTGTGAACTAGATGGCGTTACTTATCCATGGAACTAACTTCAATGCATTTTGCAGAGGCATGACCTTGGCAGAAGAGGATCGAATGAATTATTTCTCCATTTGGAGCGGTGAAAATCATTTTGTAACATAAACAAACAGAGCAATTCTCGTAGCATCAACAATTTTATAATTGAGTTTCGGTTTTTATTTTTATTTCAGCATTATGATTTCGTTGGTGAATCATAGGAATATAAGAGAGCATTTTTTTTTGTTTGGGTTTTAGAGGAAGTGAAATTATTCGTTTATTTCGGATAAAAGAATGGGAGCAACTAACGAGTATTTTGTATTCAGATTTGTATGAAAATCATACATCAAATAGAACATAAATATTTCTTTTATTCCTGTAAAAAGTAGATTTCTGTGTTGAATAGGTGATTTTTAGTGAATTTTTTTTTAGAGTTAGGCTTAGCGCAAAAAATGCGCTGTCCTTTTCGACCAGTTCGGAAGCGAAGCGCGTCGTCCTTTGGGCCGCGACAGCTCCGGAATGCCGCCGTCCCGAAAGGGTTAAATGGAACAAATTACAAAAAATTTGATTAAAAAATTTAGAGTAATAAATAAAGTAAAATTGTATAATGCATTTATATAATCTGCTGTACATAATAATAATAAGGGGAAAGCAAACAGAAAAATATAATATGAACTTGAGACAAGCTAAAAGGAAACATACAAAACAGATAAATACTTTTCAATAAATGGATAATTAATTAATGGACAAATAATTATCATTGCATTAAAGAGAGCACATTCATATAATACAATTATTTTCAACACACAATAATTTAAATAAAATGAGGAAATTATGAAAGAAAATGTCTCATCATAAAGTATATAAGAGAATATCTGAATTTATTAAATTTTCATTAATATAAATGAAAAAATTCTGTTATGTGAAAAATCAAAGATTTCTTATGATTTAATCTCAGACATGTTACAGACAGCCCTTCACTGAAAAAAGCTAAACTTTGTACAATATCAAACACAAGTTTAAACTTTTGCATAAATATGCTGTATATTACCAGTAGAAACTTAATATGGTAAATTAGTCTATGCATAGATGGAAATTAATTTAAGAATTCAAATTATGGAATATTTAACGGACATGCAACAAATTATGGACTCAATCATTCACTGCATTAAAAAATAAGATTGAAAAATATTGTAAGATTTACTTTTCCAAAACCCCTTTAATAAATATTCTGTGAAAATCTTCCCAGATCCTGTACTGATTCACTAATTATTTAATACATGTAAAATAATATAAAATTCAATTTGTTATTTCTCTTTTAGTAATTTTTTTTCTTATATTTTAAAAATGAAATGTAAAATAATGAGATGGCCAAACAAAGTTATATATATTACAAAAGTGGACATTGACTTGTGGTGAGGCAACATTTAGTGATGACGCAGAAGCTGCTGAAGATGGTTTGTACAAAAAAATTGCTTGGCAAGTATAGTTTACATTTTAAACAAACATTCTCCTCATGTGTTTTTCGTTTCATGTGGTCAACTACTGCCACATATCCTCTTTTACCACAGTAAATTAAGTCACAAGAATTGCACAGAACTTTTCAACACACATCTACTTTTCGTATGCAGTCACCAATACATCAGTTTGTTTATCACTGAAGTTCAGTTTTACAGACTTTGTAAACTAGTCATATCTAAATTTTTTTTCTAGATCAGCATTTTTTAGAATGTGTTCCACGGAACACTAAGGTTCCGCAACAATACAATTTTGTGTTAATTTTCTTTAAGAGAAATAAAAGCATAAAATTTTGAATACAGTATGTGACCTCTTATCCGGCGTTCCAATATCCAGACTCTCCCAAAACCGGAATACGGCAAAATAATGCCAAATTCTGCGCCAACAAGCGATTATTTGCTAAATATTGCGCCAAATAGCGATTTTTTGCTTAAAATCCCGCCAAATTCTTTTTGCTTTAATTAGCAATATCAATTTAAAAAAATGCATTGAAACCTACTATTTTAGAGGGTTTGAAATAGGAAGCGCAAACCGCGCACGAAATTCAAAATTCCCGTGCAGAAAAAAATGCCGCGCGCACTCGCTGATTCTTCTTAAATTTCGGAAACGAATGCGAGGAATTCTCGCGATAGCGAATGAAAATATTCCGTGGATCACGTTTTTTCCGAGAAGTTCCACAATTCCGGAAAACATCGGAAGTAGCATCGTTTTCCCCAAAAATTTCCTAAGCGGCTGCATTCGGCCGTCACCCCCGATAGTAGCTCTCAGAGGTGACGATCCGACATGGGCGAGACCGTCACCTTGACGGCGAGACGCGTTATTCCATTCTTTACTAGTTGCGATAGGAGACTCGACTTGTCCGTAACTAACTCCTGTATAGTATAATACAGAAACTCCTGTATAGTATAATACAGGAGGTAGTAACTAACTCCTGTATAGTATAATACAGGAGTTAGTTACGGACAAGTCGCGGCAAGGTGCTTTTTTAATGGCGTTTCATTTTTTTCTGGGTGTATAGGATAGAGGACACTAGGCACAAAGGTTTCGATTTTTCCGAATTCGTTACATTTTCTTTTCTGCGTTTTGTTCCGGGACTTTGATTTTCCGTAAAAGTATTCCAACTTTTTCGCTAGAAATATCCCGATATCGCTAAAGAAATCCTACGCTCTTCAAACGCGATGTGCCGCGCAGAATTCACACTATTTTGCACAATTTAATAAACATTTATTGGAAAAGATGAAAAAAAAGAGAGTCACGCATTTACGAGATGATAGAAAGTACGTTTAAGTAAGGAATTTCCGAAATTAATGAGAGTTAACTTTTGCCGAAATGCAGAGAAAAGTATAGCAGCTATAAAATGTCATTCAGGGCCTTCTGATTGATCTCTTTAAATACTTAACCTAAGCAATAAACTTGTCATTTTCTCGGGAAAATCCATTTTTTTTTCCATCTCCGTGGAAATATACACATCTTCAATATTTTAAAAAACGTTGATGGAATTCCAAGATCAAAATCATTTTCAATTAAATTCTATTATTTGGATGAAAATGGCTATTTTGGACCGAAAATTAACCCTAGCAAAAAGTTCCATTGCAGTATATTTATGGGGTTTTAACGTGTTACATTTATTAATTAGTAATTTATAGAAGACAGTTTAGAAATATCGCGAAATATTTTTTATTTAAACACGATCGCCGGTGTATTTCGTTTTATTTTTAAATATTTTCCATTTTTTCAATCTTCTTCCATCCACTAATATTTTTATATTTTTTGTGCTTTTTATGCTGGGATATTATCTTTTAAACATATTGTTGGTGAAAATGAAATATATGTTTAGGATAACGAAATTAAATTTTTTTTATTTATTCAGGCATTTAGAATTATAAGGCTTATTAGAAACATTTGAAGACATACATTACATTTGAAGAGCATAAATTAGAATTTGATATATTTGCACCCATAGTTGAATATCTCATTTCAATTAAAAATGAACATCCTTCTCATCTTAATTTTATTAAAAGTACTTTAAAATATTTTGAAACATATGAACAAAGGTGCTTCTGCCAAAATATTAGATGAATATGGTGAGGGCCCTCTTTAGTTGAAATGTTAAAAAAAAAAAAAGACTTCTAATAACTACCCTGAATAATCAACTTTTTTCAGACATTCTTTTCTTTCAAAATTTTTCTTAATCACTAAATTTAATACTATAATTACATGTAATTTGCATTTTAGTTAACCCATATAGATTGTAAAAAAGCTTTTTTTAATGCATTTATGTTTTTAAAATGAATTATAATTTTCTATAACGACATTTGAGACCATTCCAGTAAGTTTTAGAAAAAGCGTTCCGAATTACGGAAAAACCCCTTATCCAGAATGCCTGAAGTCCCAAGCATTCCGAATAATAGATCCTGTACTGTACATGATTTCGATTACAATGTACTTTCTTTAATTTTGATTTTTTGCCATTAAAACTGAATTTCCAAATGGTTTCGTGACCAAAAAAGTTTGAAAAACACTGTTCTAGATGATCAATGTTATGTAATTTCAGACTATCAGAAACAATATTTGCCATTATAATTATCACATGAACAACTTAAATAAAAATGTGAAACTGAACTAAATATATATCTTTCATTAAAAGGCTGAAATAAAAAATTGTTGAAACAAGAGACTTACCTGTCACATCTGAAGAAATTAAAACAAAATAGGAATATCAGATAATGAAAAACAGGCACAAAATCAAAACAGCTTTGTACTTAATTTTTCCAAGATGTTGTGCTGGTATGGAAAGAAAGGAAATAAACAACCATGACTCGTAATGAAACACCCCATGTGCTGCATATCCCAAGGGCCTCATCTTATCCTACACACTGAACATCCACTGTCTATTCTTGCCCTATCAGTGTCCGAACTGAAGTCTAAAAGTTTATATTTCTCTCAGAATTTCTCTCATCGAGGACTAACCTGACTGATACTGACCATCCCTCTACCTCCACCTCTTTCTCCTTTGGAATTCTTACCTGGTGATGGTCTACAGAGCTGCTGCCTGGGAAGGTTGATGATTGCTGTCGGTAATGATTAAACAGGTCAATTCACTGGCTTCGTTGCTAACAGAAATATCCCCCACCCACCCCCAAAAATGTTATTAAAGATTTGCATCGGTCCAGCAATGGTAGAAATCAGTGCTAGAAAAAGCAGAAATCTACAATTCTGTAGAATTGTACCAAGTCTGCAATCTTGCTGAAAATCAATAGGCTTTTTGTTGTTATTGATTGAATTTTAAACATACCACATTTCATGGAAATCAAATATTTTGAGAAATATCATACTCCCTTGTGAAAAAAATAAAATTTCTAATACACCTATACCTCACTATACGGCCACTCTTTATACGGCATTTTGCTATAACGGCCTTTTTTAATTATGGCACTTTTTTTATTTACGGCCCACAATGTTTCGTTATACGGCCAAAAAAAATGCTGTACTGTTAGTGACCTTCTGTTTAGTTTCAGCTTCTCCCTTTAGGCAGCACTGCTACATTTTGCCTCACGAAAATATGAGGAACGTTTAGCACAACACTTTCATCATTTTACTGAGTTGTCGCTTTAGTGTAGTTAGACGTGTTTATTCTTGTTTGTTTTCTGGTTGGGTTTTGTTTCTGTTTGTATTAATTAGTGAATTGTAAACATATTTGGTATGTATGTATTAGAAAGACTGTATTTTCGTTACATATTTAATTAATTCATAAATTCTTTTAAATATAATCGTCCCTTTTTTAGGAAAAAATGCCACCAAAATGTTTATTGAATTTGGAGATTGATACTGATAAAAATAAAAAGAGAAGCCGAAAATCTGTCACGCTAGAGACCAAACTAGAAGTTTTACGTCGTATTGAAGCTGGTGAGAAAATTGTTCAAATTTGTAATGCAATGGGACTAGCGAAGTCTAACGTTCAAACTATTCACGATAGAAAAGAAGAAATTAAAACATATTCGCTATCTGCTGCACCTTTAAGTGAGAGTCACAGCCTGCTATATGCCAACAGCTAACAACAAAAAACTTGTCGAATGCGCTTTCTTATTTCGAGCAGGGAATGAACATCCTTCTTCAAAATAATACTGACGAAGAACGAAGCGCTAAAGTGTCTCGAGGAGTAAACTCATCCATTACCTGTTACATAACACTGTAAAAAGAAGCAGACAACATTGGACTAATATTTTAAACTGAGTCAATCCACAACAGAGGAAAGTGATGATAGCAGCATATTATAGCTTACTGATTCCTCATGTCAATGTTTGTCATCAGACTTTTATTTTTATTGTACTTTTATTTTTATGTAAGCATTTTTATAGAAAATAAAAAGAATAAAATGCTTTATGGGCTAAAAACTATATTATTTTATAAAAAATTGGAACAGATCCAAATGAATTTGTATGGGTTTGTATCGAAATAATTGATTCGTTATATGATTTTTCACTTTACAGCCAATTTTTCTGGAATGTATCTAGGCCGTAAAGCGAGGTATGGGTGTATCTCAAAAATAGCTTTGAAATAGTTTCAATTCATTTCAAGTTAAATGTGTTTACAAAGCATTCACACATTTGATAAAAGATAATATATTTATTTATTATGGGTTTTTTTCTAATTTTGATTCAAAATGGGCATACAAATATAAAAGAAGTGGGGCATATTAGCATCCCATAAATTTATCCACTAGCTTTCAAATAAAAATTATGTATAAAAGCTATTTCTGTATCATTTTTAACATAAATATTTCTTAGTGTTTCTCTGATTTTTGAAAAGCAAAATCTTCAAAAAATTAAAGGTCTTCCCCTGGTCCATTTCTCTAAAAATTTAATTGAAATAATTGCATCAAATTTCATTTGATTTTCTCACTTTAAGACATTTTATATTCACAGACTCGGACAAAGATATCACTGAAACAAAAAAGACCAATCATGCATAAAGCATTGATTATGAATCACTTTACAGCTGAAATACAAAATGATACATTCAGCGATGATATTTTTTAATTATCACAGAACTACGATCATTTATTTTACTTGAAAACTTCATAAAAAAAAAATGAACTTTATTCAAATGACGTCATTGAAATATAAATTATCTGGTTCTCTATGTAAAAATAGTGAATATTTCATTCATACACTTTTATTCCAGACTCCTAAGTTAAATAATTTTACATGAAAAAAATTCAGCAATTCTTACACAACTCATCTTTACAATCACTTATTTACATTCTGTATCCATTAAAATTAGGCTTCGTTGTAGAAATAATCAAAGTATGTCGATCATTTAAACTCAAAAATATTGTAATTGCATTGGTGCAGAATATAAATGCACAAAAATTATGCAAAAATAAAGCAGTTTTAGGATAGATGCAACACAAAATGTAAATTTAAAAGAACTTTAAAATTCACAATTTTTACTCTGGGAAAAAAGACTGATGCCATATTTTATTTTGAAGTGGGTCAGGTCATGTGATCTCTTCATATTATATCGGTGTAATTAATATTTAAATTTTTATTTAAAAAACTACCGAACATATTTTGCTGACATTTTTTTTTTTACATTTTATGGAATAATTTGAATATTTCCTAAAACATTCAAAGCAATTTGTGAATTTAAAATTCACTTAAAAAATGTTTGAAAAATAAGGTCCCATAGGGTTCAATGTATTTCACTTTTTCAACCCAGGTTCAATCCAAAACTAATGGAGTGATATTATTCATTTACATTCCTATGTGTCCCACAGACCGTCTCAACAACATACTAAAATTTTATTTTTATAAAATCATTTTTATGGCAGTTATCATGCGAACGGACAGTCAGACAGGCAGAAAATGAACAAAGTCATAAGCACCTTTCAACTATGTTGTAAAATGTTTAAAATGGTTGATTTGTAATAGGTGATGATCAAAATGTATAGATCTATGAAAGCTTCAGATGAATATTTGAACCCAATATAATACTTTACATATATTAAGTATTGTATGGAAAGAGTAATTAAAAAAGAAATGTTTAAAGCAAAATAGTAAAAATAATTGTAAATAATAATATTTATATTTGTATATATTATTATTGTAGTAAAATTATATTTTTCTAAAAATATTTTACATTTAGATGATAATTTTAATTCTGCTTCACTCAATAATAATCTATTTTACAACTAAGTAATTTACATATAATCGACTATTTTAGCATGCAACAAGCTTGTGTCACTCTAGGAGTACAGATTTTACTTGTATCTTCACAATCTGAACTGTATTATAATATGGGATGGGAAAGTGTGGGCTATAGTAAGATATTCCAAGCTGTCAGACTTTAGATGTCGTATAATAACTATACACACAAAATTATGTTGAAATTTATAATTTTGCAGAATAATATGGTAGAATGCAAGGCAAATGAGACAAACTAAGAGGAATAACATAACAATAAAATAACAATTCAAATGAATAAATAAATTAGACAAAGGAATGTGTACAAAACTGTTTCACATAACAACCCAAAAAGTTAAAAGACAATATTTATCAGCATGGCTTGAATATGGCACTTGACCACTAAATGCTAGCAAAATACTTTTAACTACAAAAATATAAGATACATAAAATTTATGCAGGCGCCTTCATATGGTGGCATGTAAACTTCATTTTTAATGGAACTATTAAACATTTTATACTCTTTTGCAGACTTATTTCATACAGTCATATGAACAGAAAAAAGCAAATAACATCTTCAGAACTGGAAATCCTTACTGAACCCCACTATTTCCTCCAGAATTTGATACTAAATCCATATCAGTCATCATCTATCTAAAGCTGATTCTGAAAAAAAAAAAAAAGATGTTTCCAGGGAAAATTTTTGAACAGGAAATAGGAAAAGTATCAGATGTTAAAATCCTTAGTAAATTCCCCCACTTGCTACGAAATTAATACTGAATCCATATCAGTCATCATCTAAACTTTATTCATAGCCAAGACATTTTGAGAAATAGATGTTTCAAGGAAAATGAAAACTTTTGAAAAGTAAGTGGAAAAAAACAGATGTGAAAATTCTTAGTGAACATACTACCCACTCCAGAATTTGATGCTAAATCTATATCAGTCATTATTTAAGCTTTGTCTATAGCTAATTCTAAGAAATATATGTTTCAAGGAAAATTTTTGAATCAAAAGTGGAAAAGGAACTGGAAATTCTTAGTAAATTACCTTGCTTCCAAAATTTAATGCTGAATTCATATCAGCTATCCTCTATGCTCTATCTACTTAATAGCAAATCTTAGAAAATAGATGTTTAAAATGAAAATTTTTGAACCAGAAATGGAAAAAAGGACAAGAAGTGACCATCCCTATCTCCTCCAGAATTTGATGCTAAATCCATACCAGCCATTATCTAAGCTCTATCTATAGCAAATTTTGAGAAATAGAAATATTCATAAAAATTTTAATAAAAACAATAGTATGCTAAAGTTTTTGCAACCAATAATATTTATTTCCTGAAGAAAATGATGGTAAGTCCCAAATGGTCAACAGACAGATTTTCTCATATGAGAGTTTTTCTATAATAAAAATTCATCATACAAGATGCTACCTAAAAGTTCGTAAAATTGTGAAAAACTCATCAACTACTTATATTTTCTTTGTATGCAGATGGTGCTGCATACATTATTTATGAAAATAGATTGTTATGTTGCTTTCATTTCAGATACTGCATTAAATTTTGTTAAGTACTGCAGAAATACATCAAATACTTAAGCAAGCTTTTGGTGAAAATGCTTTGGTCAAGATGGCAACTTACAAATAGTTTAACTGGTTCAAAAATGGCTGAATGTCAGTTGAAGATGATGATCGTTCTGGACATCTATCGACCAGTACAACCTCAGAGAATGTTGCAAAAGTACTGAATTCATACGAAAAGATTGTCAGTAAATGATAATAAGATATTTCCTTCTGACTATCATTCTGCATTGTTTATGTTGTCTACAAGGCTACTAGATTGTCTTACAGCACATGTTAGCGAATTTTATCAGATGAACTGAGCATGAGAAGAATAGCTGCCAAGTTTGTGTCACAAGTGTTGAGCAACCCTCTGAAGAAACGTTGCATGGAAATCTGTCAAGATCTTTAAGAACAAGTCAGAAATGGTTCAGACTTTCTTCCTACAATTGTTATTGGTGATGAGATATGGGTTTACAGGCATGATCCAGAAATGAAACAACAGTGATCCATATGGCAGTCTCCCAGCTCATCATGGCAAAAAAAAGTGTGACAAGTGAGAAGCAACGTCAAGTCAGTGTTGATCTGCATCTTTGATAAGGAAGTTTTTCCTATAAACCAGACTGTAAATTCAACATTTTATTGTGAAATTCTGTGGCAATTAAGGGAGAACATGAAGAAGAAACATCCAGCAAAATAGTGGAAAAAGAATTGGATTCTATAATATGACAATGCAACTGCTCACACCTCATTTGTCATGCAGCAATTTTTGGCATCTACTAACATGGCAGTTCTCCCTCATCCCTCTTACTCACCAAACTTTGCCCTCCTACAACTTCTTCCCTAAAATGAAAATAAAGCTAAAAGGGAAAACATTTAGCACTGTAAATAAAGTAAAGGAAAAATCACACTGAATGCTAATAAAAGATAACTTTGTAAAGTGTTTCGAATTATGGGAAAAGCACTGGAATTAATGTTTACAATCCAATAGAGACTATTTTGAAGGTGATGAAAGAGAATAAGTTGTAAGGTATGTTACTACATTTTTATAATGAAATTTTGCAAACCTTTGGTTAGCTCCTCGTATATTAATTAAGGAATTCAAAAAGATAAATAATTAGGGAAGTTAAGTTGTAATACTTACATATGTAAAGCAAGTTTTGAAATTAGCAGTCATTGGTCATATTTTGCACCTATAAATATAATTTTGACAACTGAGATTTTAACGCCTAACTTTTCAGCTTCTTTTAGTATGTATAAAGCAAATTCTATTTGATCAGTTAATTTTTCTTTCTAACAATATAACCAGATCATATTCTGGATTACAAGTGCCCATATAGTGGGTCAAACATAGGGCTGCTAATAAAATATGATTTATTTTGTAAGCTGAATAGCAAAAACAAATAAATAATTTTGAAATGGCAACAAAGTACAACATTTTGGCAACTGAAGAAAAATCATTAAATGTCATTGACACCTGAATTTCTGCTCCTAATTTTAAACCCTGATATTGAGCATTATAATTTCAGAGTGTATTGTACATGTTTTTAATGTAATGAGATAGTTTAATTTATGATGAGCCAACACTATTCACATACACACATATTTATCTCATTTGCCTTTTGCCTCAAATTTTGGTCATTCATTTATTCCATTTAATTTTAGTGTATATTTAAAAAAGATAAAAAAAACAGGCAAAATCTAAATTAGACTTTCAATATCTTATTAGATTGAGCTCATAAAATAGACACATATATATTTGAATACCACTAATATATTTGAACATGGCTGGTAACCATACCATTTAACTAGCTGCCCAAACATATTTTAACCCTGTTTATCATTTTGAAATTTCTTACATTCTTTATACATATACTGCAATACAATACAATATTAAATAACATTAAAAATACATGAAATTAAAAAATAATAAAGTATAACATGGTTACCTCTTGTATAGCATTCATCACATCATGTTGAATATTTTCTTCTAAACCCATTAAAGCTTCAATGTATTCTGCAAATATGTATAAAAATAAATTCATAATTAATAAAATAAAATGCTGAGACATATGCAAAATAATGCACAATGTAAAATTTCTAGCCTGAAGTTTAAAATTTTTAATTAAAAATATGAAAACTGTTTTAGAAACAGAGAATAATAAACACAGAATTTGTTTTTCATGTTTCATTCTCTAAATATTGACAATTATTTTTTATTCTTTGAATTCAAAGATTACAGAATATTAAGAAATTTTTAATAATGCTTTAAAATCATTTTACAGTGAATCAAAAAGCTATTGTTATAAAAAACAATAATCTTTAAACCAAATAATCTTAATGTCAAACTAGACATACTTCCCAGATAAATATCTAGAGAAATATGTGGTAGTGTTTACTCTACATGCATGGAGAATGGAAAATAATATATCTAATTACCTATAGGTAGGTATACAAAAAAAGTTTAAATAATGTCTGCACATCTACTACAAAAATTGCTCTTCACTAAGATTTCTAAGGGACAGTTTGATTATTGAGATTATACACGAGTCAAATATGTAAAAATATAATTAAAATATAGAATAATGCACACACATACACACACATATATATACATATATATATACCGTGGTTAAGCTGCTGATCACCATTATCACATTTTGCAAAAGAGAATTGCATTTGGTAATTGGAAAAAAGATATGGAAATTATGAATTCTGCCAATGTCAAAATCAAAAATTGTGGTATACTAATAGTAATATGATCACCATTATCACATTTTGCAAAAGAGAATTGCATTTGGTAATTGGAAAAAAGATATGGAAATTATGAATTCTGCCAATGTCAAAATCAAAAATTGTGGTATACTAATAGTAATATGTACTCCTATACCATTTGTCTTTTCCAAACAATGATCTATGGAATTTGAGAATTTGTAAATTAAAACAAATGTTCCAAATGGAATGTCAAAATAAAATCTGGCAAATAAATCACTTTTTGAAATATCTTTTAACTTGCAATAGCTTTTTTGCCATAACTATGGACCATGTATCTCTGCTATACAAGCAAGTCATGGCTAATGGACCATGCAGTAGCTATTGGCCGAACACTATGTGGGTGGGTATATAACCAATAAAATGATAGTCCTGCTCCATGCTACTGAAAGAATGTAAACAAAAAGATCGTAATTCACCATTCTCCTGAGCAGGAGTTCAAAAACACAACTTTATTTTTAATTTACTTACCTCATTCTTAGGAGTGACTCACGGTATAGTACCTAGAAGTAATAGTGTGCCCACCGCCTATACCTCCAAATGCTGGGAGCTGTTCCTGAAAAGCTGCCTCGGCCAGACGACGTTTGTCTCGAATAAGAGATCAAAAGCCGAGGAGTTAACATTGAAACTAGTGGGAATTTATTGCAAATGAAATGATGATATCTTTCAAAATAACTGAAGAATATGTGTGAAATTTGGTGTGATTATTGTAAGTGGTATATACAAAAAGTCATTTGATTTTCAGAGAAATTGAGCTAAGGATATATTTGTATTTTTAAAATTCTATTTAACTTGATCTGGTGTTCATTCAAACCTTTGGAAGTCCAAAATAATCAGGTTCATTTATCACTGTAACGTGAAATTCGTTATAACATTTCCTCTTGTGGTACATTTCAGTTCTTTCGATTTTGAAGCTTATCGGGCTAACCCGTCCTGGGCCCGCCATAGGACTTTACCTGGTTTTAGAGAATAACTCGAAAATCAAAAAAGTAGGAAATCTAAATTTAATATATCTTTTTCTTTTAATTCTTTCAATTTTGAACCATACCGGGTTAGCCCGTCTTAGGCCCGCCTTAGATACTCACCCATTTTTGCAGTATAACTCGAGAACATGTGTATCTAAAAATTCAAAATTCAAAGTTTAGCATATCTTTGTCATTTGCTGTATATTTTAACTCTTTGGATTAAAAATCATATCGGGCTAACCCGTCCTGAGCTCAACAAAAGGAATATATCTTTTCTTGAGAATAACTAAAAATTCGGAGCATATAGAATGTCTAAATTTAATATATCATTGTCCTTTGGGGTATATTACATTTCATCGCATTTCGAACCTTATTGGGCTAGCCCGTTTTAGGCCTGCCATAGAAATTTACTCGCTTTTCAAGAATAATTCGATCAATCGGAGTAGCTAAAAAATCCAAATTTAGTTTATCATTTCCTTTTAGATGGATTTTAATTTAGATTTTAAACCTCGTCAGGCTAGCCCGTCTTGAATCCGCTGAAGAATGCATTCAGTTTTGAAGAATAACTCGAAAACCGAAGTAGCTAATAATTCCAAGTTTAACATGTCGTTGGCTTTTGGGTTATTTAAGTTTCTTCGGATTTGAATTTTATGGGAGTAGCTCGTCTTGGGCATAACATGAATGAATGAAATGAAGGTGGGTGGCTCCAGAAGAGCCCAGCACATCGACTAGAGGTCTATTGTACTATCCCAAAAGAGAAAGCCCCCTAAGAAAAGAGACCAGTAGCCGATGCAAAAATAAGCAGGCACTTGACAGGTATGTCGTTCAGCTCCCAGGGTTCAATCACATGACGACCAATGTGTTCGAATCTGTGAGCAGAGTAAGCCTCACATTCACAGAGAATGTGAGCAGCAGTTTCTTCGCTGTAATTGCAGCCTCTACAAAGCGAATCTTTAGTGATACCCATAATGTTAAGGTGTCTCTTGAGGGTGCAGTGCCCAGTAAGGAGTCCAACAGCCCTCCTGATGCCAGTTCTGCTGAGCTTGAAAAGCTCTTTTTGACGTGTACTAGGACAATTGCAGTTGAGAATTTTCGCTTGCCTTTGTCCCTTAGTATTACACCAGTTCTTACATTGAAGCTTCCTGAAGATGTCATAGACAGTTCTTCTAACAAGGTCATTGGGGATTCCCAAGGCCGGCTCAGGGTCCACAAAAGGAGTACTTGAGCCTTTCCTAGCAAGTTCATCTGCCAACTCATTGCCACGAATGACTAGGAACCCAGCAAAGAAAGACATTGTTATTGCTAGCAATTTCACAGAGTGCATTATAGCATTCCCAAACAAGGGAAGACGTCATAGTGAACTTCCCAAGAGCCATAAGAGCAGCCTGACTGTCAGAACAGATGAAAATCTGCTTATTCTTATACTTCCTGTCATAGCAGATTCTACAACAGATAAGGATGGGAAAGACTTCGGCCTGAAAGACAGTAGCAAAATTGCCAAGCGGATAAGACAGCTCAGTACCATCATTAGGGCAGCAAACACCAGCACCAGTGCTTGTGCCAATCTTCGAGCCATCCGTGTACCATACAAAACAGTTCCGTTTATTGTAGGTGGGAATCCTCTTCCAGTCGTCCCGCAAGGGGACCTTGGGCACGACATAGGACTGGACCCGTTTTTTTTTTAAATAACTGGAAAATTGGGGCAACTAGAAAATATAAATTTAGTACATCCTTATCTTTTGGGGAATATTTTAATTCCTTCGATTTTGAATCGTATCGGGCGAACCCATTTTGGCCCAACTTAGAAATTCACTTTTTTGGGAGAATAACTCTAGAACTGGAGTATCCAAAAGTTTCAAGTTTAGAATGTTATTGTCATTTGCGGTATGTCTTAGCTCATTGGATTTAAAACCTGATCGGGCTAGTCCATCCCTATCAACAAAAATATGTACTCGTTTTTTAAAAATAACTCCATAACTGTAGCAGCTAGAATATCTAAATTTAGTATATCATTGTCTTTTGTTTTATTTTGTTTTAACTCATATGTTCGGCTACTGAGAAAAATGCCTGTGGGTGGCCCTGTGAATTTGGAAGAAAAACATGAAACGCCATTGCCGTCTGAACATTAAATCAAGGTGGGGGCTACCTGCAAGTGCTGCCTTTTTGTATGGTGAAAGATAGCGCTGATAAGAATTTCGATTGAGAGTGGACATGTAATCGACCGCTATTTTATTTCAACAGGCCCATCTCCTTTACATACGTTTCCGCAAATTGCCACATCTCTTACACGAACAATGCTCTAAAGATCCGCAAATCAGCAGGGGCTCTGGAAATAGGTAGAACACCAGAAAAGGGCATTTTGTACTACCTTCAGGGTGGCCTCTAGATACAATAAGAAGTATGTCATTAGCACATTGGTCATCTGAGATTGAATCTGTTTTTACTGAGAATCGTCACATGTACAATATTCTTTTTCATTCTGAGATTGGACAGGATGGACCCACTCAGAAAGAAATATTTTTTAAAGCAGTAAGCTTTCACTCATTTGATGTTTGTTGTAACTGACGTTGAAAATCTATACTTTTGTTTCTATATTTTGATTAAAGAGGTCTGTTTTTATAGCTATACCATATCAGTTTTCTAATAGATCTATCAACATATTTAATAGTTTTTATAGTTGATGAAGCATGTCCTCAAATTCTAAGAAAAAAGTGAATGACAGACGCTGCTTCGTACTTGAATGTAATACAGGTTACAGAAATTTCAGAGGTAAATATTCTCTATTTAAAGATCCTGACAACGATGAACTGAGAGCTAAATGGACAAAGTTAATTCCTCGAGCAGATAACGTTCTAAACAAAAACTCTGTGGTTGTGAGTTGCATTAATTCTCTTGCATATAAGCATAGCCAAGATCTAGGATAAGGGGGGTCGAAGATCGAATGTGGGTTTACACAACAGTACAAAATACTTTTTGAAATATAATCCCTAAGGAAAACTAATGTAATTGTTTAATTGTTTGGTAAATGGTAATTTTTCTCCGATTTTTGAGTTATTTTCCAAAAACGTATGCATTCCTAAGGCTGGGCAAAGACGGGGTAATCTAATAAAGTTTAAAATCCAAAGAATTAAAATATATCCCAAAAGAGAATAATATACTAAATTTAGACATTCTAGTTGCACGGTTTTCAAGCAAAGATCAGGCTAGCCCATTAAGGTTTTAAATCCAAATAGTTATAATCTACTGCAAATGATAATGATCAACTAAACTTGAAATTTCTATCTACTCCGGTTCTCGAGAAAATTCCAAAAATCTATTCCGGAATTCCAAAATTTACACCAGTTCTCGAGAAAATTCCAATGGCGGGTTTAATACGGGCTAGCCTGATAAAGTTCAAATTCCAAAAAGTTAAAATATACCACAAAATACCAAAATTAGAATTCTTAGCTACTCCGATTCTCGAGTTTTTAAGAAAAAGAGTGCATTCCTAAGGCGAGACCAAGACGGGCTAGCCTGATAAGGTTCAAAATCTGAAGAATTAAAATATACTCTAAAAGAAAATGATATACTGATATACTAAATTTAGGTTTTCTAGCTGTTTCGGGTTTCGAGATATTCTCAAAAAACGAGCGCATTCTTATTTCGGGCCTAGGACGGGCTAGCCTGATAAGGATTCAAAATATACCACAAATGACAACATTCTAAACTTGGAATTTCTTACTACTTCGGTGTGGTTATCAAGTAATTTGCAAAATCTGAATACATTATGACTGGCCCAAGATGAGTTAGATCTATAAGATTTAATATCCAAAGAATTAAAATATACCCCAAAGGACAATATATATTATAAATTTAGACATTCTAGCTGTGCTGGTTTTCGGATTATTCTGAAAAACGAGTTTATTCCTGTGGTGGGCCCAGGACGGGCCAGCCCGATAAGATTTTACACCCAAAGAGTTCAAATATATCTCAAAAGACAACGGCATGCTAAACTTGGAATTTTCAGCTTCTCATTTCTCGAAATATTCCCCCAAAACGAGTGCATTCCTAAGATGGGCCTAAGATGAGCTAGCCCAATAAGTTTCAACATCTAAAGAATTAAAATATACCCCTAAAACAATGATATATAAAATATTTTAGCTGATCTGATTGAGTTATTTGAAAAACGAGTGCATTAATATGTCGGGCCCAGGACGGGCTATCCCAATAAGGTTCAAATTCGAAAGTATTAACCTTTACCCCCAAAAGAAAATGATAAACTAAATTTTGATTTTTTTAGCTGCTTCGATTTTCGAGTTATTCTCGAAAAACCAGTACATTTTTACGTTGGGCCCAAGACAGGCTAGCCTGAAAAGGTTTAAAATCCAAAGAAATAAAATATACCCTAAAATACGACATTCAAGCTGCTACAGTTTTGGAGTTATTCTTAAAAAACGAGTACATTCTTATTGTTGGGCCCAGGGTGGGCTAGTCCAATAAGATTTTAAATCCAATGGGCTAAGATATACCGCAAATGACGACGACATTCTAAACTTGGAACTTTTAGATACTCCAGTTCTTGAGTTATTCCCCCCAAAAGTGAATTTCTAAGGTGGGCCCAAAATGGGTTCGCTCGATATGGTTCAAAATCGAAGAAATTAAAATATTCCCAAAAAGATAAGGATGTACTAAATTTCTATTTTCTAGTTGCGCCGATATTCCAGTTATTCTAAAAATACGGGTCCATTCCTATGTCGGGCCCAGGACGGGTTACAAAGTTCAAATCCGAAGAAACTTAAATATACCCCAAAAGCCAACGACATGTTAAACTTAGAATTTTTAGCTATTGCGGTTCTCAAGTTATTCTTCAAAAATAAATGCATTCTTCAGCGGACCCAAGATGGGCTAGCCCGATGAGGTTCAAAATCTAAATTAAAATAAATTCAAAAGGAAATGATATACTAAATTTACATTTTTTAGCTTCTCCGAGTTATTCCTGAAAAGCGAGTAAATTTCTATGACAGGCTAGCCCGATAAGGTTCGAAATGCGATGAAATGTAATATATTCCAAAGGAGAATGATATATTACATTCAGACATTCTAGATACTCCGAATTTTGAGTTATTCTCAAAAAATGATATATTCCTTTTGTTGGGCTCAGGACGGGTTAGCCCGATAAGATTTTTAATCCAAAGAGTTAAAATATACAGCAAATGACAAGGATATGCTAAACTTTGAATTTTTAAATACACCTGCTCTCAAGTTATACCGCAAAAACGGGTAAGTTTCTAAGACGGGCTAACCCGATACGGTTCAAAATTGAAAGAATTAAAATATACCCCAAACGAAAATGATATATTAAATATAGATTTCCTACTTTCTTTGATTTTCGAGTTATTCTACAAAAAACAAGTAAAGTCCTATGGCAGGCCCAGGACGGGCTACCATAGGACTTATAAGCTTCAAAATCGTAAGAACTGAAATAAATGTACCACAAGAGAAAAAGTCATCTCGAATTTCACGTTACTGTGATGAATGAACTTGATTATTTTGGACCTCAAATGTTTGAATGACCACAGATAAAGTTAAATAAAATTTTAAAAATACGAATATATTTCTAGCTCAATCTCTCTGAAAATCAAATGACTTTTTGTGTTGTTGTTGAGACCCAGACCGTCCAACCTACCAGAAACGTGTAAGGTAACTGTTTGGACAGCCGGATGACTTTTTGTGTATACCACTTGCAATAATTACACCAAATTTCACACAAATTTTTCAATTATTTCCAAAGATATCAGTCATTTCATTTGCATTAAATTCCCATTAGTTTCAATGTGAACTCCTCTGCCTTTGATCACTTATTCGAGACCAACGACGTCTGGCGGAGGTGGTTTTTAGGGAACCTGTTTTTTCGCCTTGGTCGGCACACTATTACTTCTAGGCACTGCACTCACGGCGTTCTTTCAGCAGAAATCTTCATGCAAATGTGAATATCCGACGCGTACACAAACTCATTTGCATATTAAGGGGCGGACCTCAGAAATTGTTCCGGTAGGTGCCGATCCCCATGTATATAGGAGGTTCAGTTTGGAAACATCAGTAGGATGAAATAATGAAGCTGTTGGAATAGCTGAAGCATAACTGCAGAGGTAGATGCAGTAGAAATGTTCTCTGTCTTCAGTCGAAGTTATCCATGTAGTTGCAGCCTGAGGTATGACTAGTTAATGATGGTTCATGAAATGGTTGTCTTGGTAAAAAAGGCAGATATGGAGGTAAAAGTTATACTATAGTGTTAGTCTAAGTGAATGATGGGTATTTATCACAAGAAGAACTTTACTCGGTGCTTTTCTATTTTTAAATTTAACTTTAAGCAAGTACTCGACTGTTCATGTGTAAAAATAAATCTAGTCATTTTTATGTGTCATATTATTAATGTTTCCTCCTGTACAAGTATGTAACCTACAAGTGGGTGGAAGCTGGAGGAATACGGAGAAAAGCAGCGAGTATTGATGTCTTTCCAAAGTGAACTTCCTAGTCATTTTTTTAACTTTGAACTTTGTAAATATGTTAACACTGTATGTTGTTATCGCAGCAAACCTGTTCAACATGGCAAGACTCTGATGCTTTAAATAAATGCTGATTTTCTTTTCTGAAACTTGACTTTGCATTTATTGAAATTGCACAACTCTGCTATATGCTTATACATACAGTGATCTTGTTGGAAAAGTCAAATGTAAACATCGCGATTCACGTTTCCTGTGAAAGGACATTCATGCAAATTTCTTGTGAACGACTCTTTCCGTTCACAGAAGTGAACCGTGACGTTTTTCCATCATGAGGTATCATGTAAATCTGTTTCTCAATGCATACGCATCTCATTTGCATATCCGGGGGCATTTCCGGAATGGTCCATTATCGGGTATATAAGACGGAACTTTCTTGAAGCATTATTCTGCATTAGGATCTGTCACGATGAGTTCGCAGACGACTGCTAACATATGATGACGATAAGGCGGAGTTAGTTCTTAGTCGATATGTTTGGTACGTGTATCTAAGTCGGATGTGTTTAGTTTATAACACAGACTTGATTTTCTGCAGTATGACGGCTTTTTGTAAAGTTACATGCAGTTTTTCATGACGTTAAGTATTTATCAGTGAATTGTGTGAAGTCATAGTAAAGTATATCATTGCTTCATTTTGATGAAACTTTTCTGCCAAGAGTGATACCAACGGTGGTGACTTCAAAAGCACGCAAGTTATTAAGGTAGTATAAGTTTTCCTAAATACTACGAATGCTTCAAGAAAATTCTAGAATTCAACTCAGTCTTTACAAGATTACGAGCTTTCTGTACATAGAATTGTTTAGTGTTTGGCATAGATTTTACAAAGTTGTGTAAATTGCCTAAATGTGCTTTATTTCATTCACGAATAAAGTGAACTGAATTTTCTTAACATACTTCGTATGTTTTAATTACACACGAACATTCATCTGGGGGTTTTGCTGCATTCAACTCTGCTATTTTTCAAGCTGCTACGTAGTTAGCTCTACTTGACAAAACTAAATTTACCAAATCTCCAAATTTATTGCATCATCAAATTTCTTCTAATAAATTTGCTATTATCCAACAGGTTATGGGCCTTTCAATGCCCAAAAACCACAGTGAGTGTTAAGAAAATTTCTCAGTACGGAGAGGTATTCAGTAGGGGGCCGCAGCTGGTACCATTTTGAACTACGACACTAGTAAACAAGTGTACAAAAGACTTTTTGAATTTGCTTCTTCATTAATCTACTAGTAACCATGGAGGAAAGTAGAATTGAGCCGTTATCTCGAGACAACTACGTCACATGGAACACAGAGATTTCATTCGTCCTCAAGGGTGAAGGGTGCTTCGGTCATGTAGCCGGAACCGTAAAGCCAACTGAAGATGCATCTCGCTGGGATTTTGACGACTTCTATCATGGAAAAAACAGAGCACTGGCAATAATTTATCAAAGCTTATCTCCAGAATATAAAGAACTGGTTAATGTTTCTGACGAACCAAATCAAGTCTGGGAAACTTTGAAGCAGAACTTTGAGGCTCCAACCAGAGCGAATCTCGTAAGACTTCTGGACGAGTTTTTTTCCATATGGCCAGAACTCGACGAGCCCGTTGACATTTTCTGCTCAAGGCTCTGGAAGGCAGCAACGAAACTCAAAGACACCAATCATCCCATCGAGGATTTGTACGTCGCTTTCCAGTGCATTCGGTATTTACCGGAAGAGTACCGTGGAATAGTACAGATCATATACCGATGGAGTGATGCAGACTTCAAGCTAAATAAAATTCAAGCCGAACTGTCCTGTGAAGAGAGCAGACTGCGACAACAGAACTTGGACATGGCAAAAACTGTAAGTTTTAATTCTACATATTTTACTTCTAAATGTGTTGTAAATAATGTAAAAATGCCTAATTTTAAATTGCCAAATATGTCAAATGTAAATACTTCTAGAAATAGTGTTAATAATAGAAAAGTTTCTAAGAGTAATGTTAATGCTGTAAATATTTCTAAAAGTAGCAAAGTGAAGTGTTTTTACTATAAACAGCCAGGTCATATTAAAGTAAATTGTCCTAAAATTAAACAGAGTGGATCAAGCATAGTTGAAGTTTTTGGATCTCCTAGTATTGAAGCTAATACTGTAATTGATCCTAACGATAGGCTCAACTGGGTAGTAGATAATGCTGCTATGTGACATTTTTGTAATAACATTAAGTTATTCTTTAAATTTAATGAGTGTAAAGGCACTTCAATGTTGCTAGCAGTAGGGAATATCGAAAGTCCAGTTGAGGCTATCGGGACGGTGGAAATGTATGTCCAGTTCAAGGGCATTAAAAGTGCTATTGTGTTAAAAGATGTAATTTATTCGCCTAAACTTAGACGAAATTTATTAGCTGCCTCAGTTCTAGAAGAACAAAATTACAGTTTTAGAGGAGCTAATGGGGTACTTTGGTTTTTTACACCCAAAGGTGATAAATTCTTTTATGCTAAGAGAAAAGATGGGTTATAATTATAATTTTTTGAGAGATAGACACATTAGGGTGAGGTTCAATGGTTCGACCTCAAATGGTTTTAAATTAACCCAAGGTGTTCCACAGGGCTCGGTTTTGAGCCCTATCTTGTTCACTCTCTTTATCGCGGGAATTGAAAAAGTCATTCCTGGGAACTGTGAAGTTGGACTTTTTGCAAATGACATTGTTCTCGGAGTTCCGGCTCTGATATTGGAAAGATGGAGGAGACTGTGAATCTGGCTCTGGCTGACATGTGGGGCTTCGCTGTAGACCATAAACTATGTTTTAGCCCTTCAAAGTCTACCGTGGGTTTCTTTACAACGAATAGAAAATTGTATAATTTTCGACCTAGAATACTGTTGCATGGTCAGTCCCTAGAAGTGGAGAAACACCCCAAATACTTGGGCTTCATTTTGGATCCTGAGATTCTGGGTAATGGTCACCTGGATTATCTTACTCTGAGGGCTAGGAAATGCATCAATATCCTTAAATACATCTCGGGTCGAGATTGGGGTGCAGATGCTGGTACCCTCAGAAACACATATGTTTCTCTTATTCGACCCATTTTGGAATACAGCTTCCCCATCTTTTGTAGTGCCTCAGTCTCAAACCTGCAGAGGCTTGAACGTGTACAACTTAGTGCTGCAAGGATCATCACGGGCCTTCGCAATTTCTGCCCAAATGATATTGTACTTTATGAAGCTGATCTTCAGCCTTTGGGACTTAGGAGAAATGCGTGTTTGGTGAAATATTACAGTAAGCTCTCTAGTACTTCAAAATTCCTGGGTTCATGGAGCAGTAACCAGAGGCTCAAACATGGTAGTCCCTTTGGACAGGTTGTCACTGGCAACCTTATCGCCAGCTCTATAGAACATCACAGCCTATCACAGATTATCGACCCATCTGAGGGTCTCGACGGGGTTCACTTTCATGTTGACCTTCCTGTCAGGGTTAGCAAACAGATGGAATTGCCGTGCTACCTGAAGCAGTTGGCTCTCAAAAGAATCAATAGTGTCCCCATGGACGCTGTTCAGTTGTATACGGACGGCAGTAAACTGGATGATGACAGTTCGGGCAGCGGCATTTATATTAAACTTCGGGATCAGGAATTAAAAATCAAGAGAAGAAATCCGGACTTCTGCTCGGTCTTCCAAAGCGAGCTCATTGCAATTCTTGAGGGTCTGGACTCCATCATGTCGCTTTCGCGGTTTATTGATATCTGGATCTTTTCGGATAGTAGGAGTGCCATTCAGCACCTGGCTGTGCCATTCAGCACCATTCAGCACCTAGCATGGTGTCAGGGACAGTGCTAGTGCAGACATCCTAAGGAAACTAAAACAACTCTCCCTTTCCCATCAGATCCACTTTCAGTGGATTCCATCTCATGTCGATGTTGCTGGAAATGAGATTGCGGACAGTTTGGCCAAAGCAGGTGCTGAAGAGGCCATCACGACCATCGCTTCTCTTACTTATTCGGAGCTCTTTTCTAAGTGTAAGGCAAAAGACAAGGCCGTCTGGATGGTACCACCGGTACACACATGGTACCAGAGTAGGAGCCCAGGTGGCTCTTTGGTTTGGGGCAGCAGTAGACGAGATTAAACTACACTTACTCGCTTCCTCAGTGGTCATCTGTCATCAATGAGTTTTATTGGTGGTAGTAAGCATTTCGAAATCTGCACTAAGTGTTCTACTGCTCAAGCCTCCCCTGACCACATTTTATCCTGTCTGGGGCTCACCAGGCAGGACCTGGCTCAAGACCCCCTTTTGGTGTTGGACTTTCTGAGAGTGAACGGGCTTATGGACCTGATCTAGCACTGCTGGTCTTGGGGATGAGAAACAACAACAAGATGGGTTATATTTTTTAAAACCACAGTATAGTGCCGGTAAATAAAATAACACAGAAAACCGTAAATCTAAAGATAAGGATCATAAGGGAGATAGGAAACCTAAAAAAGATAGGAAAGCTAGTGATAGGGATACTAGTTCTATCAAAAGTGTAAATTCTGTAAATATAGTACCGAAGGAAACGAAATGTAAATCTGACTCAGCAAAATCAAAAACTAAGACAGGAAATATGACTAAATTTAAAAATAAGCCTAGCAATTCAGTAACTGACGTAAATGATACAAATTGTCTATGGCACAAGAGATATTGTCATATAAATGCTGAATATCTTTATCAAAACAATTATTGCATATGGACGTCTGTGGTCCCATGCTTACAGTTTCGTATGGTGGAAATAAATATATTCTATCCATCACTGATGACTATAGCTGAAAAGTTTTTGTTTGCTTAATGAAACAGAAGTCAGAGGTTTTTAAACATTTTAAAGAGTTTCAAACCAGAGAAGAAAGGAAACTAGGTACTAAGATTCTATGTATCCGAATGGATAATGGAATGGAATTCTGTCATGACAAGTTCAAAGCTTATCTGAATAATATTGGTATTAAGGCAGAAAGAACTAACACGTATACGCCACAACAGAATGGAGTATCAGAGCGATTTAATTTAACCGCATCTGACTGTGTTAAGGCTACGTTGAACGAGAGTAAAGTCAATGACAGAATGTGGATGGAAGCCATATTGTGTTTTACATACACTAAAAATCGAATATGTCACAAATTTAAAAACAAAACACCACACGAACTCTACAGTGGTAGAAAGCCTTCAGTGAATCATCTTAGGACTTTTGGTTTTAGAGTCTATGTAGGTAAACCTAGTCAGCCCAGAAAGAAATTGGATATGAGAGCTACATAAGGGATTATGGTAGGCTATGCCACAGGCAGCAAAGGCTATAGAATTTATTTACCAGAGGAAAAACGTACGGTTGAAACCTGCAATGTGAGATTTGAAGAGGGTGATGTAGTGGAAGCCATCCTGGACCCAATTTGTCCCAAAATTATCTCTTTTAAAATATCTAAAGATGACAGTTCAGAATATTCTGATGGGGAATATCCGAGGGGAAGTCTGATGGAGGGGCAGGAGAGAGTGAAGACACTGGTGAGGATCCGTCTGAATCCAGTGAGGAAACGGACTCTCCTGTTGATTCCAGTATGACTCCTTGCTCGGATATTACTTGGCAGCGAAAGGCAGTACCAAGACCCGATGGTAGTAGAACTGACGTATACTACTACACTAAGGGAGATAATAAAAGGCTGAGGTCACATAATGACGTAAGAAAATATTGTACAAAAAGAAATATACAATATGATCAGCAGTTATTTAACTTTCGGGGAAAAAAAAGTCTAAAAGGGGTCAGAAGCAGACCAGAAGCAAGCAACATTGAAATAAAGATACCGGAGTCATAATGCTGCTATTAAATCTTCCCAGTCAGAAAAATGGTGTAATACAATGGATGAAGAAATAGCAGTAATGCAAGAGAGGGGTGTCTGGGAACTAGTTCCTGCATCCACCTCACAAAAGCATATAGGCAATAGATGGGTATACACTGTCAAAAAGGATGAGAAAGGGGAAATTAAAAGATTTAAAGCACGCTTGGTGGTTCAAGGGTATGGTCAGGAAAAGGGAGAATCATACGATGAAGTTTTTAGCCCTGTGGTGAACTTCAGTATAATTAGAGAATTTTTCTCAATTTTTGTATGTATACTTGGATGGGTGCATTTCCAGTTGGATATCAAATCAGCTTATCTCTATGCTGAATTAAGTCAGAAAATTTACATGAACCAACCTCAAGGCTATGTCAGTCAAAAACACCCTGATTATATTTGTTTGTTGAAGAGAGCCATTTATGGTCTTCATCAAAGTGGAAGGGAATGGTATATTGAACTTGACACCAAAAATAAGATATTGAAATTTTTGAAACTTAAATGGTGTAATTGTGCTTATATATACAATAACAAAGTCCTTATGCTAGTTTATGTGGATGACATAATTCTTTTTTCCATGTATTAGAAAGACATAGACCACATTGTTTCACTGCTTAGCATGGAGTTTGATATCAAAATATTAGGAAAAATTAAGAAATTACTAGGTGTGGAATTTAAAGAATAAGATAACAAATTTTTTTATACATCAGAGTCAATATATAGATAAAGTATGCCAAATGTTCCAACAGTATAAATATCCAGTTGCTTCACTTCCTATTACTAAAGGTAATATTTTGAGTAAAATTGATGGTCCAATGACAAGTGAAGAAGTGAATCAAATGCAAAGATTCCCATATAGGAGTTTAATTGGGTGTTTAGCTTTTATAGCTAGTAGGACTAAACCAGATATATGTTATGCAATTAACATATTATCTCAGTTTCAAGAAAATCCTAGAATTAAGCATTGGGATGCTTTATTAATGCTTTTAGGATATGTTGGGAAAACTAAAGATTATATGTTAAATTTATCTGATATTAAAGAGTTAAACACACCAACATACTTTCCAATGTCTTTGTACTAAGATTTGACCTGAATTTTGTTTCATTTTTTTAACTATACTATATATATTATATATATATTCTTTCAGTTGGCGCATTACTATGTGGAACAACTAAAATAGACAGCATTAGTTGAGAAAGAAGCTTAAACTTGAAAGTATCATATGGATACTTAAGATTACCAATCTTACACCGACAATCATCAGCCCTATCACATTCTGTAATATCAGAGGAAAACTTTTCATTTTGATATAATGCAAATTCTAACTGCAATTTATTACAGTCTTCAGGAAAATCAAACAGATCAATAAAGTATTTCACAGAACTGTAAGAAACAGAAGCACATAGGGAAACATTTGCCACTGAGGCATTCTGATAAAACTCATTATGCAATGATATTTTTTTAAGCACATAATCACCTTATTTTTTCTGGCAAAAGCATGCTTTGCTTTCATTCAATATACATGTGTTTCTGTATGCCATTTCCAACGTCTAAATAACTATCACACATATACAAAAAAAAGATGAAATTTTTTTTTTCTCCTTAGTTTTTGTTCTCATACAAGCAAAAGACAATGAATAAAATCCTTAGGATTTAGGGTAGATTCCGTAGCTCTGTAGTTCAATAGAGAAATTCGTAGGAACTACGGACAATCCGTAGCAGTTGGGAAGTATGGAGATATGTTTAAACAAAGTTGGTGAGGGATTAATCACAAATTAAAATGTAAATGTTTACAGCAAGAGTGCAAATGATGCAACGCAGAAATGCACCATAGGCAAATAATATCAGTTTCTTATCTTTAGATTTATTTACAACTAGCCGCCTTTGGCGACCAGCCTGTTCGCTACCCTCGAAAATTCTGACCATGGCAAACTCGCTGGCGCGACCTACCAGAAAGGTGTAAGGTAACTGTTTGGACGGCCAGGAAGTGCCACCCAATTTAGATCGGAACCCAGTGGGGGAGGCATCCACAGAGACCGTACCCTCCTTCCCCTACCACTAACCTCTCGAAAGGACTTACGGACCCACATGTTTAACGTGATTGTACTCCGTGTGAACATGGCAGCAGTTTGGGCAGTGGTGGGAATCGAACCCGGGCCTACCGAGCGCAATTCCCAAGCGCTAACCACTGGGCTACCGCATCCTCCGCGACAATCTCTATAACTTTCTTTTTATTCACCCAATTTAGACCGGAACCCAGTGGGAGAGGCATCCACAGGGACCGTACCCTCCTTCCCCTACCACCAACCTCTCAAAAGGACTTACAAACCCACATGTTTAACGTGATCGTGCTCCGCGTGAACACAGCAGCAGTTTTGGCAGTGGCAGGAATCGAACACGGGCCTACCGAGTGCAATTCCCGTGCGCTAACCACTGGGCTACTGCGTCCTCCACGACAATCTCCATAACTTTCTTTTTATTCACCCAACAGGAACCCAGTGGGGGAGGCATCCACAGGGACCATACCCTCCTTCCCCTACCACCAATCTCTCAGAAGGACTTCCAGACCCACATGTTTAAAGTGATCGTACTCCACCTGAACACGGCGTCAGTTTAGGCAGTGGAGGGAATCGAATCCGGGCCTACCTGCAATTCCTGCGCGCTAATTTAAGTTTTATAATGACCACATGCTAATCTCTATTAAAATATCCATCGTTCCATCATTTAAAATATCCATAAAATTAAAATATATCCATAAATTAAAATATCCATAAATTAAAATATCCATTTAAGAAATCCATATCGTTCCATCAATCATCCATATCATTCCACCAATCCATAAATATAATAATTTCAAATACATCACCACAATTCAATCCACCATAATTCAATCATTTAAATTATTTAAAATATCCATTTAAAATACCATATATTAAAATATCCATTTAAGATATGATATAAATATAATAATTTCACCCAATGTATACAATATATATGCAAAGCTCTTAATTAATTTAAAACCGGAAGCACGGTCTCCATGGAAACGGGGAAAAAACTTCTGCGGAGGAAAATGCCAGTGAAGAACTACTTCAACGGATTGCCGAGAAATTGAAATTCGGAAAATCTTAAAATCCCAATCCTGCGAGCAATTTTCATTATTTCTTGACCAGATTTGACTTGTACGAATGCCAGTTCTTTGAGCTTTCTAAAAATGTAAATTATTAGTTGAAATTCTCAAGACTTTTCCCGATGGAAGGATTTAAAAACGCAAGTTTGTTTTTTTAAAACGAAAGTGACTTTTGTTTCAAAATCTTTAAAAAATATTAGAATTTGTCCCTGAGATTTGAAATTGATATATTTTTACTCCCAATTGCCTGCTCTTTCCAATGGTGTGATTTGTTTTTTTCTACGATGACTGAATTGTGGAGTAAAAAGGGCAAAAACCGGTCGAAATGACATAAAACATTAAATAACAAAAAAAATAATTAAAATTTTAAAAATCGGTTTTCATGTGTCCCCCCCCCCCCCCCCCCCCCCCAGTCTCCGATTGCCAAATTTCATAGCTCTCCGACTTGCGGTCGCTGGATGTATAGTGTATAAGACACACAGATAGACATTGCCTTTTATTATTTAAGATTTTTCAAAAATATGTTTTCTGAAAAATACCTTAAACTTTCACATGATTAATTACAGAATAAAACTTGGAAATGGCACAATCAAAATGAGTATTAAAACAACTTAGAAATGTATGCATATGCAAATATCTGCCTCTGATTGGTGCATCACACAATCACAAAAAACATATCATCACATGAGAAAGTTCTTTTTACTCTGCCATTGATCAATCGCCTCGCTTACGCAAGAGCAGCATGCACGGCCTAGCAGTCTGAGCGACCCTTAAGTTTTCACATTTCTGCTACATTTTGAGAGTGTAGTCAGGCTGTACTGACAGTATGCCGCAATACATCAATGAAGAACATTTTTAAATGCTTATGCTGTACAGTTTACCAATCACAATGCTAACGAAACTGCATGAGAATATCAACATACTTTTCCCAATTCTCGACATCCTTCTGGGAGATTTATTTCCCGGTTCGTGCAACGAGTGCATGAAAGAGGAAATGTACATTGTGGTAGGTGGAGTAGGTAGGCCCAGACTTCACTCCATTGATGTAGAAATTAATATTTTGGCTTACTTTTTCAGTCATCCATATAGTAGTGTTCGTACCGCTACTTCAGAAATGAACATACCACATGGAACAGTGTGGAGAATATTGAGACAGAATAAATGGCATCCATTTAACATGCATGGTGTGCAAGGACAGGAGCCAACAGATTATCAACATTGTCTAAATTTTTGTAATTGGGTTCTAAATCAGAAAGGTGCAAATCCCTGTTTCCTGAAAAACATAATTTGGACTGATGAATGCTGTTTTAAACAAGATGGATGCATAAATCCTCAAAATGAGCACTTCTGGTCTAACACAAATCCATTCGTGGTACGTGATATTCATCATCAGAAGCAATTTTCTGAGAATGTATGGTGTAGTATTTTCAGAAACCATTTGCTTGGACCCATACTGTATGATGTTATGTTGACGGGTGACAGATATGTTAATGAGATTCTGAATGCGGTTATTCCTGATTTTATGGATGAACTGCCTCTAACAGTACTTTCACATGTATGGTTTCAACAGAACGGAGCTCTAGCTCACCATACTATAGTTGTGAAACACTGGTTAAATGATGAGTTTCCAGACAAGTGGATTGGCTTGTATGGGCCAGTCGAATTTTCCACTAGATCGCCTGATTTAAATCCTAGGGATTTTTATTTGTGGGGTTGTTTATGCACAACTGTTTATCTGTCACCTCCCTTAAATAAAGCAGAGTTGCAACAACGCATTCAAGATGGTTGTCGTGACATCACCGAACAAGAACTTGATCGAGTGCACAGAAGTGTTATCAGGTGAATGCAGCTCTGTATGGGCATGGATGGAAAACATTTCGAACAAGCTTTGTAATCTTTGTGTAAAGTTATTATTTCTACACAGTGTAGATACTTTTGTACCAATAAATAGCAAAATTGTTATTTATTTATGTAATCATTGTTTTCTTTTGTAATTTGTGTATGAGCCCGGAAATGCAATCTGCGGACATGATTTTTCTCCTCTGAGAACCCATATCGATGCATTGAAAAGTGATTTAAGTCAGCATTTTTGTCTTTTCTTACATACCTTTGAGACTTTTTATGATAAAATACTGAAATTTTGTACATTACCTTATTAGTGTATGGGGCACATTTTACTCATTGGAAATGTTTTTGTACTGGGGCCGTATAAAAATTTAAATTTTATATTTCTTAAAATTTAATTCCCTTGAAAATTTCAATCGATTTCATAAAATTTTGTAACTTTTTTACACAACTTTGTAATTTATTATATATGTCTAAGATCAATATTTAAGAAATAAAAGCTGAGGTCAATGTTTTTGGGACACCCTGTATATATGTGTATGTGTGACATTTCCTCAACACCTGCATAAAAAATATATAATAACTCTAATACTTCTCGAGTTCATAAAACACAAAACCTGCTTCTAAGAGGCATCCCCAAAAATATGGGAGACACTTTCATAGCAGATACCGGCATTCATGGACAGTTTTCTCACTTATATGCTCATCAACATGCTGACATAAAATTGGTTTACAATTTAGCTCGGACCACATAAATCTGCAAAGATAATAAAGTTCATAAAATACAAAACCCACCCATAAGGGTGCTATTCAAAATATGGAAGACACGCCTATTGCAGATACCAACATCCAGGTACTGGGATCATAGACCTTGCTCTATAGTTCTTGAATTATTGGTCTGAACCACTACTTTCCTTGACACCATGTATACCACTTTGATTCAGTTTTGGATGTTGACAGTTTCTCTCACCATCTAATTTTCCTCTTTCTTAACATTCTTCTAACATTCTGGAAGTCTTAGATTTCCCAATGGCTAAATTCCCTCTGCTGAAAATAACTCCTGCTGCAGTTGACAATATTTTTTGTGGAGACGGGGGTCCTTTTCATTTGGGACAGCAAAATTAACTATTTTAGCAATTATTTTTGGAATAAAAAATTAAATGTAACTTGATAATCAAAATACCACGTAATTAGAACATTGTTTCAAATTAATTAACATTATTAAAATTAATTTTAAATGTTCAATTTGGGTCCACTTTATGCAATGTTTACAATAAGTCATTTAAGTTTAATTGAGAAAACATTTTATGTTAAAGGCATGAAACTCAATGTAAATATACAATTTATCATATTAATTTAAAATAAATTGTTTTACCCTGAAAACATAACCATTTCAAAACGATAATTAACTTTCTAAATACAAGTTCTTTTGTTAAACTTCAATTCAATAAATAATATATTGATAATAAGTGTAACAATACAGTTGAGCTGGATTATAATATCTGCTTGCAGTTAATAACTGGTTATTACAAAATTTTTAGTTGTCTCTTAACATTGCGATGGAGTTATTTTCAATATAAATGCTAATGATATACAACAATTATAATAAATACATTTTTTCTTATATATATTTTTTCTTATATATATTTTCTCATTATAAGCAAGCTCAATTGTGTTACCAACTATGAACAAGCTGTAACAGAATACGATCATGAAATAAAAGTCAAATAAATATTGAAAACAGCTATAAATACATCATGGATATAACAATAATTTTAAAATTTCATTTTTCCCACTTACTGAGCCATCGGAGCATTAATTTTTGCAATTACTTTTCACTTACTATCATAATTATAATCTGAATTGAGCTGCATCATCACTGACACAATCTATAACTCAAGAAATGAGGCATATGATCACAAGACACTAGACAAAATGTAGTGTCTGTTAATGTTAGTCAATAAGTTATATATGCATCATACTGAGCTATGCATATATATCAATGAAATTAGTATACATGTCCGTTCATTTCTGTGTGTTTATTCTCTTGTTTGAAGAATACAAATGTGGTGGTACACAATTTTTGATAATTTCTTTTTCTTACAAATTACAGGTATGAAAATTATGTTAACAAAATAAATATATCCACATAGAAATTTGGTGTCTACATTTTTAGGTTGATTCCTAGATACAAATAAAATTTCCAGACTTGTGCTAGCAAAAAAGTAACAAAACAAAAATGTAGTCAGAAGTCAAAAATGCCATACAAAGTTATTTACCATGTTTGCGATCACAATTCACAGCACAGCCTAAAATAAGCTGGAGGAGACGCCCAAGTTCATCAATATCATTTTTTTCGCCAAGAGCATTTACATCAGGCATGCGAAAGCCAGTAATTTGCTGTCCTAGAACCTATATATGAATAGAAAAAATTAAAAATAAAATATAACTAATAACCTTAATTACTTAAAATTTTAATTTTAACTAATAACTATAATGATATATATATGTATATATATAGGGTGTCCCAAAAACACTGACCTTGGCCTTTATTCCTTAAATATTGATCTTAGACATATATAATAAATTACAAAGTTGTGTATAAAAGGTACAGAATTTTATGAAACCGATTAAAATTTTGAATGGAATTAAATTTTAAGAAATACAAAATATAAATTTTTATATGACCCCCATACAAAAACCTTTTTAATGAGTAAAATGTGCTCCATACACAAATAAGGTGATGTACAAAATTTCAGCATTTTATCATAAAAAATCCCAGAGATATGAAAAAACAAAAATGCTGGCTTAAACCACTTTTCAATGCATCCACATGGGGTTTCAGAGGGGAAAACTCATGTCATATCGTGTTTCAGGGGTCATACACAAATTACAAAAACAATGATTACAGAAATAAATAACAATTTTGCTATTGGTACAAAAGTATCTACACTGTGTAGAAATAATAACTTTACACAAAATTACAAAGCTTGTTCAAAATGTTTTCCATCCATGCCCATACAGAGCTGCATTCACCTGATAACACTTCTGTGCACACGATCAAGTTCTTGTTCGGTGATGTCACGACAACCATCTTGAATGCATTGTTGCAACTCTGCTTTATTTAAGGGAGGTGACAGATAAACAGTTATGCGTACAGATCTCACAAATAATAATCCATAGGTGTTAAATCAAGCGATCTAGGTGAAAATTCTACTGGTCCATGCAAGCCAATCCACTTGCCTGGAAACTTGTTATTTAATCAGTGTTTCTCAACTATAGTATGGTGAACTGGAGATCCATCCAGTTGAAACCATACATGTGGAAGTTCTGTTAAGGGCAGTTCATCCATAAAATCAGGAATAATGGCATTCAGAATCTTATTAACATATCTGTCACCTGTCAATGTACTATCATACAGTATGGGTCCAAGCAAACGGTTTCTGAAAATACTACACCATACATTCACAGAAAATTGCTTCTGATGATGAATAACCAAGAATGGATTTGTGTCAGACCAGAAGTGCTCATTTTCAGGATTAATCCATCCATCTTGTCTAAAACAGCATTCGCTAGTCTAAATTAAGTTTTTCAGGAAAGAGGGATTTGCATCTTTCTGATTTAGAGACCAATTACTAAAATCTAGAGGACGTTGATAATCTGTTGGCTCCTGTCCTTGCATACCATGAACGTTAAATGATTTCCGGACAAAACCGCGCCGGCTAAAACCACGATGGAAAAAATCGAGACGGTAAAAACTGCAAACAGACCAATTCGCGAATGCACAAAACCGCGAAAGGAAAAAATGGAGAGCGGAATCGTAGATCATTCAGGGAGTAACACCCCATCTAGTTTTTATTTAATAATTCAAAATTAGAGAGAATCATGAAGATTACAAACATGAATGAAAATTACAAACATGAACACTCAGGGATTATACAAATGATATCTAAATAACACTAGCAAAATACACAAGCAAAATCTAATAATTGAAATTATGCACTATACCAGAAATAAATCTCTGTGGATCGCTAGAATCGTAATCACTAACTAAATTAAAAATCGACTTTGTGACTTACATATTTTTTTTTTCTGGATTTTTCTATCTCCCCTTCCATATTACACTTATTTAACCACCGTCAGATTTGGCTGCTTCTTGAAGACTTCTATGATTTTCTAAATTGTAGGATGGCTTGATCCGACTAACAACTGAAAAGCGTTGTGCCAGCCTCAGACGGAATTGTTCGTTCTTTCTAGCGAATCCTTCACATTTTGATTTTGGTTCCAAATATGGATTGGAAATGGAGGTTCCCATTGTCGATTTCCTCGGAGAATACGGAGTCTGATCCTCATATCATCTGATCCTCGTCCTCGGAGTTTGATCCATATATCATCAATGCAATCCAAAAGTGAAGAGAATTCATTGTCTGCAAATTCCGTATCACATAGTTCTTCGTAAACAGAGATAACTTCTGAAACAGGAAGAAAAGCAATGGCTGCAAGTTTCTTTAACTTTGTTTGAAATGTAAGGTCTTTCTCATTGTTGTATCTTTCTTGAAATCCTATAATGCATTGAATTTTGCACCAAATGCACTGTTTAAAATGAAAGAAACATCCAGTTATTCTTACTTGAGGAAAAGCTTCAGCAAAATCGTCGATGGCAGCTTTTTCGAAATCCAGCATCACAGTTTTCAGTTTTGATCCAATTTGTGGCTCCAAATCCTGTAAAATAATTATAAGCCTCTTATACGTCTCCTCTGTTTTGTCTGGAAGTAGGGCGAAAATCGATGGGAGTTAGACATCTTCATTAAATCCGTGTATAGTGTAAAGCTGACTGAAAATAAGTGGACAAACAGAAAACGTCCCATCCACAAAAAAAAAAGCATTAGATTTTTTCAGTGCTTCAAGATTTTTTTTCATTCCAAAAACTAATATACGATTTTCTTCTAGACCACTGTCCTGCAAAATGAAATTTTCACCATTAATTTTCGTATATTCTTCAGGAATTTGTAATATCGTTCTTGATAATGGATTCAGTGGTGCTCTTCCACATTTTTGTCTTTATCTCCTAATTTCTCTTGCAAGTGAATCAGTTGATGGTAGTGCTCCAGCAACTTCTTCGGGCATTCCAGCAAATAGTGATGCAAGAATAGTCTGAGGTGCCTCTGATGTGCTTCTTGCCTTTTTCAGCATTTCATGTCTAACTTCTTTCACCACTCTTTTCGCTGGTTTTGTGGAATGATTGTGCAATCCATTAGTTTCTGAAACATTCGATTGACTTTCCAACGTGAGTCTTGCTGGGCATCTTATACTATCATAACCAGTACATCTCCAATATTTCGGAGACAGTCAAGATTTACTTCCTTCTTTTTTTGTCTAAAAGTATATCCTTTGTAAATGAGGTGATTTCTCCCTTTATTATTTTTCGCAAAAACAAGCACCATTACTCAGAACAGACAAATCGATCAACCAATAGCGATTCAATACACTTATCAGGAAAAGATAGCACCATCTATTATCGGAAAATGAAGTTGTTATCAATTTTTTTCACTCGTGTTTTCGTCCATTCGCTGTTTTGTCCGTTCACTGTTTTGACCGTTCACTGTTTTGTCCGTGCAGTTTCATCCTCTCAGTTTTGTCACTTCACGATTTTGATCAGACACGACGTTAAATGGATGCCATTTATTCCGTCTCACAGTTACACGTGGTACGTTCATTTCTGAAGCAGTAGTACAAACACTACTATGTGGATGACTGCAAAAGTAAGTCAAAATATCAATTTCTACATCAGTCGAGTGAAGTCTGGGCCTACCTAGTCCACCTACACGATGTACGCCTCCTCTTTCATACATTCATTGCACCAATCAGGAAATAAATCTCTCAGAAGGATGTCGAGAACTGGGAAAAGTATGTTGATATTCCCGTGCAGTTTCGTTAGCATTGCAATTGGATAAACTGTACAGTATCAGCATTTCAAAAAGTTCCTTATTGCGACATACTGTCGGTACAGACTAACTACACTCTCAAAATGTGGCCGAAATGTAAAATACTTAAGGGTTGCTCAGACTGCCGGGCTGCATGCGCTGCGATTGCGAAAGCGAGGCGATTGATCAATGGCAGAGCAAAAACAACTTTCTTATGTGATGATGAGTCTGTTGTGATTGTGTGATGCACCAATCAGAGGAAGATATTTGCATATGCATACATTTCTAAGCTGTTTTATGTTCATTTTGATTGTGTCATTTTCAAATTTTATTCTGTAATTAATCATGTAAAATTTTAAGGTATTTTTCAGGAAGCATATTTTTGGAAAATTGTAAATAAATCTAAAGATAAGAGGCAGATATTATTTGCCTGTGATGCATTTCTGTGTTGCATCATTTGCACTCTTGCTGTAAACATTTACATTTTAATTTGTGATTAATCCCTCACCAACTTTATTTAAACATATATCTGGGACTTTTATGATAAAATGCTAAAATTTTGTACATCACCTTATTAGTGTATGGGACAGGGACACATTTTACTCATTGGAAATGTTTTTGTACAGGGGCCGTATAAAAATTTAAATTTTGTATTTCTTAAAATTTAATCCCCTGAAAATTTTTATTGATTTCATAAAAATCTGTACCTTTATTTACGCAACTTATATAACTATTATATATATCTAAGATCTCTATTATATATGTCTAAGATTGACCTCGGCTTTTATTCCTTAAATATTGATCTTAGACATCTATAATAAATTATAAAGTTGCATAAAAAAAGGTACAGAATTTTATGAAAATGATAAAAAGTTTCAGGGGATTAAATTTTAAGAAATACAAAATTTGTGCAAAAGTGTACAAAAGAGTGTAAATGACACAATGCAGAAATGCACCATAGGCAAATAATATCTGCTTTTTATCTTTAGATTCATTTACATTTTTTCAAAAATATGCTTCCTAAAAATTACCTTAAAATTTTACATGATCAATTACAGAATAAAACTTGGAAATGGCACAATCAAAATGAACATTAAAACAGCTTGTATGCATATGCAAATATCTGCCTCTGGTCATTGCTTCACACAATCATAACAGATGCATCATCACATGCTAAAGTTGTTTTTGCTCTGCCATTGATCAATTGCCTTGCTTACGCAAGCATAGCACGTGCAGCATGGCAGTCTGAGTGACCCTTAAGTATTTTACATTTCTGCTACATTTTGAGAGTGTAGTTAGCCTGTACCAACAGTATGTCTCAATACAGCAACAAAGAACTTTTTGAAATGCTTATGCTGTACAGTTTATGCAATCGCAATGCTAACGAAACTGCATGGGAATATCAATGTACTTTTCCCAATTCTCGACATCCTCCTGGGAGATTTATTTCCCGATTGGTGCAACAAATGTGTGAAAGAGGAAGTGTATATCGTGTAGGTGGACTAGGTAGGCTCAGACTTCACTCAACTGATGTAAAAATTGATATTTTGGCTTACTTTTGCAGTCATCCACACAGTAGTGTTCGTACTGCTGTTTCAGAAATGAATGTACCATGTGCAACAGTGTGGACAATACTGAGATGGAATAAATGGCTTCCGTTTAACATTCATGGTGTGCAAGGACAGCAACAAACAGATTATCAATGTCGTCTAGATTTTTGTAATTGGGCTCTAAATCAGGAAGATGCAAATCCCTCTTTCCTGAAAAACGTAATTTGGACTGACGAATGCGGTTTTAATTAAGATGGATGCATGTATCCGCAAAATGAGCACTTCTAGTCTGATACAATTCCATTCGTGGTACATGATATTCATCATCAGAAGCAATTTTCTGTGAATGTATGGTGTAGTATTTTCAGAAACAGTTTGCTTGGATACATACTGTATGATGGTACGTTAACGGGTGACAGATATGCTAATGAAATTCTGAATACAGTTATTAATGATTTTATGGATGAACTCTCCCTAACAGAACTTCCACATGTATGGTTTCAACAGAACGGATCTCCAGCTCACCATACTACCGTTGTGAAACACTGATTAAATAACGAGTTTCCAGACAAGTAGATTGGCTCGCTTGGGTCAGGCGAATTTCCCCCTAGATCGCCTGATTTAATGCCTATGGATTTTTATTTGTGGGGTCGTTTACGCACAAATGTTTATCGGTCACCTCTCTGAAATAAAGCAGAGTTGTAACAATGCATTCAAGATGGTTGTCGTGACATCACTGAATAAGAACTTGATCGAGTGCACAGAAGTGTTATCAGGTGATTGCAGCTCTGTATTGGCATGGATAGAAAACATTTTGAACAAGCTTTGTAATCTTTATGTAAAGTTATTATTTCTACACAATGTACCAATAAGTTATTATTTCTACTTTTGTACCAATAAATAGTAAAATTATTATTTATTTATGTAATCATTGTTTTCCTTCATAATTTGTGTATGACCCTTGAAACGTGATCTGTGGACATGATTTTTCCCCCTCTAAGAACCCATGTCGATACATCGAAAAGTGATTTAAGTCTGTATTTTTGTCTTTTTATATCTTTGGGGCTTTTTATGATAAAATGCTGAAATTTTGTACATCACCTTATTTGTGTATGGGGCACATTTTACTCATTGGAAATGTTTTTGTACGGGGGCCGTATAAAAAATTTTAATTTTGTATTTCTTAAAATTTAATTGCCTTGAAAATTTTAATCAATTTCATAAAATTCTGTACCTGTTTTTAAGCAACTTTGTAATTTATTATACATGTCTACGATCAATATTTAAGGAATAAAAGCCGAGGTCAATGTTTTTGGGACACCATGTATATATGACTTGAGTTAGAGGTGGGTAGCTAAAAAAAAAGCCTAACACAGTGACCAGAGGCCTATTATACGGTCCCCCAAAAAGCAAAAAAAAAAGCAAAGGGTCCCTAGGAAAAGAGGTCAGTGGCTGAGGCAAGAGTAGTAGGCACTTGACACGAATATCCAGCAACGCCCAGGGTTCGATCACATGTCAACCCAAGTGCTCGAACCTATGGGCAGAAAAAGCCCAACACTCAAGAGTATGTGTGAAGCCGTTTCTTCACTATACATGCAAACTCTACAAATGGAGTCCTTAATACCACCCATAATGCTTAGGTGTCTTTTAACGGTGCAATGCCCAATAAGGAGCCCTACAGCCCTTCTAATGCCAGTTCTATTGAACCTATAACTATAGGTCCTTATGACGTACACTCAGGCACTCACAGTTATGTATATATATACACACACATATATATATATATATATTTATTTCTAAGAAGATATTAACTCTGTATATATAGCTAAAATTAACCAACTTAAATTATCCCTATATTGTTCTCATTCCAAAATTTCATAAGCATCCTATAATTTTTAGATCAGTAACCTGTGGATACAGCACGCATGCAAATAAGGCAGGTAGTCTCCTCTTATCAAGTTTAAATGAAATGTACAGTGCAGTAACCAATAACATAATAGGTAATAACTTTATTAATAAAAACAGTTATGAGCTGATAATGTGAATAAAAAATTTAATAATATATATAATGAATATACTTTAAATTTAAAGAACATATGATCTACATGGCTTTTAGGTTACAATTGTATTATACAATATTACAGAAGTGTGTCACCAGTACTCAATTTCTATCAATAAATTTACAACATTTCTTAAGATTGTATTATTCAATAATTATTTACATCAAGGAGCATTCACTTATTTACAGCAAGTTGATATAGTATCACAAGAGGAAAATTATCGAATATTTTGGCAAATGTATATCTGTACTTATGAAAAATATTAGCTCTAAACTTTTTAATCCTTTGCTACATCAGTGCCAGATCACCTTGCAAATTAAAGAAATTGAATCTCTACTATCATTAAGATATTTATCTAAATTATTTTATTAAGTGAAAATCAATTTAATTATTCAGTTAATTTTGTTAAATAGTAAAATTCGAAAATTTTCAATTCTCAAGACCCAATTTCTCAAGTTTACAGAAAAGTGTTTAATAGTGTTCTTTTGAATGCATTTTTATGCATAAAAAATATTTCAAGAACGACAAAGTATTTGCCCAAACTTGCACTAAAAATATTTCAAGAACTACAAAGTATTTGCCCAAACTTGTACTTGAAAACTGTTTCCCTAATTAATAATATTCTCTCAGTGATCTATCCAGAGTGAATTTAGTGCCATTTTACGGCACCTTCACAAATTCAACTCTTGACAAAATGGAACCTTCATAAATTCAACTCTCGGTGAAATGGTACCTTCACAACATGCTTTTAAAAAAGGAGATTTTCACAGGGGGACGAAAAAGCTGCAAACTACAAATTACCACAAAACTCAAGTTCAGTTTGGATCAGTGACATCTCATAAAGTAACACAAGTGAAGAGCTGCTTCACTTAAAATTATTGGTTGAATATATTTTTTAGTCAAAGTTGTTTTTATTTTTTCTATCAAATTTAAAATTTGATGAAAACAAAAATCTGAAATCTTATTTTGATCTCAGTCAAAACTATTTTCTTGTTATTTAATTAATTTATTTTTATTAGTATTACTTATATTTGCATTATGTTGTTAAGAAATGTTTACATCAAAACACCTGACTCTCTTCTACTGCTTTCAAAGTAATGCTAGCCAACACTCTTGCAATATGAAGCAGGATTACGGACAACTATATTCGCCATCACCTCTGATACTATTGCTATCGGATAGTTGCCATGACAACGACTGCTTGTCTATATGGTAAGTGATACAGATTTTTACCCTGCTTCATGTGCAAGAAGCTGGTGTTCGGTGCCATATTTGGCTACTTCTCACCAGTTAGGCTGCTTTTGAAGTATTATTATTATACGTATATTATATATTTTACCTTTTTAAATTACTTTAAAATCATTGCAATATTTTTGTAAAATATACCATGACTTTCTTTTCATTACTATGAAATGAAGAACTGGTAATGCAAATAAAGAAATATAGTACAAATGAAGAATTAATTGAATCTGGTGCAACATACATAATAGATGATTATTCCCTTCAAATTGCTTCATAATGCAATGGTGATTGAAACAAAAAATTGAAATTCATTATAAAATATATAATATTAAAAAAGTAAAATACGAGGACCCATACTTAAGTTTTCAGAATGTGGCAATATCAAAAATAACAGTTTTTTGCACACGATTTTTTAAAATTTAAACATTCATGTGAACATTGTCTGTTAAAGAACGAGAAATACTGTAAAATTATTTTTATGGCATCATTTTTTAAGTTAATATGATATTGACAAAATATGGATTTAAGTCGAAGGGATTTTCTTGCTATGATTTATTATGACTTTCAACAAAGGTTAACACAGGGGTGGGACAGTCAGTGATTAGCGTGAGGATTGAACTTGGACAACCCAACCCAAGTTCGATTTCCAGCTTTGCCCAAATTGTACCAGTGTTCACATGGAGTAAGGGCACGTTAAATATGCGGGTATGTAAATCCTTCTAAGAGGCTGGTGGTAGGGAAAGGAGGGTATTGTCCCTGTGGATGTCACCTCCATTGGGTTCCGATCTAAATTGGGTGGCACTTCCCGCCCATCAAGACAGATACTTTATACCTTTGGGTAGGTCAGAGGGTCTGAGTCAAAGAAGACGAAGGGTTGACACAGGGGGGGGGGGGGGGGCAGCCCAGTGGTTAGCATGTGGGAATTGCACTCTGATGACTCGAGTACACCATTCAGTGATAAATTTTGTGAAGGTCGATCAAGAGCTGCTGTGATGCCAGAAAACATTGATGCTGTGCAACAAATGATCACTTCAGATCATCATGGCACATATGATGAAATTGAGGCATATTTGAACATTTCAAGGATCTGGGTGCATTATTCACATGATCACTTAAAAGTCATAAAGTCATGTGTACCTTGGATTCCACACAATTTAACTCAAGCTCAAAAGGATGCTAGCATCAAATGATGTAAGGAAAATCTCAAAAGATTCAACTTTGGTACCTCAAAATTAGAGATGCAGATTCGCGATCACCAGGTCACCATTAGCGACCAACAATTTTGCAGTTATGGTGTTATTACACGGGCAATTTTTATTGCCGAACTTTGGTAATTCCGCCCGTCAATCAAATTTTAGGCTCCTCCTCTTTAACAGGTCCCTTCTCTCTAATCTTGCCGATTTCATTTCAGAAAGCATTCTTTGGTGTGTTTTTCGTATAATTTGAACCTTTTATATCCTAAAGGTGTTTGTAATTTGTTAAAAGTTCTATTATTATTTTTCCATTTCCAGACTTCAGAAATTCTTCCCGGCAATGATACTTTAAGCCTCACCTTTCTAAAACGTCCCCCCTTTCTAATACCGCCGAGTTCATTCCAAGAAGCATTATTTAGTAAGGTTTTTATCGTATAATTTGGATCTTTTATATGCCACAGGTGTCTGTAATTTGGTAAGAGTTCTATTATTATTTTTGCATCTCCAGACTTTATCAATTCTGCCTGGCAATGATACTGTAAGCCACTCCTTTCTAACAGGCCCTCCCTGTTTAGTGCCGCCGATTTCAGGTAGCATTCTTTGGTGTGTTTTTTCATATAATTTGGATATTTTATATCCCACAAGTGTCTGTAATTTGGTAGAAGTTCTATTATTTTTTCCATCTCCAAATTCTAATGTAATTGAGCTGCTTGTCGCCATCGCCATCTTGAATGCAAATGAGAAGAGGAAAGGCGGAGCGTAGTGACGTCTAATTTTATCGTCCTCTGATTGGGTCGCAGCTCAGAAATTGAGCAATTTTTATTGCTGAGTACGAACGAATTGCGGCAATTCGGGGGCAAGATTTCTTTCCATTGAAATATATGGTGTTGCTGAAAAATTTCGGGAAGGAATTACTCCATGTAATAGCACCATAAGTCGCCACTTCTGGCGACCAACAATCTCTCCGGGATTGGCCAGATTGCGGCGTGACTGGTCAATCAGAATTTCATCACACTGCGGGAGCGGCGACCCTACTCTTATCTGACCCTACTTCTAATCCAAGCTAGTGTATTTATTAGCTGGCATTTTTATTGGTATAGAAGGACAGAGAACAACATACAGCTTCACTTATAACTTTTGCTCTTTTCTAGTCACATCGTTCGGACGGTCAAATCACGGACGGCACGCACTCGGACGGAGGAAACTTTACTGTAAACGGTGAGTGGCACGCATGCGTGCCTTCACGTGGAACATTTTAATTTGTCTACTAGATGGCGTTAAATGTTCGTGGAACTAACTTCAATGTATTTTGCAGATACATGACCTTGGCATAAGGAGAATCCAATGAATTATTTTTCCATTTGGAATTTGGAGCGGTGAAACATGATTTTGTAATATAAACAGACAGAGCAATTCTCGCAGCATCAACAATTTTATAATTGAGTTTCGGGTTTTGTTTTTATTTCAGCGTTATGATTTCATTGATGAATCATAGGAATAGAAGAGAGTATTTTTTTTTTGTTTGGGTTTTAGAGGCAGTGAAATTATTCGTTTATTTCGGATAAAAGAATGGGAGCAACTAATGAGTATTTTGTATTCAGATTTGTATGAAAAATATACATCAAATAGAAAATAAATATTTCTTTTATTCCTTAAAAAAGTAGATTTCTGTGTTGTATAGGTGGTTTTTAGTGAATTTTTTTCGAGAGTTAGGCTTAGCACAAAAAATTTGCTGTCCTTCGGGAACAGTTCGGAAGCGAAGCGCTCCGTCTTTTGGGCCGCGGCAGTTCCGGAATGCTGCTGTCCCGAAAGGGTTAAATAAGTGTATCCTAAACAAATTAGCTTATTATGGTCAGTTCAAAATGTAGGAAGCTGGATGTGTCTAACAGTATTAGAAAGATATCATCGTTCTTCATTCGTTCCGAAACGGAAAACTACAGAAGTACCAGGTGAGTTATTTCTTATGTTATTTGTTCTGAAAATTTTTGTTTTACTACATAATTAAGTACGCACCATGAATTTAATTTATAGAAATTTCTTGGAAAAACTCTAAAATGTGTCTCTCACGCGTGCGCTGGTCGCAAATTCTCTCCCCTCCTCCCTTTCTTACGATTTTTAGTCGCGATTACGTTTGCAGAAAAACGTAAAAATCATGCCCTAAAACTTCTATTCAAAGTTGCCGAAATCAAAACTTATTCATGCTATTTTCGCAAAATTTGTATTATTTGCAATAAAAATTTTTGGCAGTTTTTTATGCATTACGATTTTTCATATTTCCAATCTGTTGCATTGCTATCTAAAAGCAAGTGCAATTTTGCAAGTATAGTTTATTTTCCTGCATAGTATTTAGACATCCAAAAGCATCTATTTTCACCCATGTTTAGTTTCAAATTATTTTGTTTAGAAAATTCTCAACATTAATTTCTTTGTATTATGTTTCACTATTGATTTTTATTTTCATAAAATATTCATAAAATTCATATAAAATATTCACTTTTTATTTGCCATATCGCACGCTTCCCGCGCATTGTTGAAGCATCCAAAAGCATCCATGTTTAGTTTTAAATTATTTCAAACGATGCATAACATTCATTTCTGCTTATTATGTTTAATTTTTTATTCTTATTTTTATAAAATAATTGCTGTATATACTCGCATATAAGTCGACCCACTCCCCCCTACTTTCAGAGGAAAAAATCCAAAACTTGCGTATAAGTCGACCCCAAAAAGAGAAGGAAAAAAATTTCAATAAATAATTCAAAAACACTTGAAAACGAAAAAATAAATTATATATATACAGTAGAACCTCGATTATCCGACGTAACTGGGATCGAACCTATATCGGATAATCGAAATTTCCGGATAATAGAGAATTTTTCAATAATCGTCTAGTTTAATAGGTAACACCGTCATTGAACTGCTATTATGACTATTTAAACTGTTAAATAAATATCTAAATTCAAATTACAGTACAGTATAGTAGTACCTGAAAATTTATTTTGAAACAAAAAACTTACAATGATTTAAATGGAAGTTTCATCTGGCGTAAATTGGTCATCCTTTGTCGTGCAGCTCTGTCACAAAGTTTTTTTAAAAGCATTAGTTCAGAGGAATCACACTGTTCTTGTTGTTCCAACCAAGCAAGGTCTTTTGAAAAACACTCAAAAGCATCATTGTTACTAATCTTTACTTGGGAATCATTCTCGCCTTCGTCATCATCTTCTTCATCTTCTTTTGGAGAATGTCGGGCTTCTGCGATAATTTCCTCATCATTAAGCAACTGGAAGCCTGCATCTTCCATGTCACGAATCAACCAATCTGTGATTTCTTTGATCTCACAGTTTTCAAAACCTGGCATTGTGCTAAAAATGTTTGAAACTTCAGTAACACCATCTTTAACAATGTCTGTAACATTTTTCATCAGTCAAAGACGCTTCACCACAGCAACAAACAGCAGAAAAAGAGAACAAACAGTTACGCGCTAGAATTTCGCCCATCTAAGCATACGTAATGAAGGACGGGGACAAAGGAAGGACAGGGGGGGGAGTCAGGAAACCAACGTCGGTTAAGGGTGAGCGTCAGTAAATTTTCTGCCCTATCCGCGCTTTGTTAACTTTCGTGGCACACATATTTCGCCGAAATTCTGCTCAAACAGTTGCGAAATATTTTCTGAAAGATAAAATGCAATGCTTAGATTATATTAAAACTAAATTTAATGTCCCCAAAAACATAGAATATATTTTTTATTTTAATCCAAAATATTTTTGGTGCTGCCATCTGTTGTCGTAATTTAATTCATACCGATTATTTTTATTTCTTAATGAACATTTTAAAATATCTATTCCTTCTAATACAGTGTTAAATACAACAACAGATCATATATAATAATACCACAATCACGGAAAGGTAATTTATCATTCTATAAATTTGATAAGGGATCTGAATGTACATCACTGAGGACTGCAGTTTTGTCTTCAAGTTCCTTTGTCTTCAAGTCCAAGTTCAATTACGTTTCCGTGATTATGGCATTATATATGATCTGCTGTATTTAATATCGTATTAGAAGGAATAGACATTTACAAATGTTCATTAAAAATAAAAATAGTCGGTATGAATTAAATTACGACAACAGATGGCAGCACCAAAAATATTTTAAATTAAAATAAAACATATATTCTATGTTTTATTGGGTATTAAATTTAGTTTTAATATAATCTGAGCATAGCATTTTATCTATAAGAAAATATTCCGCAACTGTTTGAGCAGAATTTCGGCGAAATATGTGTGCCGCGAAAGTTAACAAAGCGCGGATAGGGCAGAAAATTTACTGACGCTCACCCTTAGCAGAGTGTTCCAGTTAAACGATGGTCGGATAATCGAGGTTCTACTGTATATATAATACTAAAATTTAATTTCCATAATAAAAACTTCATCGGAACCCTTTAAAGTCTGATTTCAAACAAGTAGGCCTATAGCATATGAGTGTTGTCTCCCGTCCGTTTTGGGCACGTTCGTTCTCGTGTGACAAGCTCTAGGCATTCTTTTACTCCCAGCACGCAACATCCTCAAAACGGACGGGAGACCGGGCATTCCTGTCTCTCAAGCATTCTTGATCAACCGCACGATCAGAACAATATCTGGCTTCCGCTGGTTGAGTCGATTTTTTTTTGTTAACCTCCCAACACAGTTGTTATTAGATACTCTCTTCAACAAACGAAACAAAAAACCATTTTCAACTTAAAATCCTGCATTATAGTTTTAAACAATCCGTGTTACAGAATTATTTCTGAAGAGCTACTTTTTGTCGAAAACGATCGACCGTAATCCGAGAAGCGAGAGATAAACATCGAACGAAAATGTATGCATATTTTTTGATGACGCGATACACGGGTAATCGGGAACATTGGAAGGTCAGTGACTCACATGACAATTTTGAAGTGCAGAGAAATTTAAGAGTGCGCAATTGCATAATTACTACCACATTGCTTTAAGAGGAATAGCCTCGCGGGAAAATTTTTCTTTAGACTTACAATTCCCCCCCCCCCCCCCCCCAAGACTCCGCGTATAAGTTGACCCTCCCACCTTTAATTTTTTTTGTTACAAATTTCTCGACTTATACATGAGTATATACGGTACTTTTTATGTGATTTCGTGAATATATTTAAAACATTTAATTTCATCCATTTTACTTTACAGAGAATCCTAATTTATATAAACAGAGTTTTCATATTTTTAGAATATGTGTAAAAATGATTATTTTCTTTAAAAAAAGAATACTTAAAATGTGGTTCTGGTTTGCGTACTAAATGGTGTATATGTTTTATCCTCTTATTTTCTTGGTAATGAAGAGTTCCAAAAGCATTTTTTTTTTCAATCTAATCTTCAGGGTAACTCATCTTATTTTTCTTCATTTTCAAAAAATTAGTGTCATAGAGAGCGTAAATTGTCATTTTAATATACATTAAAAATGGCACTTTTGAAAAACAAATATTTTAGTAAAATATAAAATAATATTTTTCAACTTCGTGCATATATTACATATCCTGCAATGCTACTTCTATTTGGATATTTGTAATACTTATAGATGAAAATTGTGTTTCAAAAGTCAGCTTGTATCTTCTACGATGTATGAACTTATCTATCTCAATAACTTCTAGCAGGGTAGAATTTGTCAGTTACCGTACTATTCGTGTTAGATCCCACATTAATATGTCACTTAGACTTGTTCTATTTATCAAAAGATTTGAAAAATGTATTGAATTTGCAACACATGAGCATTATCTCATTATTATGATATACTCTGCTCCCTGAAAGATGTTTTAGCTTTTACTTAGTCTTAGATGTAAAATCTAGGAATTTAAATAAAGATTTTTAAGATTCAAAAAACAAATAATTTATTACCAAATATATTTCTGTTTTGATTTTTTATATAAATAAAATTCCTGTTTTCTTAAAATATGTTTCTAACTGAAATTAAAATTTGACTTCAGTATGGTTTAAGATTTTATCTATTTTTTTTACTCTTAAAATTAAATCACTGTTTACAGTATGGATAAATTTCAAAAGTATTACAATAAATTGGGAATTAAAGCTTAATTTCATAAATTGTTTATATTGGAGCGTTCATATTTTATATTGCAGAACATTTATATTTTTACTATGGAGCATTCATATTTTATATTGCGGAGCATTTTTTTTTTTTATTATTATTATGGAGCGATTGCTTATATTGCTATTGTTTTCAGTTCACAAAGAGGTACAAGTTCCATCTCCAATGAAATTTCCAGTTCCACTTCTGTTGATTCTCTTCCTTATCAAATGCTGGGAACACGTTTCACTCCTGTCGAATCTCTATCTCTACCTGATCAAATGATTGGAACAAGTTCCACCCTTATTGAATGTCAACCTGAACAAATGCTGGGAGCAAGTTTCACTTCTGATGAAACTGTTCGTTTACCCCCTGATCAGATGATGTGTGCAGCCAGGGATTTGGAAAATAAACATGTATCTGATCAAATACAAGAAACGAGCTCCATTTCTTATAAATCTGTCCATATCCCTGATCAGATGTGTACAAGCAAGAATTTCGAAATCAGGGCATCCATAAAACCATGTCCTGGTACTTCAAATTCACACAAAGTCAGCTCTAGAAAACTTAAAGAAGAGTGGAAAATAGTTCATGGAAAACCTGGTAAGAGGCAGGACAGGCAACAAAACCTTTGATGAAAACAATAGCTGGAAAATGTGGTGCAGGATGTGCACTAAATGGTCAAAGAGATTAGGCTTGAAACCATCAAGCTTTATAAAAGATTGTAAGGAGTGTTTGCCTCCACAACGGAATAAGGAAGCGGTAGATTTACATTTTAAAAGCAAGTCCCATATAACATGGTCCCAAAAAGAAAAAGGTGATGTTGAGGGAAAAAAGAATTCAGCTGCATATAAAAAACTTGTATCAATTGATGAAGCTACTCACACTAAGATGCAAAAGTTATTCAGGATTGCTTTTGCTTTTGCGTTAAAAGATCGCTCTGCTAATGAATTTGAGTTTGAGTGTCAACTTCAAGCCCTTAATGGAGTTGAGCTAGGCCAAACATATCAAAATCGGTTTTCGTTCACTACATTACTCTCATTTATTGCCAAAACAATAGAGAGTAATATAGTGAAACAAATCAATGACATAAAATATTTAGTTCTTATGACAGATGGCTCGACTATGCAAAATCATACTAAATATGAGGGCATCTTAGCATGATATGTTTCACCAATCCAAGATGAGCCATTAGTATCATTCTTAGGATTGGTTGAAATTGACAGTGCTGATGCTAAAGGTCTTGCCAAATCCATTTCAGATACCTTGGATACGTTAAAACTTGATAATTGGAGAGACAAGCTCATTTGTTACACAGTTGATGGGGCATCAGTTAATATAGGGAAACATGACTTGTAACATTGTTAGATTCGAATTTAAGAGTTCATTGCTTTAACCATACCCTTGATTTAGCACTTATTACCACATTACAGAATAACAGCATGGCCCAAAGAATAATAGCATTCCTTAAAGGTATTGCTACCTTTTATAATACATCCCCAAAATTAAAAGCACATTGGGAGAAAAAAGTCTTTTGATGAAAAAAGAAATGTTAGACAATCGAATTAGGATTAAAGCATCTGGCCTGCAATTACAGAATTTTAATCCTGATGAAAGCATTAAGCTGTGGTGGGAAGAAAGTATTTCCCGCTGCCCAAATTTAAAGGATTAATAAAAGGTATTTTAGAATTTCTTTTTTAGTATGCAGGTAAAACTTATTGATGTTTCTAAATTCCAGTTACATAATGCAATCATTAATTATAAAAAAAAAATGTTTTCACTGGTTTAAGTAACAATTGAGGCTGTACTAAAAGTAAGAAGTATTAGATTGAAAAAGTTTCAAGTGTTTCACTCCCCTCTATTTTTCTTTTAGCCATACTGTTGTAGATTAAATTTATGTATTTTGCTATGGCAGAGTTACCATTGCCTCTTAATTTAGGTAGGAGACAGACTCCTTCCTTTTCATATTTTATTTGTGTCACATATTATGTATTTGTGACTGTTTCTGTTCGTACACCAATAATATAATTTGATTTCATTGAAGCTCATCAAACTTAATTTTGAGCAACATAATCCACATTACTTTCTACAAAATTACAAAGAGTTTGTAATCCTGTACAATCACACTAATTATCAAGTTTTAACAATATTTTTTTTAGAAAAAAAGCTAGGCCAGCCACTGCTCATGAAGGTTTAATATTTTATTATAAAATTTATGCACCTTATTTTCCTGTAAATATAAATATACATTTATTAAATATTCTTTTTAATTGTGATTAATGTAATTCATGAAAATTACATTTGTGAATCAGTAAAACTGCTATGCATTATTAGTATTGTTATGCTTGGAGATCTAGATTTTTTGAATTATGGATAACTCAAACTGTAAATATAGAAATATAAACTTTTAATTTATTAAAATTAAAGTAAATTTTGATAATTAGTAATGCAAGTTTTACTGTGGAAGAGGAGCTAACTGAAATTTCTCCAGATTAAACTGAGATTTCTCCAGTGTCTTAAAAGTGGTTTTTGTTTCCATATTTATTTCTTATGCATACTTTTCATGCATTTCATCTCTCTAATTTGTTAAAATTACCTTTCTCACCATTCACTTCAATTGAAATGTTAACACCTTAATGACGAATATCATGTGAGATTTTTTAAAGTATTTTGTTAACGATGAATAAAATTAAATCAATTTTTTTCATTTAAATTTATCTGTTTCTTTTAAGTTATTACCTTTCATGAAACCTTTTTTTTAAATAGGGTGTCTAGTCTACTGTTCACAAAATGTAGCTTAACAGCAAAATTATGTAGTTATATATGTGCATTAACAGCAAATTATGTAATTGCATATTTTTATATAATATAAAAGTATATAACTATATAATTTTAAGTATTTTCAATCCATTAATTTGCATCAACTGCCAGATGTATAAATTATTAATATAAACTTGATTATTGACACGTGTCATTACTGAAAATTTTTTGGCCACTAACTTTTTTGGGTTGGCCACTAAAAATGTTATGCTTAATGGCCAGTGGTCACCATTAAAAAAATCTGAAGCTAAATCTTTACTCAAAATATGTCTTTGACATTGTAATAAGTGGTAAAACATGGATTTATTCCTATGAGTCCGAAATAAAACAACAATCTACTGTTTGGGTGTTTTAAAATGAACCAAATCCTATAACAGTTATTAATGCATAAAGTGTTTCAAAGAAAATAACTACTTTGTTTTTTGGTAAATCCGGCCATGTTGGAACCATTGCTTTGGAGGATCGTAAATGCAGACTGACATATAATATAAATAATTTATTTGCTAGAAATAGTTACTCAAATCAGACAAAATACATAACATCACATCATTCTTCATCATGAGACAATGCAAGTTCACTCCCTGTATCAATTATTTGAAGCATGAAAAATTGATTTGCTGAGTCATTGTCCTTATTTGCCTGATTTAGTGTTAAATGATTTTTTTTTTGTTCTCAACAATCAAACTTAAAATGTGTGGTCAATGATTTAACAGCCCAGAAGAAGCAGTTCATACTTATAACTCACACGTTTTTGCTAACACAACTTCTTAATAGCATAACAGTTTGAAAATTGGTTTATTCGAATGAAAAAATATATTGATGCTAAAGGCGAATATTTTGAAAAGTACAGTAGACTCTCTCTATCTGAACACTCTGTAATGTGAACACCCCGGTATTATGAACACATTACGGCGGTCCTATCGAAACTCCATAGACTTAACATAAGATGAACTCTCTGTATTCTGAACACCCTCTAATATGAACACCACCCCAGTATTACGAACGCTACTTTTGATCCCCATTCCCCCTTTTCCTCTCTGTAAACTGAACGGAAACTGAACGTGTATTTGCAATCAGAGGAGAAATTCGGAGAAATGCCTGCCCCGCTCCCCACCCCCAATCACAAATAAGTGACAACAGGTGTTCACCACGTGTTAGAGGGAGTGGCCAAGAAAGGGTTATACTTTCTTTTCCGCACACCTGATTGGACAGCATTGTTGCTTCTGTTTTTCTTCCTTTTTGCTCGGTAAAGGAAATTTTTTTTCGCCATTTCGTTGTTGTTGCAGAGAAAGAAGCACAGTACTTACGTAGATACTGTATGTCAGAAATAAGTAGGAAAACGAAAAAACGGAAAGACTTGAAGCTTCAGGAAAAATACGAAGTTGTTCGAAAATTAAAATCAAAAGTAAGTCAAAGGAAAATTGCATCTGAGTTTGAAACTTCAGTAGGCCAAGTCAACACCATCAGCAAGAAAGAGAAAGAAATTATAGCTGCTTTTAAAGCAAATGGACCTTCCTCAAAGTGTAGAATTTTCGATAAGAAAACGGGAAACGAGAACATAAACAATCACATGTGGAAGTTTTTTGCCAAATGAGAATGAAGCATCTTCCTATCACTGGACTCCTGCTAAAGCAGATTGCTCTGGATTTTGCAGAAAAGGAGAACATCACGGAATTCAAGGCATCGGAAGGATGATTGACTCGCTTCAAAAGTCGGCATAACATCGAATTCAATGTAATCAATGGTGAAGCTGCAGAGGTAAATATGGAGACTGTGGAGGAATGGAAAACTAAACTTCAGGACTTAACGAAGGATTTCGACTCCGCTGACATTTTCAATGCCGACGAAACAGGCCTGTTTTTTAGAGAATGTCGAAAGAAAGGCTTACAGTCATGCTCTGTGTCAGTTTTACGGGTGAGAAGCTCAAACCACTTGTGATCGGAAAAAGTAAAAAACCACGATGCTTTAAAAATGTGAAGATTGCATCATTGCCTGTGCTCTATCAATCAAATCGAAAAGCCTGGATGACATTAACAATTTTCTCACAATGGTTGGAGGGTATTAACGAGATGATAAAGAGAGAAGGAAGAAAAATTCTTCTTTTGGTGGATAATGCCACATCACATGGAATCATGCAGCTGAGCAACGTGAGTCTGAAGCTCCTGCCCCCGAACTGTACTTCTATAAGCCAACCACTGGATCAAGGAGTGATCAAGATCTTTAAAGCTCACTACCGAATTCATTTTCTGAAGAAAATGGCCCTGGTGATGGAGGAGGCAAATTCGCAACCCAACTAACGAAGAAGGTCAACGTCATGGATGCTGTCCATTGGATATCAATGGCTTGGAATGAAGTAACCCCTTACACCATTCAAAGATGCTTCTACAAATCAGGATTCCCGTGTAAGAAGGAGGAATCAATAATAGAGGACCAAGAAGCAACAACTGTGAGTGACTTGGGGTCAATTCTTCAGGAACTTCATACTGAAATTGAACCTGGAGCTTATCTCGAAGCCAACGGAAGCCTTCCGGTTTGCGACAACAACATCGTTGAAGAGAAAGAGGATAGTGAAGAAGAAGCAGAACCAGAAGAGACCAATGAAACTAGAAGTACAATTACCTTCAAGCAATATGGCAAAGGGATTCAGGACCTGATGAACTAACTATGCGGCTGAACATCACCCGGAAGCCTTCACTTCTTAAACAAATATATAACATATACGTTGCACGAGCATACACAATGCAAAAACAGACTAAAATTACTCACTTTTTCATGAAATAATTAATTATGTACTGTAATAAGTGTATACTGTAATTGTGTAATTTTATTGTATATTTTGTAAAACTTTTTTAATAAAAAAACGAAACAAATGAGATGGTAGTGTACAGATCCGACTGAATTTAGTTTGACATTGAACTAGCAGCCAAATCTAAATTCAGCACCCCCATCTCGGTAACTGGCATGGCTAACCAGACTAAGTATTCTATACAATCTATAAACTCACTACATACATGCATTTCCCAATCTCCCTCTATAATGAACACCCCCATAATCTGAACATTTTGGTCGCCCCCCATGAGTGTTCAGAATAGAGAGAGTATACTGTAATAACATGATTTGTTTCCATACAAAAATATTTTGTGTATAATTTTCTAAAACCTCAAATACTAGATTATGTACTCTTAGTACATAAACTAGTTAATTAGATATTAGTTTTTATACTAGTTAATTAGTTTTTTCTTGGTTAAATTTTAACAATTTGGTGAATTTTTAAACTCATTTGGCTATTTTTAGATATTTGGCAACACTGGTGCTAGTAGCATGTGGTTCTGTGAGATGGGGTGAGGGAAATCTCGCCATCGAATCTGCTTCACCCGTTCCTGAAGTCACAAGTTACTACTGGTTTGGACAGTAGTTATTCGATCCAATAGATTCCAAACTGACCAACCACAGCATCATGAGTAGCACCAGAATCACGGGTCAAGAAACAAAAGAGAAATTTTTTTCTCCATCCATTGCAGGATAAGACCTCAACTGCAGTTGAAAAAGAATTGACTAATATGGCTCTAATGCAAGTATACAACAAATAATGAGGGATTCACGCACATGCATGGTTTCAGTTCAGCTGTAGTGATATCATCAATCGCCAACCAATCAGGGGAGCTCATTACACTTTCTCCTATCATGATGTTGTCAGGTCTTAGAAATCACGGTTATTGATTGAAAGTGTGCCACGTGAGTATATTGCTTCTGGAAGAGTTTTTATTTAGTCTTTTTTTGTTGGGATATAATAATAATGAAATATCAAGGTCGTCCATTTTTACATTTTACAAGCAACCCAAACTCAGATTATTATGTTAAACAGCTATGAGTAAGCAATAGCAAAAAGGGACTAAAGCTATTAAGAATTTTTCGAGCTTGTTATTAGGAGCCAAAACTTACTCGATACCATGCCAGTTTTGCCTATTTCAGGCTCAAGTGAAAGTATTCTTAACCAACTTAACGGGGAAAATGGGCACTCTGCCAGACTGTAGACAAAATGGGAGTACTGGACAAGTCATTAACTAAATTACTAGAATTTTTCTGGATACGGAAAGCTTCAAAGAAGTCAAGATCATAGATTGACATGCATTTTTTATATGATCCTTGCTGAAGAAAACTCAAAATGATGGTAAAATTGATAACATTGTTGAGCAATTGATGATTTATTAAATTCATATTTATTAACATAGTTTTCATTTTCCTTAATACGAAATTTTAAAGCAAGTTTTGTTTGACCAATATAAGAAAAAATTATTTGGTCTTTGAAAGCTTTTTGTAAAAGAGTATTAAAATTTGCATTAAAAAAAAAAAAAAAAATTCAGTAATTTTTACAATTTCATTTAAAACAGCTCAAATTTAAGCTTTTACATTCAAAAGCGAGTTACTTAAAAGCTCTAAATTTTGCAATTTTATTTTAAAAATGCTAAAATTCACAAATTTATTTAAAAGTGTTCAAATTTATGATTTTACATAAAAGCAATAAGAAAAAAGCTTGTTTAGACAATTATTTAGGTCGCATTATGCTTGCACAGCAGTAGGCTAAGTGGTCTGCTACAGTAAGAAAGTTATCGCAAGTTAACAGCTTTTTAAAAAAGCAACCAGGGGTTAAGAACTAATAATAATCCATGCAACAGATGACTACATGATCAATAGCTACTGCAAGAAAGCTATTGCTAGTTAAGAGCTTTTTAAAAAATCGACCAAGCTGGTTGCCGAAGGCAGGCTATGGAACTACAGCTATGCAAGAAGGCTATTTCAAGTAAGAGCTTTTGAAAAGGTGACTCGAATGGTCATCGATGGTGAGCTATGGACTGATACTATGCCCATGTAACAGATGATTATGTGATCAAGAGCTATGCAAAAAAACTATTGTAAGTTAAGAGCTTCTTAAAGTGATTGGGACTGAAGGAGGACTACAGACTGGCAGTATGCCTGCACAGTAGTTGACTATGCTATGCAAGAAAGCTATTGCAAGTTAAATTTTTTTTAGAAAAGTGACAGGGATGGTCGCCAACTGGCAGTAAACCCAAGTAGCTCATGGTCAACAACTATTCCTCCATGAAATCTATGCTAGCATAGTGAGGTGTGCCTACAATCTTTTGTTAATTTCATTAAAAAAAAAACTGACTACTAAAAAGTGACTGCATGCATGTGCAAAGGGTAGCAGAGAGAGCCTTCATGCCAAAAAAAGAGGAATAGCACGAGGCTTAAGTGGGTTGTTAATTCTGAATAGATTCTTCACCAAGATTGACCATCTATTCTAAATTAACCACAACAAATGCTTGTTTTAGAGTATAGAGATAATTACTATGGGCACCATATGCTCAATCTACAAGTATTATTAAAACAAGAAAGATCAATCATGCTTAAAGCATTGATTATGAAACACTTTCCAACTTCAATGCAATTTTATTTAAACATCTCTAAAATGCAATACATTCCTAAGTAATATTTTAAAACTTATCACAATACTACATTAATTTATTATATTTGAAAACTTAAACCTTCATAAAAAAAAATGAACTTCATTCAAATGACATCATTGAAATATAAATTGCCTAGTTTAAACATCTCTAAAATGCAATACATTCCTCAGTAATATTTTTAAAATCATCATAATACTACAATAATTTATTACATTTTAAAACTTCATCGAAAACAACTGACATTCATTCAAATGATGTCATCGAAAAAATAACACGCCTGGCTCTCTCTATAAAAGTAGCATTTCATTCATAACATTTTCCCATTCATTTCATTCATCACAGTACTAAAATAATTTATTTTATTTAAAAACTTAAGACCATGGAGCTACAAGTAATTAAACTCTATGCTTAAAACTTCATAAAAAAAAATCATCCTTCTCTTTGTAAAATCAATGAATATTTCTTTCATATCAGCTATGCAGACTCCATGAGCTAAACATTTTTGCATTAAAAAAATACAGCAATTCTTATACAACTCATCCTACATATTTTGCTGTTTACATTTTACTTAAGTGAAAAATAGGCTTCGTTGTAGAAATAATCAAATTTGGATGATCATTTAAACTCAAATATATTGTCATTGCGTTGTTTCAGTATGTAGATGCACAGAATTTAAGCAAAAATAAAGCAGTTTTAGGATGAATACAACACTCAATATGAATTAAAAGGAACTTTAAAAATCACGATTTTGAGAGAGGATGGATGCCATATTTTATTTTGAAGTGGGTCACGTGATCGCTTCATATAAGAGGTGTAATTATTATTTTAATTTTTATTTAAAAAACTACTGAATATATTTTGCTGTAATCTTTTTTATATATTTTATGGAATAATTTGAATATTATCTAAAATTTTCGAAGCAATTTGTGAATTTCAAATCCGCTTAAAAAATGTTTGAAAAATTAGGTCCCATAGGGTTCAATGTATTTCATTTTTTCAACCTGGGTTCAATCCAAAACTAAATGGATGATATTATTCATTTATATTCCCATAGGTCCTACAGACCGTCTGAACAACATACTAAAATTTCATTATAATTAAGTCATTTTTACGGCAATTATCGTGCTGACAGACAGACAGACAGAATGAACAAAGTCATAAACACTTTTCAACTTTGTTGTAAAGTGTTAAAAATGGGATTAAAAAACATTGAGAAATCAAATAATTATCAAGAACCATGTAAAAGCTTCAAAACTGAGTGAACAAGTTGAAGCGTATATAAGAACAATGGAGAAAAAAATGATGAGTGAACCATGGTGACAATAGGGGTGATTACAGATTGAAAGAGCTTCCAATGAAGCCAAAACTAGGAAGTAAGTGGTGAGAATAAATTGTGCGATTAGGAAAGGATAAATAGAATGAACAAAAATCAAGGACAAAAAGTTTACATACAGTAAGAATTCAGAAGCACAGGAGAAATGGATAATTGAGTATGTCAAGAAAATACTAAAATAAGAGCTGCAAATTGTTGCTCCAAGCTGACTAAAGTTATATACACTCATTGCCATAAAAATTTGTGCACCAAGAAGTAATTGTGGGATAGTACCGAAATTTGGCATTAAGGTACGTGCCAGGCAGATACGCAAATAATTAGAAATACAGCATGATTTCACATTGCATAATGCCACCAGAAGACATTCAACTTCGTCCTCCCTGGTGCAGAAAAAAAGGTATGCAGAGGCTTTTTGCCTGTACTTAATCTGTTGCAGAGGGAAACTTTTTCATTAAGGATGCCATTACGCCGCCATCGAAGACAATATGATCAACTGTCCCAGTTCAAGAGGGGAAAAATCATCGGGATGATGGAAGCCAGGCCAGTAGCCTGCCACTTAGGCTGTTCTGACAAGTAAGGAGATGTTGGGGCCAGTGGATCAGAGAGAGGTTGCATACATGGTGGCCAGGCTCAGAACATCCTTGGCAGACCAATAGCCAAGAAGACCATCACATCACCAGACACGCACGCACAGTGACAACTGCATCATTGTCCGCAATCCGGACACAAGCAACACATTCACTACAGGCCCCTGTATCTGTCCATCGTGAGGTACCTGGCTGAAGGACACTTGGTATCACAGTGTCCATTATGCGTGCTGCCAATGACACCCACTCACCATCGCCTTCGTTTGGAGTGATGTCATGTTCGACAGGATTGGACTGCAACCGAATGGAACCAGATCATCTTCAGCGATGAATCGAAACTCAATTTGGACAGTCGTGACAATTGTGTATGTGTGCGGATGCCCCGTGGTGAAAGTCTCAATCCTGCCTTCGCTTTATAGCAGCACACTGCTCCCACAGCTGGTGTGATGGCATTGGGTGCCATTGCATACGACGCCCAATCACCTCTAATGTTGGTCCACGGAACCATGACAGTCCAGCGGTACATTCGTGACATCCTTCAGTCACATGTGTTGCCACTCATAGCAGGCTCCCAGGAGACATTTTTCAACAGAACAATGCTAGGCCACACACAGCAAGGGTGTTACAGGAATGCCTCCACCACATTACCACCCTTCCCTGCCCTGTCCGATTCCCAGATTTGTCACCGATCGAGCATGTATGGGATCACTTGGGATGGTAAGTTGGACAGTCTATGAGTTTGGTTGAATTAGAGGCATGCTTACAACTGTGGAATGAGATGACGCCTCAATATATACATGTATCTCAATATATGTATCCAGTATGTCTCAATATCCGTCCATATCGCATCGTGTAGTCATGCTAGAGTTGGTCCAACAGGGTACTAGAACCTCCATTCATTTGTAGTTTTTCATGTAATAAATGATCCTTTTTCTTTGATTTTGTATCATTTACTTATATCAACGTTGCACTCACATATATAAAATTTTATTCGATTCTGACAACTCTTTTTTGGAGCGAAAATTTTTATGGCAATGAGTGTATTTTTAAAGAAAATAATTCAAAATATTATCATTAATATCTATATTATTAAAGAAATAATTGTTATGGATATTAATTAGTAAGGGTATTTAATTTCTTAACTAATTTAAAATTGTTCATTACTACAAGGTAGGATAAAAAAATTCGGAGACTGGCTTACTTGATGGATACGATTTATTGATATTACTAGCTGCCTTCGGCGACCAGCCTGTTAGCTACCGTGTCAAACTCGCTGGCGCCATAACCCCGTGGAGTTAACAAAGTTTGTTTTAGTTTAATGACGTTAAAACTAATAATGAAATTTTAAGATGAAAAATAATGTTCTAGGGGGTTCTTGAAAATTGATTTGTAAAGTGAATTTATTCTAATGCTTGTGAACTGTGAGAATCTGAGGATTTCTGTACCTGTAACCCTAGGAAAGGGATCCCTTTGATGTGTACTCACAGCCGGGATCAGCTGCTCTTATGTTTTTTATAGAGGTGTGCTCCTCTATTTTTTGTTTTACATAAATGAAATTGCATCAGTTTGTCTGCATTTTTAGTATTGCATTGCAAATGACATGAAAGTATTTTTAAGACTGATGATGTTGAATGCAAATTTAGTATTTAAGAAATAACAATGCTGCTCAGTGAAAAAAGTTTTTTTTTTTTAAAGATTGTCCCCACCACCACCCGATACATAAATGCACCGCAACAATCTCCATAACTCTTTTTATTTTTTTATTTCTTCAGTGTTTTAGTTCTTTAATTGTGGTTCCAACCACCACCCGATGTATACAATACATCACCACAATTCAATCCAGCATAATTCAATCATTTAAATTTTATAATGACCATATTCTAAGCTCTTAATTCCGTCATTTAAAATATGACGTTTATCATGATAAGTGGTTAATCCCATTTTAATTTGCTTAACAGTATAAATCTGATGGTCTTTACTTTCAATTTTAAATTGTTCATCTCTATTATATCTTTGCCTTGTTAGACAGATATAGTAATCTTGATGACAGATTAATTTTTTCACAGCATTCTTATTAGCACCTTTAGCAGTTATCTTCTCCATGGAAGGTGTTTTTAAATGATACATCTTTGATCCCAGGCCAACAAACTCCAGAGTAGGAGTTCCATTTTAGACTCCACTCATTCCTTTAGTTCATTTCAGATTTTGAAAATTTAGAAAATGAAGTTTTATTTTACTCTAGCAGAATTTCCTTATATATGATATTTTTTGTTTTCCCATCTGATACAAGCATAAATAGATTCCTATTATCCCCAACTCTTGAGCAACCTACATAAAGTTGTCCATGGGAGAAGCAAGGCCTTTGTAGGTTGGGTTCAACGACTTTCAAACTCTGTCCCTGAGACTTGTTTATGCTCATCGCAAAACTGAGCCGAACTGGAAACTGTAGGCATTTAAACTCGAACGGGAGGTTTAGCAGTATGATAGGGATGCATGGTAGAAAAATGTGATTTCCCGCAGAATGACCTGTTATGATCGTTGCCTCAAGGATATTAGGCATCATTTTCTTAACAATCAATCTTGTTCCATTACACAGTGCCGGTGGATCTAGATTTCTTGAAAGCATTATGGGTGCTCCAATCTTTAGTTTTATTTATGTGGGGGCACACCAGAAATTTCCAGTGAATTTAAAAATTCTGGTGAGTACTCGACGGCCTCATTTATATGTATTACACAATCTACAGACTTGTACGTGTGAACAGAACCAGGAAGTTTCATGAGTAGTTGTCTGTTAATGACATTAACCGCTTCGTTCGTGGGAGCAAGAATAGCCCTTTCACACAGCCATTTAGGGTCTCGGAACTAACGCTCAATGTTGGGAAATACACTTTCTTTTAGTTCTTCTGGTGTTGTAACAATATTTCCAATAAATCCCATCTCTATTAAACCCTTGTCATCAGCGGTTATGCCCCCACTTCCAAGTCGCTGTAGGTTCTTGCAAATTCTGGAGCGCAGCGGCATGACTTGTCATATAAACTCTAATGTTCGTTTCTAACCTCAGTCTTTGAACATTTGTATAAAGGCAACCACCGCATGTTAACTGTTGGAAACTAGGTTTTGTTCACATCGCAATTCTTGTTTCCCATGAATGTGATTTCATTTTCTTTAATGGTTTTTCCGTTCTCGTGAACGAATCGTGATGTGAACAAACAGGTTTATCATGCAAATCACCTTCTCAGCGCGCATGCATCCTGGTTTGCATATCCAGAGGGTGTTGCCGGCAACAATTGTGTTCCGGAACGCACCCATCGCTGAATATATATACTAGGCACATTTTTAGTTCCGGCAGACTGTGCAAAGATTGTAGACTGTGGAGGTCTCGAGAGACCTTTTAAATTTATGTTGGAGTCTGTTCGACAGTATGTTCGAATGTTTCGATTGGTAGATCGTGAACGTGGTAATATAATCTTTTGTATAGATGATCTTGTGCTTTAACGGTTCTCTGTTTGAGAGGCCATGTTTTCCGCGTAGTGGACTCTGAAAAACGCAAATGTTATAATTTAAAGTATTCCCCGTAATGTGTGACCAGTAGATAGATGGTGGCTTTAGAAATGCATGAGGTTTTGGTAAGGTAAAATTTTTCTTTACTTACCTGCATTTTTCGACATCTTGCTGTTTTAAAAATGTGTCTAGTCAAGAACTATTTGAAAAACCTTTTCCCTGAGCTTGAGATCTCAATGTGCAAATATTGTGACTTTACTATCTAGTTACCCAAGATTGAGTGACTTGTATGAAGTAATGAATTCGTATCACAATAAAGTGATCTGTCTTAAAAAATTTTGGATTGCTTTTTTTCAAACGGACATTTAGTCACCTCTGCATATTATATGCAGCCAGCTTGTTCCACTGCCAACTACAATTAGTAGTCACTTAAAATTTTTCTGCTGCAAAGTTTTCCATTTGACTTGAATTCAGATGATTCTAAATTTTGCCAACAGGGTTATGTACCCAACAAAGGTTATGGGGCCTTGTTAAGCCCATTCCAAACTGTGATATGTGACTGTATTCAAGAAAAACTGCTGTGAATCCAACAGATGGGGGCCGCGAACGGCGCCATTTACATGACGGAAAAGAGTAAACAACATGGACAGTTGTAGTTTAATTCAGTTCAGTTCAACTAGACTATCTTGCCACGGAGGCAAATAAAATAAATGCATTATCACGAGAAAACTATGTCACATGGTGGAACGAAATTTCATTCGTTCTAAAAGGAGAGGGCTGCTTCAGATACGTGGACCGAATAGCATTACCGGTAGATGAAACTACGTCACGGCATGATTACGAGAAGCATGTGCACAGACGTGACCGCACATTAGCTATCCTGTTACAGAATGTGTCATCTGATTACAGAGAGCTGATCGACATTACAGACAATCTGGCGGACGCATGGGATATGCTGAAAGCACACTTTGAGGCACCGACTCATACCAACCTGGTGTGCTTATTGGATGAATTTTTCAACTTGTGTCCGGAGCCAGATGAACTGGTGGATATCTTCTGTAAAAGACTAAAAAAAGCGGTTTGCAAGCTGAAAGATGTTAATCACCCGGTGGAAGATGTCTATGTGGCATTCCAAGCCATTAGATACCTCTCAGAATTATGATTTCCAAAGCATAATTCAGCAAATATATCACTCGAATGATAAGGACATTAAATTAGAGAAAATTCATCGAGAGCTATCGGAAGAAGAAGGCCAGATCTGGCAACTTCATAATGACCGAAATCATGTAAGTCTGAATTCTTCTGTGTTTTTATCTCAATGTAAATATAATACAAATGTAAAGTGTAAAAATAACAATGTAAACAAAATTGGAAAACCAGTTAAGAAGGTCATTGGACCGTGTTATTTTTGTAAAAAGCAAGGATACTTAAAAGTAAACTGCCATAAACTTAAGACTAGTTTAAATAATATAATTGAAGTGCACTTTTCTGTTAAAATAGAAGCGAATTCTGTGCAGGATCCTAGCAATAGACTCAGCTGGGTAATTAACACCACTGCTATGCGGCACTTTTGCAACAACATTCAAATGTTTTCAAAATGCAAAAGTACTTCTATGTCACTAGCAGTGGGTGATGTCGAGAGCCCAATTGAGGCTATCGGTACGGTCAACATGTATGTTCAGTTTAAGAACAAAAAGTCTGATATTGTGTTATCTGATGCTATGTTTTCACCTAAGTTGAGGCGAAACCTGTTAGCTGCATCTGTTTTAGAGGAACAGGGGTATACTTTTCGAGGGGCTAATGAGGTATTGTGGTTTAACACTCCTGAGGGGAAAAAAAATTTTCTATGCTAAAAGAAAAGACGGTCTGTATTTTCTGAAACCACAATACGTAACTCAGAGTTTAAACAATAATGTTGAGGACCGTAAATCAAACAGAGAGGATCAAGATAGGGACAAAAATTCTAGAAAGGATAAAAAAAACCTTAACAGAAAAACTAGTCAAAACAAAATGAAGATTTTACCTAATGTAAATAAAATTAAAGACAAATCTGATAGAAAATTAATGTTAAAAAGGGAAGTTGGTGTTGGAATTACACCAAGTAGTTCAGTAGTAGAAGTTTTAAATAAAACTGAACTGTGGCATAGGAGATATTGCCACATTAACTCTGATTATTTATATCAGACTAGTAAAGTTTCAGCGGCTAATGGACTTTCTAGACTAAAGTATACAAAATTAATTGTACTCATTGTAAATTAGCCAAGTCTAAGAGAATTTCATTTAAGCTGATAGGTAAGATAAGGTCCACTAAACCTTTACAACTACTTCATATGGACGTTTGTGGTCCCTTACCTACAGCTCCAATGGGAGGAAACAAATACTTTTTGACGATAACTGACGACTTCAGCCAGAAGGTGCTTGTGTATATCATGAAACAAAAATCAGAGGTGTTTAGAATCTTTAAGGAATTCCAAGTTAAGGAAGAGAGGCAGCTAGGCAAAAAGATTTTGTGTATCCGTACGGACAATGGTATGGAGTTCTGTCACAACCAATTCAAAGCATACTTAAAAAAATTGGGGATTAAAGCAGAAAGGTCAAATGCCTATACACCCGAACAGAACGGGGTTTCTGAAAGATTTAATTTGACTGCACTTGATTGCGTGAAGGCTATGCTGAATCGAAGTAAGGTTAGTGACAGAATGTGGGCAGAGGCCATTCTATGTTTCACTTACACAAAAAACAGAATATGTCATAAATTCAAGACAAAAACTCCACATGAATTATATTATGGTAGGAAACCTGCTGTAGCTCACCTCAAAGTTTTTGGGTGCAAAGCCTATGTTGGCACGGCAAAATAACTTGAAAAAGTTAGACATGAGAGCTCAAGAGGGAGTCATGGTCAGATATGCTGAAAGCACCAAAGGCTATAGGATTTTTATAGCAAAAGATAAGAAAGTTATTGAAACTTGTAATGTTAGGTTTGAGAAGAATGAGGCAGCGGAAGATGTCCTGGACCCTAGTTACCCTAGAGCTATCACTTTCTGATCTGACACCCTGCTCAGACATTATTTGGGAACGGAAAGCCGTATCTAGGCCTGGTGGTAGTAGGATGGATGTATACTACTCAGTGAAAGGTGATAATAAAAGATTGAGATCTCATAATGATGTTAAAAAATATTGTGCGAGAGCTAATATTCATTATGACTAGCAACTTTTTAATTTTAGAGAAAGAAATAGGGTAACTGATATCAAGGAAAAACCAGAAGCAAGCAATGTAGAGATCTTGATACCCAAGAGTTATAAATCAGCAATTGAATCTACCTAGTCCGAAAAATGGCATGAAGCCATAAATGATGAAATAGCTATAATACAAGGGAGGGGCGTCTGCGACTTAGTGCCTGCACCCACCTCATAAAAAATAATTAGATGTAGATGGGTCTACACCATTAGAAGGGATGAAAAAGGGGAAGTTAGAAGATTCAAAGCTCGTTTAGTAGCTCAAGAATATACCCAGGAAAAGGGGGACTCATATGTTGAACTTTTAGCCCTGTTATTAATTTTAGTTTGGTCAGAGCTTTTTTCTCCATCTTTGTATGCTTAACTGAAAACATTTGTAACTAGACATTAAGTCCACATACCTTTATACGAAACTAAATGTAAAATTTTTTTTAAAACAGCTACTTAGATATGTCGATCCAAACCAGCCACAATATGCCTGTTTTCTAAAGAGGGCAATATATGGCCTTCATCAAAGCAGAAGGGAGTGGTATACTGAGCTGGACACCACTTTGAAAAAATTAAACTTTTAAAATTTAAATGGTGCAATTGTGCCTATGTATACCAGAACAAAGTATTAATGTTGGTTTATTCGGATGACATAGTTTTGTTTTCGGAACATCAAAAGGATATTGATCATGCTGTTTCATTATTGAGTAAAGAGTTTGATATCAAGGTACTAGGGAAAGTTAAAAGACTTTTAAGTGTGGGATTTAAGGAGATTGAAAACAAATTTCATATACATCAAGGTCATTGCACTTGCACTGACAAAGTTTGTCAAATGTTCAAGGAATTCAAATATCCCATTACCTCACTTCCTATTGCAAAGGGCAGCATTTTGAGCAAGACTGATTGCCTGATGAATAAGGAAGAGTTAGTTCAAATGCAGGGTTTCCCATACAGAAGCTTAATTGGATGTCTAGCCTATCTGTACAGTAGAACAAGACCAGATATATGTTACGCTCTTAATATTCTGTCTCAATTTCAAGAGAATCCTGGGATAAAGCATTGGGATATACATTACTAAAATTGTTGGGATATGTTGAAAAAACGAAAAAGTATATGTTAAATTTGTCAAATATTTGTGATTTAAATTTACATTGCTACTGACTCAGATTTTGCAGTCAATAGAGATGACAGAGTGTCACTTGGTGGTATGTTGTTTCTGATAGACAAAGTACCAATTTCTTGGTGTACATTTCAGCACAAATGTGTTAGTCTGTCAACGATGGAAGCTGAATATGTTTCATTGATGGAGGCTGCTAAAGAAATTATTTGGATGCAAAACATTATTGAGGAATGTAAAAAGCTAGGGTTAAAATTTAACAAAAATAATAGTATAATTTTTTGTGACAACCAAGCTGCAATAAATTTTTCAAATTCCCCAATTGAGAATAGTAGAACTAAGCATATCACTTCTTAAGAAACTTGAATGAGTCTTTTAAAATTAACTTTGTTAATACTAAAGATAATGTAGCAGATTACTTCACAAAACCAATGACTAAAGATAGGGTCTTAAAGTTTGTAAAATGTTTTCGAAATGTAAATTTAACTTTCTAAATAAAAGAAAATTTTTTGAAATGTTTATACATTTTTCGAAATATGGTTAGGGTATCTTATTATTTACTCCTCCCTCATTGATACAAATGAATGTATCTTGAGTATATAGTGTTACAATGAACTTTTACATTACACTTAAAAATATATATCCATTTTTGATTACCCGCATAATGCGATTTTGCTTATGTGAATAAAATGTGTGTTTGATCTTGTTGTTAGACACTGGGTTATGCATCTTTGATATAAAACCACATGAATCACAAAATTTTAATCTGTGCTTATTTCATGTGAATGTTTACCTTCTGTATTTTTTTTATTATCTTTACCATTGTTAGTATTAATTGTGTATACTAGTCTTGGGCTGAGGTAATAAAACTTAAATTTTTAACTTGAATTTGATGTTTATACTTAAATTTTTAAACTTAGATATTGAATTTAATGGTTATATTTAAAATTTTCTAGAACTTAAATTTTTAAATATTAAGACTGCTTCTATATAAATTCTTCAAATTTTTCAATGATGTAAAGAGATAAATTTCTATAATAAAAGCTTAGACTTAAGAAATGCAAATTTAAATAGTATGATGATACTCAGTCTCTTAGAGTTTTTATTACTATGTTGATATCTTCTTTAATTATGTACCTTAAATAACGCTTATGATCTGTATTAGAATAGTGCATAAGTGTGCTTGTTAAGTATTTGTCAAATTGAGAAATTGACAAAAGCTGTTCACTTTTTAGAATGTTATAAGTGTTTTTACCTTAAATTTATAATGTATTAAAATTTGTCTTCATGCATTATGTTTTGTAGGATACTGAGGACCTTGACATTTTATTTTTCATGTCCTGATCCTCAGAGTAAATTTTTTTGTATGATTGCATGGGCATCGAGATTTGGTATTCTCCATGAGGGGGCCAATTGTTGGAAACCAGGTTTTGTTTACATCGCGATTCTCGTTTCCCATAAATGTCATTTCATTTTCTTTAATGGTTTTTCCGTTCTCGTGAACGAATCGTGATGTGAACAAACAGGCTTATCATGCAAAGCACCTTCTTACCACGCACGCATCCTGATTTGCATATCCAGAGGACGTTGCCAGCAATGGTTGTGTTCCGGAATGTGCCTATCGCTGGATATATATACTAGACACATTTTTAGTTCCAGCAGACCTTGCGAAGATCATAGACTGTGGAGGTCTCGAGAGACCTGTAAAATTTATGTTAGAGTCCGTTTGACAGTAAGTTTGAATGTTTTGATCGGTAGATTGTGAATGCGGTAATATGATCTTTTGTATAGATGATCTTGTGCTTTAACAGTTCTCTGTTTGATAGGCCATGTTTTCCACGTAGTGGACTCTGAAAAATGTGAATGTTATAATTTAAAGTATTCGCCGTAAAGTGTGATCAGTAGATGGTGGCTTTAGAAATGCACAAAGTTTTGGTAAGGTAAAATTTTTCTTTACTTACCTGTGTTTTTTGACATCTTGCTGTTTTAAAAATGTGTCCAGTCAAGAACTATTTGAAAAACCTTTTCCCTGAGCTTGAGAGCTCAATGTGTAAATATTGTGACTTTACTCTCTTAAGTGACTTGTATGAAGTAATGGATTCATATCACAATAAAGTGATTTGTCTTAAAAAATTTTGAATTGCTTTTTTTCAAACGGACATTTAGTCACCTCTGCATATTATATGCAGCCAGTTTGTTCCATTGCCACTATTATTAGTAGTCACTTAAAATTTTTCTGTTTGCAAAGTTTTCCATTTGACTTGAATTCAGATGATTCTAAATTTTGCCAACAGGGTTATGTACCCAACATTAACCACCTGTTAATGTGTTAACCACCTATTAATGCATTAACCACCTGTTAACGCATTAACCCCCTGTTAACGCATTAACCCCCTGTTAACACATTAACCACCCATCTTCCTTCCCGCTGTTCCTGACTTTCATTGTCCGTAACTGCAGCTCTTCTCTGTGCATCAGCGACCTGTCTTTCCTCCTGCTGTTCCTGACTTTCATTGTCCCTAACTGCAGCTCATCTCTGTGCATCAGCAACCTGTCTTTCTTCTAGCTGTTTCTGACTTTCATTATCCCTAACTGCAGCTCATCTCTGTGCATCAGCGACCTGTCTTTCTTCTAGCTGTTCGTTAGTTTCATTTTCCCTAACTGCTGTCATTCTCTCCGGGTTAACCACCTGTCTTTCTTCTCGCTGTTCCTGGGTTTCATTTTCCCTAACCGCAGTCCTTCTCTGTGCATCAGCGAGCCATCTATTTTGACGCTGTTCCTCACTTTCGGAAGCTTGAACAGCGGCATTCCTTTCACAGTTTCTTCTTCGGCTTGTTCTGCTACTTAAGCAGACTTTTGTTTTTGGAGGCATTTTTGTATTCAATAAAAACACGAAACAAAATTATAAACACCCATAATACCAATAGCCCACTGTTAAAATAAACTTTAAACAGAATAGAATGTTTACAAATTAAACAAAAATCTAAATACAATTCTAGAATAGAAGTCAAAAATAGAAGTCGAATAAGAAGTCTAGAATAGAAGTCGAAAATCTAAATACAATTCTAGAATAGAAGTCGAAAACCTGTTAAATCAAAACAATATATAGCCCCTGTTCAAATCAGAACAATTTTAAAACAATATAAATAAAATACACTATACACGTGTAAATACACTTAATACGTAATGTTATAAAAGGAGAAAGAGAAGTTTATGTTCTTAAAAGAACAATAATGAAGTAAAATAAATTCTGATTTTGATATGGATAAACCGCTCCAAAGAAACTGCTAACACAACAAAGTGAAAGCTTTGGGTAGAGTTGTAAGAAAAAATGACGTTTTTAAAAAATTAATAAATGCATTTTAACACAACAAAGTGAAAGGTTTGGGTTGAGTTGTAAGAAAAAATGTTGTTTTTAAAAAAATAATAAATGCATTTCAAGCAAGTTGAAGTTTAAAATGAAAAGTAATTTATTTCGAAAATAATAATTTATTCCAATAAAATGAATGAATAATTTATTCAAATAAAATGGATGGTTTGTTTTAGTTTAATGATGTACATTCATTATTTGGCAGGCACAAATATCGAATGTTCCATTCGATTTCGTATGCGTATCTGACGTAACCTCATCAGAACCGTGATGTCAAAACCTCGCCCACTTCCCCTTCACCACAGAAACACCATGCGTCTGCGCGCGCATGTGAGTGAAAAATCAATGGGGAAAAATCATGTGGGTTGATCCCTTCTTTCGCGGTTTGGCCGAGAAATTGAAAATCATTACTTGTAAGAAAGCCTGATCTTTGAGCTTTCTAAAAATGTAAATTATTAGTCGAAATTGTCGGTACTTTTCCCAACGCAAGGATTTAAAAACGAAAGTTCATTTTTTTTAGATGAAAGTGACTTTTGTTTTAAAATCTTTAAAAAATATTAGAATTTGTCCCTGAGATTTGAAATTGATATATTTTGACTCGCAATTATCTGCTCTTTCCGGTCGTGTGATTTATGTTTTTCTATGATGTCTGGATGGTGGAGAAAAAAGGGGAAAAAACAGTCGAAATCGCATAAAACATTAAATAACAAAAAAAAATAATTAAAACTTTAAAAATCGGTTTTTACGTGTCACCTCCCCCCACCCCCACCGCCACCTACCCAGGTCTCTGATTGCCAAATTTTGTAGCTCTGCGACATGTGGTTACTGAGCCTATAGTGTATAAGATAGACAGACATTGCTTTTTATTATTATAGATGCGTTACACACAGAGTTGGCATGATTTAAATCAATTGATTTAAATCATGATTTAAATCTAGATTTAAATCGTCTTATTTTTTTTAAAAAAATCATTGATTGAAGTCAAATTTTTTTATTATACTTTTTTCTTTTCTACTTCTATAAAATCAATTATTTGAAGGTAAAATTGTAAGGAATTCAATAGTGGTCAAGATCAGAGTTGGCATAATTTAAATCATGTTTTAAGAGTCTAGATTTAAATAAAAAAATATATATATATTTACAAATGCATTTAATAATTTAATAGTTTATGGGTCAATAATCAACATTAGGAAAGTGGTTAATTTCGATAGTGAAGATTTCAAATCTTAAAAGATTTTTAAAAAACAAAACTAATAGTCTATTTTAAACTCAAATAAACTATAGATGCAGGAAAAAAATATGGGGCAGGGTCTTTTAATTGCATTTTAAGTTTAAAATATTATAAATTTTCTGCTTTTCAAAGACATGAAAAAGAAAACAAATTGAAGTTTTATTATTAAGTCAACATTCTTTTCAAGCTTGTGCTAACAAGTTAGCAGAATGCACATTTTTGAAAGGGAGGGGGGATTTAAGGAGACCAATTGCTATACATATTCCAGAAATTTTTGGGGGTTGTTTGTTATCAGAAAGAGGGTGGCAGGGTTGCATTGCAATAGTCCCTTCTTTGTTCTTTTATTATAAAACTGTTTCAAAATGGTTAAAAGCAAAGAGTAGAAACTTGCTTTTTCCTTAACTATCAGCCCATTTCACTAGCAGTGCATGCCAACTTATACTTGTGCTTTTATAACCATTCAAATTTAAATTATTCAGATTTCTGATTTTTTTTTTAAATTTAATTTAATGCAAGTTCTGGAAAGAAGAAAGATCCCATATGGCAACATTTTGCAGAATTACCCAAAGCAATTGAGAAAGCAGGTATTAGAGCCAAATGTAAATATTGTAATAAAGAATTACAAGGGCTGGTAGCCAGGCTGAAACTACACTATAATAGTAAATGTGAAAGTACTTTCTCTGCAAATGAAATGGATGAGACTATTTGTGATTCACCTTCAACACTAAAAGGTAAGTTTAAAAGAAAATTATATTTTTCAAATACAGTTAAACCTGCCTAAGTTGGACACTCACAGTTCCCCCTAAAAGCGTCCAACTTAGACAGGTGTCCAACATAGACAGTGTGATGAAATCATTTTTCCCCTTCAATAAAGCACATTAAAAGACTTCATTTTTAACATACAGAAAATACTAATAAGCCAAAAGTTTTAATTAAACATTGCAATTACTGTTACAAAATACTTATGTATGTGCGTACATACTTAAAATGTGAAGCAAGAAATCTAAATACATACACTTAATTTTATACGTAATATGTAACGGCTACTCACATACTGTCAGATTGATGCAGTAATCCATTTCTATTGTTCAGAAAAGTACTCTGTCAGAAGAGTTTGTTTTTTTCTGATTCCAGATGCATATTGTCTTTCTATTTTACTGTGCAGATTAAACATGGCCTCAATGAGTTCTGGCGTATTTTGCATAAAAGCATACAGTTCTAATTTCTTGACACACTGTATTGCACTTTCGTGTGTAGGAAGTTCTTCTACATGTGTTTTTTTCCTCTTCCTCCGAAGAAAAGCTGTCGTAATCACTCTTGCTCGATGTAGCAACACATGGAGATTCAATATCATGAGTTTTAAGAATATCGTCAAATGCAACATTTTGACAAGCATCGGATAACTCTTTCCTTGTCGTTTCAGAAAGGCAATTTAGTTCTTCATCCAGTGACTCCAATTCAAAACAGTCTGTCACTTGACCCTCGAAAGAGCTGAGATCACATATAAATCCTGCATGCTTGAAACTCTTAATAGTGTTTTCTGATACATTTTCCCATGATTCAGAAATCCATCGGACTGCATCTAAGAATGTCACCTCTTTGACAAATTTTGCCGCATTCTCACAATTTTCGGCAGCCTGGATAAGTTTCCGCATTAGTTGTTTCCTATACAATAACCTTACTGCTTGAATAATCCCTTTGTCGAATGGCTGCACTTCACTCGTTAAATTAGGAGTCAAAATTGTATTGTAATGTTTGACAACTTTAAGTCGACATGACTTGTTGCATTGCCAATGAATAACATAATATGACCATAATTTTTCTGTTTGCATGCTTCATTTTTTGTTGTTGTTGTTGATCTCAGTCAACCAACCTGAAAATATTGCGGTAGTCATCCAGGCTTTCTTGTTATGCTGCCATATTACAGGAAGGTTGTTTATTTTCACATTGCTGCTCTTAAATGCTCTAGAATAGGCTGCCTTTGCTATTACCAAAGGCTTCAACTTTTCTCCTCGAGAGCTGCAGCCAACAAGACTGTGATCCTTTTTTTAGACTTTTGCCCACCTCTGCATGTTTCACCTTTTTTCACCAATGAATGTGTGGGCAACAACCGATAAAAAAGGCCAGTTTCATCAGCATTAAAAATGTTTTCGTCGCCATACTCCAATGTTAGACTTGAATGTTTACTTTTCCAGTCTTCTGCAACGTGGATGTTAGCACCAGCTGATTCACCGCAAAGAACTTTAAAACTGATATTGTTTCATTTCCGAAAGAACTTTAACCATCCGTTACTTGCAAAAAATGACTCCATTTTCAACTCTGAAGCGATTTCTTTAGCCTTTTCATGAAGAAATGGGCCACTTATGGGGATGTTCCAGCCACGACAACATAAAAAAAAAATTGAAACACTTTCTCATTTAGGTCATCATGTGCGGTTCTACAGATTCTTTTTCTTGTTCCAAAGCAGTTCAGTTTCAATGCATGTATGATATCGGATCTCTTATTGTATATATTGGAAACAGTAGATTTTGATATGCTGAACTCCTCTGCCAACTTTCTGCAGCTGTCACCTTTATCTAGGCGATCAAGAATTATTTTTTCTTTTCAATAGTTAGCTCAACTAATTTACGTTTGTTCATTATTAAAAACTACACTGTGCACATCACTAAAATCACGGTTACCATTCCAGAATGCACTAAGAAACAAATGCCAAGCCAAAACGCATCCTTTCGGGGTGCCTATGCAGAGTACTTACCACCACATCGAATAATAGCAATATGTTAGCATTTTCCTGGATGTTTCATATTTATGCAATTACCACAGCACTCTGTTCTGGAAAGGGTGCTGATTTTGCATTGGTTGTTTGGTGGGTAGAGAAACCTTTTTATTCAGAAGATAAAGAAATCTAATTGGACAATGCAAAGATGGAGTAGGGAAGCTACAAATGTCCATTCTTCAAGTGTGTTGTGTGTGTGTAAACAAACTGATAACAAAAAGGTTGTGATACATAATTGAGGGCTGTGGAATGGTGGGGAGGGACGGTGCCTTAGCAACAATAAGAAAGAAATGTGGGCAGATAAGAGCTTCCTGGAAGTGATAACAATAACAAATGAATTCTTCTGGGGATCAACAACAAAAGATAATCCCTGGGGATAGAAAAGGAAGGTTAAAAGTGGTAGGTTACTTCCTTTATGCAAACGCCAATTTTAAGGAACTTGTCCAACTTAGTAATGTAAATAGCGTCCAACTTCCAAGTTAGACAGGTGCCCAAGTTAGACAGTATTATATACATGTTAAAACATATGAATTCATTCAGTTCCACCGAATTGTGTCCAAGATAGACTGGTGTCCCACATATAGAGGTGTCCAACATTACAGGTTTTACTGTATAAGTACATTCAATTTAATGTAAAATTTATTAATATGAGTGCCTGCCAGTGCCAATGGCTTAAGTTAAATTAAAAAATACTGTAAATTCGATAATATTTAATAACATATATATGATCTATTATTCAAAATCTTATATTATTGGGATTATCTTGGATCATTTGAAAGTTCAAATATCTGCAGCTTTAAAATGTTTTTGAAAAAAAAAGTGTTTTTATTATTAATTAAATTGGTTATTAAAAAGTAGTTGCTTTAAGAGATTATTAAAGAAATGTATTATGTATTTTATTGACAGGGGAGTGACAGGAATTTAAGAGCAGTTTTGCCATAAGAATATTATTATATTTATTTATTATATTTATATACATACATATTTTTTTGTAATTAAGATACATTTCTAAACAAAATTATAATCGAAGAAAAGAAAATTTGCAGGCCCTTGGCAAGTGCTCTGCTGATAATCGGGCCCTGACTATAGGAAGAGATGGGATGGGGAGCTAAAAAATGTATAAATGATATTTAGAATATAATATATAGGCTACTTTTTTAATGTAGCCCTATCTACGCCAATGCACTAAGCATTATTAGATAACAGCCCTGCCATACCCCTGTTAATTTCAATTTTTCAATTAAGAAAAAAATCTAACACAAATTTACTTTGTTTATTTCAGAAAATTCTACACTAAACTCAACAGTGATAGTAAAAGGGAGCAAAAGATGCAAAATGGATGATTTCATAGTTCGAACATCAGCTACAGAAAGGGCACTTTTAGATGAACAAGATGCTCGTTTCATTTATACTAACAACTGCCCTTTTCGGTTAGTTGAAAATTCTGAATTCATCAATTTCTGTGAGAAACTTCATCCAGGATATGCCCCACCAAATCGTAAAGTTATTGCTGGCACTTTATTGGAAAAAGTATATAATGATAAGAGTCAGAAGTACATAGATGTTTTAAGTGGTGAAATTATGTGTATGGCATTTGATGGATTGTCAAACATACAAAATGAACCGATCATATGTGCATGTGTGATAAATAGAGGTAAAGTTTACTTAGTTAATACAATTGATACATCAGGATTTTCACACACAGGTGAATATTTAACTGAACTAGTGACTAAAACGATATCTTTAACAGAAAAAAAATTCAAATGCAAAGTTCGTAGTTTTGTCACTGATAACGCTGCCAACATGGCTAAAATGCGAAATGAGTTAGAAGGTAAAGATTTAAATGTAATTACATATGGGTGTTCTGCCCATGTGTTAAACTTATTGGCAAAAGATCTACTAAATAAAACTATCAGTAATCATATTATACAAATAGTGAAATATTTCCGAAATACTCATCTCCCTAAGGCTTGGTACAGTAATGAAAGTGGCAGTGCATTAGTTCTCCCAGTAAATGTAAGGTGGAATTCCTATGCTGACTCTTTCCAATCATACGTAAAAAATTGGTCGAAAATAGTAAAAGTATGTGAAGATGAAGAGCACCGAGAAGACATAAGTTCTGATATCAAAAGAAAAGTAATGGACTTAAATATTAAAAGAAATGCAGAGCAAATGATTGAAGTTTTGAAACCCATTGCTTGTTCCCTGGATACAATCCAAAAATGGACTGTTCCCTTGCCGAATGCATGCGTCAATGGAAAATTTTGTGTAAAAAGTTAGAAAGAATGTTAGATAAAGATGGAATTAAGAAATATAAAGCAAGATACCAACAAGCAATTAATTCATGCCATTTTGCAGGGGTTTTATTAAGTCCCTCTGTATTAAATCAAGATGAAATTTCCGTCAGTGTGGATGAAAAGAATCAAGGTTTAGAATTCATTATGGAAAAGTGTCCAAATCTTGTCAGCATTGTAGTCAAATTCCAAGCAAAAATTGGCCCATTTCAAAAATCACTATTACTTGATCAAAAAGTTACGACTACAATGACTGATTACAATTGGTTGAATTTGTTTTATGTAATGGGAGGTAAAGAGAGTATCACAGAACTTGAAATTCAGTTTGTCTACCAACTAACAACAGCTGTGGCTTCATTTGCTGGAATAGAAAGACAGTTTTCTTCTTTTGGTTTAGTTCATTCTAGCCTTCGGAACAAATTAGGAGTGGATAAAGCATCGAAACTTATGTTTTTAATGAAACAATTAAATCCGTAATTAATTTATTTAAAAAATATTGAAGGAATTACGATTTTATTGTTTTTTAAATAAATATAATTTTTCATTATATGAATATTTAATTTGTTCTTTAAATTTTACCATTTACTAATTAATTCATTACAAAATGTTTAAATTTATCTCTTATTTAGTTTGCACTTTCCAATTACAAAATAATAGAATGTCTTTCGATTAAAACATAGATATTTATTTTAAGGTAATAATTGAGTAGAATATACTATATAGTTAACAAGTTATTTCTTATAACAAATTGCAGCACTGTATGTTGCAAAAAATATAAAAACACAACGTTAATTAAAAATAGAATTCTAAAAAATCAAATAAATCAGATTTAAATAAAAAAAATCTGATTTAAATCAAATAAATCTGATTTTTTTTAAAAAATCATGATTTTTTTCCAACCCTGGTTACACATAGTCATCTTCAAAGTACTCCCCCTCTGCAGCTATGCACTTCTACCAGTGCAAGTACAGTTCCTGGAAACATTCCCGGAAGCCTTTGGACGAGATGGTCTTCAGTGCGGCTGTTCAAGCTTCCTCAACCTCAGATCCACTCTTGAAAAGGTGTCCTTTGAGTTCATTTTTGAGACGGGAGAACAGGTAAAAATCACATGGGGTGAGATCGGGTGAGTAGTGAGGGTGTGGAAGGGTTGACGTTCCATGTTTGGCCAGTGCAGACTGCACCATGAAAGGCCGATGAGTGGGAGCATTGTCATGTTGCAGCATCCAATCCTTGCTTTTCTAGACTTCTGGGTGTTTCCGGCGGATAGTATCACAGAGAAAAGACAGGATCTGTGTTCTCTTTGTTCACGTTGTCCCTTCCAGTAGAAACTCATAATGCACCAAGCCCTTCTGGTCAAAAAACACCTCCAGCATTACCTTCCCCTTTGAACGGTCCAAAAGGAACTTTTTTGACTACGGCAACGATGGTGACTTCCACTGTGAGAATTGCTGTTTTGTTTGTGGGTTGTACAAGAAACACCACGTCTCATCACCTGAGATAATTTTTTAAAGCTAGTCTGATCTTTGTCAGCAACATCAATCAGTTCTACATAGATCTGCATGCGCTCATCACACTGATTTTTGGTTAGCATTTTTGGTACAATGTGTTGACACTCACAATGTATGTTCAGTTTGTCCGTCAGGAAAGCTTGGCAGCTTCTGTATGAAATTTCTGCTTTTTCAACAATGACGTTGATGGTTTGACATTGGTTGACATGCACAATTTCCACCAACATTTTAATGTTGTCCTCTGTAATTGATGCTGATGGCTGCCCAGTCCACGGATTGTCTTCTACAGTTTCACAGCCGTCTGTGAATCAGGAATGCCATGAAAACACCTTCACACGAGACATTGCTCTCTCACCGTACACCTTCTGCAATATGTGCAATATGCGTTCTGTCGGCGATTTCCCCAAATGCTGGCCGAATTTGATATTTGCACATTGTTCGTCAAATACCATTTCCGTTTTCGATGAACGCGAATGACTACAATTCACTGACACGCATTGTCTGGAAAAACCCTGCACTGTGGATTTGCTTCTTCCTTTTCACATCTTGCATCACATGTGTCTCTATGACACAGTAAAATAGTTTCTATCTCCTCCAATCAAGGTTAGAGATATCAGCACAGTCCCCAAACTTTTTTATCCTGCCTTGTATATGACTATTATATGAAATATCAACAAAATGAGATATGTTATTTAAGATGTAGTACTATTATTTGAAATATCAACTAAATGAGATATGTTATTTAAGATTTGTAGTAAAAGTTTAACAGCAATAGTAAGGTAAGAATTATGGCTGCTAGTGATAGTTAAAAAAGCTACAGAGGATTTATGAAACTTAGGTACTAACACTATATATGGAAAGTTATAAAAACTATTTTTGAGAAGGAATTGGTTATATTTAGTAGAAATTCTATTAGAGAAGATTTTAAGGTTTGTGCGAATTGTACAAGTTTACTATTAGTTTTACCAACATAAGTAATAATATTTTTTTAATTTCTTTTCTAAGTAAATTAAGTTTATAAGATTTATCAATATTATTATTATATATACATGGATTAAAGTATTGCTCTATTAAAACACACACATACATGCATACAAAGTGTCCCCCCAAAAGGTGAACAGTGGAAGATTTTTTTAACCGTTGGTTGTAGGCCCATAGTTCCAATTGCAAAAATGCTTTAAATAAGGAAGTTATGAAATAGTAATTTACATAGCATGACATGTAGCTAAGAAAATTAAAAGCTAAGAAAATTAAAAGTTTATATAGCCCCCTCTATTGAAAAAAGCAAATTACAAAAATGTTACCAATACCATATTTAGTATAACTGAAAAAAAAAATGGGTATAATATGATCTAATTTGACATAGTTAACATTAATGAAATTTTTCATTGAGAAATAAGAGAACATCCATAAATCAACTTCAGTTGAAAAATAGTTATTAAAATTTTAACCACTTCTTCAACTTTATTTTATGTAGATATTTCAGTAAATCTATTACGTCATTATTGTGTCTATTCACAGTTTGTATTTAAGCAATCAAATAACTCTGCTACCAAACTAGAGTTTAAATGATGGCACTGTTCAGTAATAACTCTGTGAGATGATCGTGATTTACTGCAAATCAAATATAATCAAATCAATTACAATCTCTTAGTGATACAGGGAATACTATCTTTTCCATAAAGCCAGCATTCTTTTAGAGTTTTTATTTGGCAGCTGGCATGTTGAGTGCTATCAACAGGCGCGTTTCATCATCAATATGATTCAGCAAGATGAGTACTTACAGAAAATGATGAATAATATATTTTAGCCTATTTCTCATCTTTATTCATATACGAGTGTCCGGGCCATAAGCACTGAACAACAACTTCCTCATTCTACCCAAACTGCTACCAGTCTACTGGAACCCATCAACTACATGCAAGATTCCATACTGATTTGTCTATAAGGGCTCTCATTCTGGTGGGAAAAGTGCAGTGGCAAAAATGTGTTAAAAACTAATTAAGTCTATCTAAAACAGTAGTTTTAAATAATCCTAGTTGATTTCAAAACTTGAAAGGTATACTTATTTTCCATAGATTTTGTTAGAAAATTATCTGACAGGCTGAGAAAATCTCAATAATCTGTTTTATTTAACTTAAGTGTTAAAATAACTTTTAACCAGTATCATCAGTCATTAATAGTTCCAAAAACAACCAATGAAAAAATTGTTTTAAAATACAACTAAATGATTTCTGTGCATCTGTGGGGGCCAATCCCCAATGGTAGAGGATAGGTTCGACTCAGAACCGTTTGACTACTGATTTAGTACTATGCCATCTGGCCTAAAAGAATTCTCACAGGCCAAGGGAATAGCCGGCAAGTCTTTTGTAGCAATGAATGACATAATGCTGCCCCCTCACACTCCCCTTCCTTGCAAGAAGCTCGGCCGAATTTCAGTGTTGAGGGGGGGGCAGCCAAAAAAACCCCAATGCATTCCCAAGCTGAAACTCAGTCGGCGAACTGAAATAGCCGGGAGGCATGTCATACCTCATCAAGCGGTGTTGTGACATCAGTCGTAGTCAACCAGAAAAAGAGAGGAGAAAATGTGCATCATCTTTAGTGTTGCCATCTTATGAGAGAGGTGAGATCATTGGAGAGAGAGAAGGTTGTGTGCTCGTATGTTCAAGGTCTCCATTGTGGAGGGCCGCACAGACCCCCGATAGTATGGGATAGGTTTGAACTCAGAACATTTCCGATTATTAATCCTGTACTATGCTATATGGCCTAAAAGAATTCTCATAAGCAGAGTTCTCATCTCAGCTATTTCCTCACATCATATTGAATTGATGTGAAGAAATAGCCGACAAGTCTTTCGTAGCGATGAGTGATACAATGCTGCCCCTCACATCAATTCAATTTGTGAAAGGCTCCTAGATTCATGAATTTTGATGATTAGAAAAGTCATGAGAAAGTGGTGTCAGGAAGTTTGCCAATTTATTTCATCCTAAATTTGAACTTTTAAGAAACACATTTTCTTCAATTTGAGTAAATAAAGTATTGACAACATTTTTTTAATTTGACTTTTTTCGATAGAGGGGCTGAATAAAAAGCTAATTTTATTAACTTTTTACAAAAATACGGTACAACATTTAAATATCTATTTCATAACGTCCTAGCTTATTTAAAGCACTTTTGCAACTGGAAGTATGGGTCTACAATAAATGGTTCAAAGAATCTTCCACTGTTCACTTTTTGTGGGACACCCTGTATATATACATCAAATTTAAGATGAAAAAAATTATCAAACTTTCTGACTTGCACCACTTTCTTCTGACTTTTTGATACTCTTTTGATCATCAAAATTCATGAATCCAGGGATTGATCACAAATTGAATTGATGTGCAGAAATCATTTAGTGGGGTTGTAAAGCAATTTTTCCCATGGTTTGTATTTGAAACTAGTAAAGGCAAGCAGATGATATAAAAAGTAAAAAATTATTTAAGTGTTGTCAGAAAGTTTGATAATTTCTTTTTTTTATCCTAAATTTGATGTATATATACAGGGTATCCCACAAAAATTGAACAGTTGAAAATTTTTTGAACCGTTTGTTGCAGATCCATAATTCCAAATGCAAAAGTGTTTTAAATACGGTAGGAAGTTATGAAATAGATATTTAAATGCTGTACCATATTTTTGTAAAAATTTTAAAAAATTACCTTGTTATACAGCTCCTCTATCGAAAAAAGTCATATCACAAAAATGTTGTCAATACTTCATAGTCACACTATGGAAAAATTTGGTTCATAAAAGTTCAAATTTAGGAGATGAAATAAATTGTCAGACTTCCTGACCACTTTCTCGTGACTTTTCTAATCATCAAAATTCATGAATCCAGGGGCTGTTCACAAATTGAATTGATGTGCAGAAATCATTTAGTTGTATTTTAACACAATTTTTCCATTGGCTGTTTCTGAAACTATTAATGACAGAGGATACTGGTTAAAAGTTATTTTAACACCTAAATAAGTTAAATAAAACAGATTACTGAGATTTTGCCGTCCTGTCAGATATTTTCCTGACAAAATCTCTGGAAAAATAAGAATGCCTTTCAAGTTTTAAAATCAACTAGGATCATCTAAAATCATTGTTTACAGTAGACTCAATTAGTATCTAGCACATTTTGTCACTGCACTTTTAAACCAGAATGAGAGCACTTATAAATGAATCGGAAAGAACTCTTTCATGCAGTATAGGTGATAGGTCCGAGTGAACCATGGAAGATATTGTTCAGCACTTATAGCCGAGACACTCGCATATGGGTAAAATGAAAAATAAGCTAAAATGTTTATTCATCTTTTTCCGTTAGTACTTGTCTTCCTGAGCCATATCTATGATGAAACAAACTTGTTGGATTGCAATCAACATACCAGCTGCAGAATAAAAACTCAAGAAGGATGCTGACTTTATTCAAATGGCGATAGTAGTCCCTCACCGTATCACTAGGAGATCGGTTGTTTTTGCCACAAAGCAAAATCATCTCACAGAGTTCGACATTACTAAACAGCATCATCATTCAAACTCTAGTTAGGTAGCAAATTTATATGAATGCTTAAATACAAACATTATAATGACATAATAGCATTATCTGCATACAATAAATTTAAAGCGGTAAAAGTTTTAAACTATTTGCACCCGAAGTTGATTTTTGGATGTCCCCTTATTTCCCAATGAAAATTTTAATTAATACAGTACAACCTCGAAAATCCGGACATCCAAAATCCGGAAACCTCCAAAATCCGGACGTTTTCCAAATTTTCAGTTTTTTTTTTTTTTTTTTTTCCCCCCCGGACTGACGAGGTCGCGGATTTAAAAAAGATATAATAAGGTAAGATTATTTATTTTATACATAAGATTATTTATTTTACCGTATTTTCCGGTCGACTTTCTGAACCCGGAAATGAAACGAAAGTTTAGATGGACGACGGCAGTAGATAGATAGGCTCGTGGTTGGAGCGTGAATTGAGTTGTTAGCGTTAATCCCTCCTCCCCCTTATTCAAGTCACAACTCCTGATGAATTATTTCGCGTAAAATATACATCGTTATTTAAATACGGAATTTTTATTATCAAAATTTCCTTTTCTCATTATTGAAAAAGACATTTTTCTGAAACAATGTAATTTTTAATATTAAACACTTTAAAACGTTATCGTAACATTTTATCACAGATGTTCAATTAAATCTAAAAATCCCGAGAATTCATATTAACGCTCACGGAAATTTATTTTATTCACTTCGTAGAACGATTTCCATTCTTCAATGTATTCTGTTTTGTCTTTAGAATCTCCTCCCCCTCCCGATATCTGAGGATTTTTTTGTTCTCGTCGAACGTGTCAGCTTGAAATCGACTGTATATTTTGCCTCTTTTGTTTAGAAAGCCATATTTACATACTATAAATAGCAAATAAATAACTAAATAATATCGTATCGCACAGAACTGAGCAACAAGGTCATTAACACACAGACCTCTCAAAGGGATCGGCTTGCCACCGGTGACAGTCGGCTGTGTTTACGATTAGGAACTAAGCAAATTCCTTTCTTCGTTTTCCCTGCCCCACCACGTCCGGCTGCTGCTGTAACCTAGTAATGACTCATCGTAATTTAGAATAATCATTGAGAGGAGAGATATTTTTCTTTTTCGGAAAAGATATTTATTTTATCTACTGCGATATTTTTTACACATTTGACTATTACTAATAAAGTTTTTACTTTTTTCAGAGTCATCAGTCTTTTTAAACATAACATTATATAGATGCTAGATAATAAATAAAACTTTTAAGTTATTATTTTTTGTTTTTCGTTCATTAATAGCGAAAACGGTTTAAACACATTTACACCTTTAAATATATCGTTAAAAGTGCTAATCCTCGATCTTTATTAAATCTCGGCACTGCATTAAATCTTCCGGCGCTTCATTAAATCTCGACAAAGCCGATATAACGGAAGTTCTGCACTTTGGTGATGATACGCTAATCGTAAATAAATTGAATGATGGCGAAATTCGCGATATGATATTAAATAAAAAAAGATCGAAGTAGTGACGATAAATGTGGAGAAGAAAAAATACCCATTGATAATCTTATGCAAAAAATCGATCATGCAATTAAAGGTCTTGAACAAAGAAGCATTATAACCGAGCAGAAGTAATGTCCATCTACAGGATAAAGAAAACTGCTTTTCCATAAACCAAAATTAATAAAATAACAAATGTTAATTCAAATATTTAAATGAAATGATAAAATGGAATTTTATCATTTCGTTTCATTCACACATTCTAAATTATTAATGTGTATATTTTTTCTTAGAAATTTCTTTTGCCCTATTTTTTAGATTAAATAATATGTTTTAATTGATTAACTTAACTTTTGCCATTATTTTTACTAAAAATAATGCTTTATAGTGTATTTAGTTAATATCAAATCTGAATTTTATTCAAATTCTATAATCCGGAAAAATCGAAAATCCGGAATCGGCAAAGTCCGGACGAGTCCGGATTTTCGAGGTTGTACTGTAATAACTATGTCAAATTGGATCATATTACAGTCAAATTTTTTTTCAGTTACACTAAATATGGTATGGGTAACATTTTTGTAATTTGGCATTTTTTGATAGAGGGGCTGTATAAAAAGTTAATTTTTTTAACTTGCTACAAAAATATGGTGCAGCATTTAAATTACTATTCCATAACTTCCTTATTTAAAGCATTTATGCAATTGGAACTATGGGTCTACACCCAATGGTTCCAAAAATCTTCCATTGTTCACTGTTTGTGGGACACCCTGTATGTATGTATGTATGTGTGGGTATATATATATATTATATATATATTTGATTCCATGCCTTTACTTATTTCTTGGATTATTTGCAGGGATTTAGCCAACTTTTCTTACCTATTGGCAACACTGCCATGTATTTTTAAGCTACTTATCTCTCACTAGTGGCAACAGTTCAATTTCATTTTTATCTCTTGTAAGTGGCAAAAAATATCTTGTAATTATTGTATGGATACATGATATTTATCTCAGGTAAAAAATTCTTCAATCCTTTTTATATTTCAATTATTCTATGCTTGTTAGCTGGAAATAGAGTTTATAGATATTATCTATCTCCGTTTTCAGAAACAAACTTTTAATATCTTGGTTATTCTGGATAAGTACTCGGCCCTGAAGAAGAATATATTTCAAAATTATCTCCTTTTTCAGCCTAGTGCATTTCCACATGTTTGGCTTCAATGCTTCATCTTTTTCTGTTTTTCTATTTTTGAAATCTCACCATTGATATTTGTTGATTAATCATTGCTTGATGACTGGATATTTGCCTTGTATTTGTTTTATTCTCCCCTTGATTTTTGAGACTAATTTTTACATTTTGGAGAGTCATGGTGCTTACTTGTTCAGCTTTCCTTTTCCGTATTAGTGGTGGACAGGAAGATATTTCAATTTTGTTTTAATATTGGCTTCAATAATTTTTTGTTATGGTTTTATTTATGTGCTACAAAATTACTCTAAAATATCTATCATTAGATTTTCATAAACTATTTTTAGTATATATATATATATATATATATATATACATACACACACAAATAACAAAATACAATTAATCTGATTTTTCTGAATTTAAATTCCGTATACAGTTGTTTAGAAATGTTAAAACAATACATAGTAACATTACACTTACCTCATTATAATAATCCAATATGCCTTTGAGAACTTTCTTCAAATTGCTGACCTATAATTTAAATTGCTTTAGATATTCTAATTCCAAACAATCATAAATATATATGCAATAATTTTCATTAATGTTAAGATAAAGATAATTTCTTTCATTTTAATATTCTTAAATTTATAATAAACTAGAAATAATTACTTGACATCATACAGATCCTAAATAAGTGTCTTCTACATAAACAACATGTATACTGATAACACCACTCAATTTTTGAAATGCCTGTTTTGAACAGAAGTCATTAACATGCTCTGCTTTTTTTTTCACGCACAACCATGCCAACTGTCTAAGACTATTTAAAATTTTACAATGACTATATACATATATCACTGCTCTCCAAAGCAATGGACATGGATCATGAGTGCATTTTTAGATAAATACATATGTATCTTTCAAGAGAGTATTTTTAAATAAATACATGTGTATATTTCATGAAAGTATCTTAAAAAAAGAAAGTATACAAAATCTCAATTTAACTAGCTAGTTTTTCAAAAATAGTTAATAATTTATGAATTTTCAAAACATGGCTCACCAAATACAGGGCTAACATAGTACATGCCAGGTCCCACCCAGTATATATGCTAAAGTGACTAAGAGGGGTAGATTAAAGGTAGACTTAAAGATTACTCAATTCAAAACAACAAAACAGAAAATAATTAAACATGAATAGATGATACAAGGGTTCATTCAATATATGCCCAATGTCCACTCCCTATACACTAAAGTAACTGGGAAGAAATAGACTAATGATAGAAACAAGTATTTCTGAAATCAGACTGAAACGAGGGTCACAGTGAAACTTTTGACAGGGGCAGACGATATGCACTAGAAAAAAATTATTGGTCGGATATTAAAATTTGGACTCTTTTATGTCCGTAGATGATAATTTGAGGCAATAATTACAATTTAGCTATAGTAGAATAAATTTTGAAACAAAAGAAAATGGAGTTGATGAGAGAGCATTATCAAGCTATGGTTTTAAAGTGGGGCTAAATTAAGAAGAATGTCTTTAACGTCTACTATTAGCATATGGAAATGATACTCTATCTCGTGCCACTTTATTCAGATGGTTTACAGAGTTTAGAAGAGGTCGAAATTCTCTCCTGGATGAAGAACATACAGGAAAACCTTTGTCAGCTGTAGTCCCAGAAAATATGTCGGCCATTTGAAAAATGTTAAGCTATGATAATCGTTGTACCTACAAAATGATACAGAAGGAACTTAACACTGGATCCGCAGCTATACATAAAATTATTCATGGAGAACTGCATATAAAAAAATTAGTTTGTCATTAGATCCCCCATAATTTAACAGAACACCAAAAAGCGGAGCATGTCAGAATCAGTATATATAAAAAGAAACCCTAAAATTACTTAATGACGGTGGACACCGCATTATTTCTAAAATCATAACTGGTAATAAAACATGCATACTGTTTTTTGATGCTCCAATATGTCAAGAAAGCAAAGTATGGGTCTTTGAAGGTTACTTCAAACCAACAATGGTGAAAAGACAATGAGTAATGAAAAAAATAATGTATGCAGTGTTCTTCAAAAGTGCAGGTCTGGTCAAAGCAATAAAGCTAGAGGGACAGAAGACAGTCACAGCTAACTGGTACACCACTAAGTGTCTTCCAGAAATTCTTCAGGAAGTGAATGTTAGAGAACTCATGCTTCACCATGACAATGCATCTTCTCATTCAGCAAGAATGGCAGTCAAATTTCTTGAACAAAAAAATATCAAAGTGATAGAACATCCACCCTATTCTCCTGATCTGGCTATGTGTGACTTTTGGCTATTTTTTAACCTAAAAAAATTTATGTGGGAGTCATTTTCATTCTGAAGATGAGATTAATGAGGCTATAAAAGCATATGTTTCATCAATTCCAACAAATGGATGGCTTGAAGCATTTAATCTTTGGAAAATTCACCTACAAAAGTGCATTGATGTTGGAAGGGAGTACTTTGAACACTCCTAAGAGTTGGTAAGTTTAACTTGTACCGTATCTAGAAAATTTCAGTGTGATCCTCGTAGAACTAAAAAATGAGAAATAAGCAAGCGGAGGGGAGTAATTTCAGAGTTTAGCTTAAGTACTAAAAATATCTCTACATCTAGCCTAATAAAAATGCTCTTTTTTATTACATGCATAATATATATCTGTTTCGCAATTTTATTTCTCCTTCTTCATAGTCTCAAATTCATCCTTTACATAATTTTCTCTCAAATAGAATATAAATTGTCCCACCATTATCCAGATTCATTACTTCAGCAAATTTTCTTACAATTAGAGTTCCTTATGAACAAATTATACGAAGTTGATTACATACCAACTTTCATATTTCACTACTAGTTCAATTTTTTAACACCAGACAAAATGTGCACAATTTACACATCTTTTATGCACGTAAAACAGATACAAAATATACAATAATGCTATCAAATATAATATTTGCATGTATCAAACGAATAATTTAACTATTTAAATGAATTCAAAAAGACTGATAATTTGTTTTAAATATCATTTATTTATAAAATATGTTATGAAATTTAAGAAACTAAATATACAGGAAGATTTATTAGGACTGTCATTTTCAGAATTGTATAAAAAATTTAAAACACAAAAATTGCTATTTTTATATGAACAGCATATTTTTAAGTGATTATCAGGTACAAGATAATTGATAAGAAAATAGTGACTAAAAGTTAACATTGAACAACAAAAAAAAAAAAAAAAAAACCTTGAAAAGTGAAATACTTTTTAAAATGAAATTAAAGATTAAAGAAATATTTTGCATTCTAAACTTTTCCTTTACTTTCTATTATAGAATTGTATACAAGATAAGAAAAAAATTAGACTAGTTGACTGAAAAATTATTCAATGAACTGATGGATTGATTCAATTAAGAGATGACCTTGAATGTTAATCAGGTGTTTAACATGTTAACTATTTTGATTCAATAAAGAAGCTGAGTCATTAACCAGTGAACCTAATAAGTAGTAGCTACTAACCTTCTGCATATATCACAAGATTTGCCTGGGATAAAATTTTAAAATTTTACCCAGTTTGGCCCAACACTGCCAGTGCATAAATCTTATCTAAACATGAACACTTTTCGACTCCAGAACCATAACCAAACTAAGCCTGAAGACCCTTGAGTCTCGGTCCAGTCCAGCCTAAAATGATGTTTATCTATATGTGTGAAAAACATGAATTTGTTTTAAATTTTGTATTAAGAATTTTGGTAAAAGTTGCTTCTTTCAAGCATGCATCTTTATATAGATAAAATTTTAAAAATAATAATAATGGCGTGCCCTCTATTAAGTATCATTTATAATTTTCAAACATTGAATTCATCCATCTGTCCTGACCCAATTCATTTCTCTTTTTAAACTAAGCCCAAACCCAGCTCGAAATCATATGAATCTTTAATTTCATTATATGAATCATATGAACTACAAGACATGAATGTTGCACATTCAAAAGTGCAGAAAAAATAAATAATCTTCTTTTAAAATATGTATGCTGAAGCAAGGAAAAGTCACAGCTTATCCCACACATACATTGGATCTCTTTCAAGCAGTTTTAAAATTTTCTACGTTAATAGCATTTGGATAGATTCCTCTCCCCAGTTACTTGTATTTGTCCATAGCTCACAAGATTAAATAGGCCAACTATGCTCATAATGATATAGAAATTATGCATCATATTTATCTAACATTTTTTCTTTTCCTCTATAATAAAAGATATCTGTTTGTGTTGTCTGTATAAAAAAAATCTAAACCAGATACAGACATGAAATTTGGAACAAAGGTACCTTGGTTCCTGAGAGAACACACCTCATCACAATTTTTTTTTAATTCAAATTTGAGTACATTTTCTTCATGGAATTATTGCAAGAAAGCTATTTCAATTAAGTGTTTTTAAAAAAGCACAGCGGTCATGATGTAGTCATGTGGGCACCAAGGCAGTGATTTTTTTGTTGTGGTTGTTATAAGTGGGCATATGGACATATTGTTAAAGCATTCTTTGGTTTTCGAGAATTCACTGAAAGTTCCAGAATGATTTTAATCAGAAGTTTACATCTTGAGTCCCTAGTAATGCCGGGAACGTTTTTGAGTTTTTACAACTAGCAGTCACTAAATATAGCAACCAGTTCTTGTATAAATCAGTTTCTTAGCAAGTTCTGCACCTATTACATAGGTTTAAAAACACCCCCCCCCCCCCTCACAGATTACATCTTTTGCTCACACAGCTCACCCCCCCCCCCTTCTTGCACAGGCACAGAAGCTGTAAAACAGCAAAATTGGGTTCAAGTTTAGCATATAAGTGGGTCGAGTGGGTCCATTGAAGTGTAACGAAATAATGTAAAACTTGCATCTAAATTGAAGCATCGCTTAACAAATATTTTTTTAAAACAAAGATTTTAAAAAGCACACACACACCTTGCCGGTTCAATATGATTTGATTATTATTTAAGTAGAATTTAAATCTTAATTGCTAACTTTTGAAGTTATTGTAGAAACACAATCTTTTAAGGAAATGCTCATAATAATGTTACAATCTAATACTGAAAAAACCAAAACTCTGTTAAATTAAGAAAATTAGATTTTTGAATTTTAATCGCTACTTAAGCAGGCAACACAGCTGTCTGACACTTGAAACTCTGATGTTACCAGAGTAATCATGTTTACACCCTACCCCTATAGGGAAATGGAAAGATCCAAATAGAAGTAGAAAGAAGCAACAAGTTTCTGCATTAAAGTTATTTATTCATTAATGTAATTGTAAAAAATGAACACATAAAGAGACAGCAAGAAAAAAACTGAAGTTTAATAGAGCTACGACTTGAGACTTTATAATGGCAAATTTTGAAGACTGTACTTGGAGATTTATTTTTTGGTGTTTTTTTAATTTTGAACACTATATTGCTTTAAAATAATATACTGATTCCTACTCCTAAATAATACAATTTAAAAATAATTTTATTTAGGAATATTAAAATTTTTAATAGATTTTTTAAAATAATTTTTAAGCAATAAATTAAAAATTCTAACTTTATCTTTGTAGGAGGAGACAGCTTTTCCCCAGACACCTCTTTTTACCCTCATTTTGGAGTTTTTTTTACTAATGTTTAAAAATATATCAAATTTTTTTGAAGTTTTAAAACCATCTTTGGTTTGATAGCTATGTTTTAAAACAATTACTAGCTTCTAGAATGAGTAGTGACTTTGGAATAAGCAAGATATACATACGTACACACATTTCAGTGGAAAAAGAGGCATTTACAAATATTTTAAAATCTATCAAATTTTTTGAATTTTTAAAAGTTATGGGACCATCTTGGGTTTGATAACTACATTTAAAAAAACTCAAGTTCTAGGCTGAGTAGAGTCTTCAGAATGGGAGATAAATACATACATGGGCATATTTTAATAGTACAAATAAATTAATTGTCATAATATGTATCTCTTTTATACTGAAGGCAATTTTTGAAATTCCAAAATATTTTGAGCTACTTGCATAGTTATATAATGTAGCCTTAATTTGTACATTGTATGAATGTTTCATATTTGTTATCAGATATGAAGTTGCTTAGCAACAACAAAATGAAATTATAAAGAACAAACTCACAAGAATCATAGAGAACTATTATAAATCATACTATGGGAACTATGCACTATCTGGTAGTAAACTGAAAATTACTTGTTATAGAGTTATGATAAAAAAAAAAAAGAAATTTTGTCAATTTTTTTAATTTCTTAAATTTATGAAATGCTAAAAAAAAAGCTGATCAATTCTACAGATTTATAGTTGTCAGATAAAAATTAGATTAACTTCCTTCAATATGTATTCACAGAATTGAAGTATTTTTTCAATAAACAGAAAAAGCAAAATGTATTTCATACAGATAAATTAGTTATTTCGCTGATTTGGGCTGTTTTCTGCAAATAAAACAATTATTTTAAATAGCATTTGCATATCTTCAAATTTGTAGCTTGCCTTTAATACAATATTTGTCTCCCTGAGTAAAGTACTCATGGAGTTAAAGCCAGGATATACACACATACAGACAGACAGATTTTACTAGTATAGACAAACTAGAACCAAAATTACCTTTTAACAACTAATTTAAATATCAAAGTAATGTATATCTATTTTTATATTTCATATATTGTCCAATTTAGTATGAACATGTTTCTAAATATTACAGAATGCTTGCAAAGACATTTAAAAAATGATTAGACAAAAGAAAAAAAATGTATTAATAATTATTTACCTTGAGTCTCCAATTTGTCCCGGCATCTGCTTTTATTTTTGCAAGCCATGCTTCATCAAAAAACTCAGAGTCTCTAAAAATATTGAAATAAACTATTTTAATATTTACAATTATCAATAGTCAATAGTGGTGGTTAAAGATATAACAAAATGCATGAAAATCAATACTTTAACTTAGGAACCAAACTGAAATTTTACAAAAGTAACAAAGTAATTAAAAATAAAATTCACCTACAGACTTACCAGAGAAGAAATAATGCATGATTGATAATGACTAATATACTAGCAGACACGACCGTAGTTAGTGGGGGAGGGGCAAACTGAACAGCTGTTTTAGGCAGCAGTTTTTAGAGGGCAGCAAATTTTTGGAAACCTGTATTTAAAAAGAAAGATATAGCAACAGATTTCTTACTCATGCAGAAAATTTCATCCCAATACGGTTGTGTGCGGGGTAGGACCTTAATCCAGAATTTTAAAAATATCCACTCTTCCACCGACCTAACCTTCAAAGATTTTTTCACCTGCTATCTTCTCCTCCCTCTTTAACCCTTTCGGGACGGCGGCATTCCGGAGCTGTCGCGGCCCAAAAGACGAAGCGCTTCGCTTCCGAACTGGTCGAAAAGGACGGCGCATTTTTTCCGCTAAGCCTAACTCTCGAAAAAAATTCACTAAAAATCACCTATTCAACACAGAAATCTACTTTTTCAGGAATAAAAGAAATATTTATCTTCTATTCGATGTATAATTTTCATACAAATCTGAATACAAAATACTCGTTAGTTGCTCCCATTCTTTTATCCGAAACAAACGAATAATTTCACTGCCTCTAAAACCCAAACAAAAAAAAAATACTCTCTTATATTCCTATGATTCACCAACGAAATCATAACGCTGAAATAAAAATAAAAACCGAAACTCAATTATAAAATTGTTGATGTTACGAGAATTGCTCTGCTTGTTTATGTTACAAAATGATTTTCACCGCTCCAAATGGAGAAATAATTCATTCGATCCTCTTCTGCCAAGGTCATGCCTCTGCAAAATACATTGAAGTTAGTTCCATGGACAAGTAACGCCATCTAGTACACAAATTAAAACGTTCCACGTGGTGGCACTTATAGGTGCCACTATCCGCTTGCGGTAAAATTTCCTCTGGCCCGAGTGAGTGCCGTTCGTCCTTGAATGCAAGTTCGCAGCTGGCACGTGGGCGTGCCGATCGTCGCGAAAGGATTAAACCTAAACAATAACAAACCTCTTAGATATTTAAGGCTGCATTATTTTGATTGGTTAAAAGAACCATCTTTTAGTAAGAATCAATCTAATTGGCCAAATCTGAAATCTTTTAGCAAAATGAAACTAAAATAACACATAAAGTAACATCCAGTCATCTAAACAGCAGCTCATATCTTCGGATGAGTCGGGCAGCCTGGGCCTTCAACACAAAGTAATAGGCGAGGTTCAAAGATTAACAAAAAAATAATTAAAGTAAAAGAGAAAGGATGCTTTCATGTCGAGTTGAGTTGAGAAATAAATTCAGATATCACTACAAAATTGTTGCAGTGCTTGGAGAAAATACAGCGTGGGACACGAAGGATGCAGAGTTCTTTTGGTATATTCATTGCAGGCAAAAGAAGCCGGGGATCCATATCATTAGTCCGTTCATTTCTTCAGCTGGTGTCAAGATTCTTGGCATTGGTCTTTTATAATGTTGATAAAATTAAAAGGTTTGTACAGCTTATAACCTATACTATAATATTAGATGCATGTTTGAATAATACATTCAAAGTTATTATGTTTTTAACAAGTGTTTTCAATTGTAGTTTTGCTATTAATATTCTTCACAAGAATAATTTTGAAAAGTGGTGTTCCTTTGTTCTTATTAAATTATAAGAAAACATTCTTATAATTTAATAAGAACAATGATGGTTACTTATGTTGGATTGGCTTCATCACTTTGTTGGTTATGTTTGAATTTAATAGCCTGCTTTAAGTAAAGAAAATCATGGATTACTTAAGAGAATGTGTTCTTAGTTGTAGAAATAGAAGTAGTTCTCTGATCAGGATAGATAGATCGCTATTTACACAACTTGAAAATGGAGTACAATACTGTTGAATGGTTGCACAAATAGTTGTTGCTATTGTAAAGAAGCTTTCTTCTCAAGGATTGCCTTTCTGTAGTAATGATGAAGTTTCTGGAAATGTTCATAATAAGAACTGTTTGATGTGCACAGAAGGAACTGATTGTCGAATTCAACCCATTTCTAGCTAGTTGCATATCACAGTATGCGGACTCTAATAGGGAGAACATCAAACTTATCTTTTGCAATCTATGAGGAAATAATCAAGACAATGGGGAAGAGTGTTGTTGAAGAAGTAGTCACATAAGTTGTTGCTGCTAAATATTACTTTATCATTGTTGTCTCAAACCCTTGCTTACAGTGACCAGTTAAGTTGTGTCTTACGTTATCTTAACAAAGAGGAGTTGGCATAAGAGTGCCTGTTGAATTTGTTGCAAAGCCAGGACATGGTGGCCAGGACCTGGCAGAGGCAGTTTTCCATTTTCTAGAGAGTGGTGGACTGAATATTAATAACCGTAGTGGATAGGGTTATAATAATACACTGAATATGTCAGGAATTTATTCAGGCATATAAACTAGAATTAAAGATGTTAATCAATGTAGATCCTCATGTCAAATGTTCTTTGCTCAACACACTCTTTGAATTTGGTGTGTTCCAAGCACAGCAAGATCTTGTATTCAAACAATTTCTTTTTTCTGTTTTTTGACATTTTGTAGGAAATCTCAGACATAGATGTGGCCACTGTGATCAACTTGTACACTTCTTTACTTGGTTCTTTGAAGAAATGAAAATGGGGTATGAAGTTTTCAGGAATTTAAAGCAGAAACAACTCTTGAATATCTTTATAACCTAGCTAAAAATGTGCATATGGAATTTTAGGAGAAGAAATATGCAAGTGTCTGGAAACACAAAAAATTCTTTGATGATTCAGACTTTCAGAAAACTGATGAATCAGAGTGTGATCCCTACAGAGCTACACATATTAATCTTCGAATTGAACAAGAGAGTTTCCTCCTACCAAAACTTCAGTAAGTGTTTATCACACCAGAAGCAGCTTAGCCCATCCATAATCCAAGAGGAATCTTTCCAACTGCAATGAGTCAACAATTAAAACATCGAGGAGTCAGCATATGTACTTGAGTGCCTACACTTTAAGAGTTTCCTTTCTGATCAAGGAAGTGATAATGTGTCACACTCCTTCCCACAAGTCTGCAAGATAATGGAAGCCAAAACCCTAGAGAGTGTCTACCCAAACTTCAATGCAGCTCTGTAAATTTACTTGGGAACTCCAGCTTCTAAATGCTCAAAAGAAATATTTTCTGTTCTTGGGCACATAAAGAACTATTTAAGAACATTACAAACAAAATATCACCTTTTTGTTCTTGCTATTGAGTCTAATCTAACAGTGAAAGTGGACTATGAAGAAATGATAAAATGGTTTGCAAATGACACAGCAAGGAGGAAGACTTTTGTAATCTGAAGTAGTGTTCAGGCTCCTTGTCATAAAAGAAACTTTTTTAAAGCTAATGTAAGTTATTTATGTTCATTTATATTCATATTTCAGTTTTAAAAACACAGAATGATGGGTTTTCCCTCCCATCTCAACTTTCAATACACACACACTAAAAAAAAGAGACAGATGCCCTGTATGGTTGTTTTCAGACTAGCAAAAGTCGGACTTTGAATGGACTCGCACGTATGAAGTATGAGAGCTGTGAAAGATTTCATATTGAAACTTAATTTAACACAAATTATGAAATCAGAAGTATAAAAACATAATTTTAACATTTGAGAATCCTAATACAAAAGAACATATAAGTTTTTAGCATTCAAATTGTAAGTTAAACAAATTAAAATACAGGAAAACAACTGAATCAAAGTAACATATTTAAATCACTAAAACATATTTCCATAGATTTGGTTTCATTATTGTATATTTGTATATATCATGGAGGTAACTTGTATATACAGGGTCCGCGTTAGCCATTCGCCTACGCGCCAAATGCGAAAAGATCGCAAAATTGGCGATAAAAAAAATACTTTGGCGAAAAAAATGGCGAAGGATTTTTTGGAAACTGTGAAAATTTCGTAAATATTTTTTGGGGAAGTAATATGGAATAAAAGTCCTATTTAATTTGGAATAAAAGTCCGATTCCAGACAAGTAGGCCTATGACATACGAGCGTTGTCTCCCGTCTGTTTTGGGGACGCTCGTTCTCATGTGACAAGCTCCAGGTATTCTTTAATTCCTAGCATGCTGCTCCTCAAAACGGACGGCAGACAGCGCATTCCTGTCTCTCAAGCGTCCTTGACCCAAGGTTACTATATCTATAAGGTTGCGCCACTTCAGCTCTAGCCAATGAGAGCACGTAAAGACGCAACGTCACTTGGAGTTAAATGTCAGGAACGGCCCGGTAGACTCCAATGTTAAAGGATGCTAACAAAATTAATTTAATCATCTTTTTTAATTTAAAATATGAAATAAATACTCAAATAACATTAATTTTACTTGAACACAACTTAAATATGCAGTACAGGTTTTTTTTGGAAGGGTACATATATAATAAAACTGCATTTCCCTTTCTGAAAAATATAAATCATCTGAAAGTTTCGTTTCGCTTTTTGAAACCAGTCAATGTTATTACAGGATGCGATGTTATTTTTAATGAATTTTGTTTTAAATACACGAATTTACAGAAATATATTCGAAAAGTTTTCTAAACAAGCAATCATTCTAAAATTTTCATTATACACAAATAAACATCGCGTAATTTCTTTCTAAATGCATATAAATAAGTTATTTTCGATTATGATTGAAAATCAAAACAATAATTAAAACGCTAACACTAAGAGTTTTATGTCTTTTTAGGGGGGGGGAGGGACGTACTTATGCCTAACTAGTAAACGATTTAAGTGATGCTTCTATAATGTATATGACCTTTGTTTTAAATACGCGAATTTACGAAAATATGTTCGGAAAGTTTTCTAAACAAGCAATCATTCTAAAATTTTCCTTATACACAAATAAACATTGCGTAATTTCTTTATAAATGCATATAAATAAAGTTATTTTCGATTATGTTATCTCTAATAATTGAAAATCGAAACAATAATTAAAACGCTAAGACTAAGAGTTTTATGTCTTTTTAGGGGGAGGGGGGAGGGATGTACTTATGCCTAACTAGTAAACGATTTAAGTGATGCTTCTATAATTTATATGAATTTTGTTCACAATTTTGTACACAATTTGCATGCACATACATGTACACAACTTGCAATCGGATTTAAAACAGCGGTTCCCAACCTTTATCCCCTTGAAAACCCGCACCTGTTTATTTTTTTAAATCGCACTCTTCCCCCCCCCCCCCCCATTTTTTGAATGTAATAAAATTTAATTAATAAAATGTAATGTAATAAAATTTAACTAATAAAATGTAATGTAATAAAATTAAATTACTATAAAATGTGCGAGATTAAATCCTGTTCGATGTTTCAAAAATTACAAGAACATCATTAGAAAATATATAAAGATACAAATAACTTGCTGTAAAATGAAATGAATAAAACGTATACTGTACTTTCGTCTTTTAAGATTTAAAAATCCTACATAATGTAACTTCATGAACTAAACTAATGTTTGAAGAAAGAAGTGCATTTTCCCAAATTAATATAATTTTTTTCTTTTTTTATGTTGACTACTTTAAAAGAAAATTTTTTATTAAAATTGCATTATTCAACCTTAAAAAAATGAATATAAATAAATTTTGAAAATATAAATGTACTTTTATTCATTAATTTCTTAATAAAAAATATCTTTGGCTTAATAAACGAATTTAAATTAGTCCTATTCTTCAATACTGAAATTTTTGCATGTATCTGAGCTTGGGAAACACGACTCTAAAATATACATTATATTACGAAAAGAACACTTACTTATTCACATAAAAAAAGCTAGCAATGTTTGGAATTTAAGATGCAAATCTTTGATTAAAATTCTAGTTGAACTTGTAAGAAGTCTTCGAAACCAATAAACACTTTAAAAATACACTTGTTTCAAACAAAAAATGAAAAAAATCTCGCGCGCCATCTTGTGCCGCGCGCTGCAAGTAAACTCCAACTCCAACTGACGTCACAGATCGTGTTCGTGGCAGAGGAGTGGCACCCCCCCTGTCCTTGACCCACCGCGGCAATCAAAACATTATCTGGATTCCGTCCGTTATGTGAGCCGATTTTTTTTGTTAACCCTGAATCGCACAACCGTTAACCCCCAACACAGTTATTAGATACTCTCCAATAAACAAAACAAAGAAACACTTTCAACTTAAAATCTTGCATTATAGTTTTAAACAATCCGTGTTAGAGAATTATTTCTGAAAAGAGCCATTTTTTGTTGAAAGCGATCAGCCGTAAACAGAGAAATAAGTGATAAACATCGAACGAAAATGTATGTATATTTTTTGATGACGCGTATACAATGGTAGTCCGGAGCATCTGGAGGGCAGAGAAATTAGAAGTGTGAGATTGTGTAATTACTACCGCATTGTTTTAGGATCGATTGTCTTACGGGAAAAAATAACTTTTAGACTTACGATGTTTTTTTTTTAGACTCCGTATATAAATCGACCCCCCCCCCCCCCTTTTGAAGGTTTTTTTTTTTTTTTTTTTTTCACAAATTTCTCAACTTATGCGAGTATATACGGTAAATAAAAAAAGCATTTAATTTTAGTTAAAACCAACTGAAAAAGGTCACTGCTGAATATTATCACAGATGCCAACTTGCTGTTTTCTGTTTTTGTCATAAGTTGAATCGTAGTTTATCTTTCTGTTACGAATTTTTAAGCCTGCCTGGCTTGTTTTCGTTTCATCTTCATCTTTGTGGTTTTTATACAATCCTTACGCCTGCCTGAATTTTAAAACCAACATAAAAATTTATCCCTTAGATAGTTTTGGTGCCTAAGAAATATAATGATGATACTGCATATAAAAATATTATGGATGTAGCAAGAATTGGTTTCACATGTCCTATGACAACATCCATCGTTGAAAGAGGCTTTAGTAAACAGAACGTAAATTTCATTAAGTAGTAACATCAGAGTAAAAAATCTCAGTGACTTGATTCTTATAAATAGTGAAGGGCCAGATATGGATTGCCAGATTTTAACTTTAAGGCAGCTTTTGAAAATTGGTGTTATAGTACAAAAATTCGACGCTTGCCTGATTTATATGATAATGACACTATGTGAATTATAAAATAAATTTGTCATTTTTGTAACTCATTGAGATCTTTCATTGGTAAATACAAGTTTAATTTACTAATAGCCTATTTAATGATTAAAAAAATGAAATCTACCCATCTTTATATCTTGTTTAGAATGAAATTAATATTATTATCTACTTTTAAGCTGCATTATGGCTTAAAAGTAGAAATTTTTTCACCGATGGCGACGATAACTTTGACTAATAATCATGTAATTTGGCTAATGATTTTTCAATTTGGCTAATTTGTTGGCTAACAGTTTTAAATTCCTAGCGCGGGCCCTGTATATATCAATGAGTAACTCTCTAATTTCATGGTATGCATTTTGTTTCAGCATATTCTTCTAGCAACCATGTAAAAAATAACAATAGAGTAGTGAAGCTTAATACTGGGTTTTTAACTTTTACACAATAATGGGTTTCTTACACACAATTTGTAGGAAGTATAGTGAGAATGCACAGTTAAAAAACAGGCATATTGCCCTGTTACAGTTAATTTTGATGATTGAAATTGTGATTCTGCAAATCTTATTGCAATTTCATGTATGTATGTATGCAAAATTTCATCTTCCTACCTATTATAGTTTTTGAGTAAAAGGGATAACAAAATTCAATAAAATATTGATTTCATTTCATTAGGAATAGAGAATGGACTTTGCCTCGCTCATCCATGATAAGGTTAAAAAGTTATTGAAATAAAATAAAAAAAATCATACATATATTATGTGGAGAAGATTTTTTTTGTCCAGGGGCATCAAGATTCCTAAATAAGAGTTTGCCAGCAAATGTAAAGCAACAACTTACTCATCTGTACTACAGAAAATTTCACTCACATAATACAGTAAATTAATTAACAGTAGGAGTGTTCCGATATCCGATTATCGGTTTTGCCAATATATCTGTATTTTTCAGATAACAACGATAAACTGATAGATCCTATATTTTCCCTTCTCTTTTTTTTTTATACTTCAACATTGAGGAAATGGATTTTCTGTAACTGTTTTTCATCTTGAAACAGAACAATGATAAAATACAGAAATACCTCATTAGCAAAAAAGGTAAGCACTGAAGGTCAGAGATAGTCTGTCAGATCCTGTGCATATGCAGGAAAGGGAAACACTAAAGTAGAAGGTCATTTGGTCTACATCAAATGTTTACAGTCCCTGGTATTATTCCCTTCTGGTATTTATTTATCTTTAGAATGGTAGAGATCTTTAACACTTCATACATAAATGAAATTCCTTTTCCAAACTGAGTGAGTCGGCTACACGCAAGCAACAACAAACATTCTTAGTTAGATATATAGTATAGATATGTACTTTGTGTTTCCTGTTGAAGAGAGATTTGCCAGATTGGGCAACATTCCACTAATTGGGTTACTTTTTTATCCTTATCGCGATTTTGAAACAAAAAATAACTAAAAAAACTAATTTAAATAAGTAAATAAATAATGCAATTATAAATAAATAAATAATGCAATTCCAAAAATCTAAAATTAATCCATTAGAGGGTTGGGAGGGAGGGGACTAGGATTGATTTTATTCTCCATATCTGGTTCATATGTGATTAAATCTTGCTATTGCATCGGATATGAAAAACTATCGTTGTACGAAAATTAAAATCAATAATGAGTTCAATATTCAGCCTAGTTATCATACTCTTTTTTTAAATGTATTTAATTGCATCTTTTCTTGTAAAATTTGCTTTTCATTAGCAGAATGAAAAGTAGAAAAGAAAAAAAGAAAAACATCTCTTGAAAAATAAATGAAGTAGAAGGAGAGATGGAAAAACTATGAATAGTGCATTTTATAATTTGCCCGAAAAAATGCAAGTTTCTTTTTTTTTTTACAGAAATTTTGCTCAATTATTATTTGTTTGATGTCAATTTGGGCTAAAAAGTTCTGAAAATTTGAATTCTTTAAGAATTTTTACTCTAAAACAAATATTTCCAAATATAATTATTTCCTTACATTCCTCAATTGCATAAACACTGTTTTCACCAAATGTTTACATTGAGTCAGGACGAGTAAGTCAAAAGAGTAGGACGAGAGTTGGCGATTATGATTATATGGGACTGTGGTTAAGAATTTCCTTTCATGTTTGTGGTAATGAAAGCATTGATGGGTCATGTTTGAGATTAATATATTTGTTTACCTCAATTAAAACATATTTTCCACTTATTATGTTTCCAATTTAATACAAAAGAATATATAGTATAGAGAAATTATTTTTATCACAAATTTTCCCATTTGGAGATTTTAATGCCAATATATGTTTTAGGACCTCCTAAACATGTTTTGATTATTTTTAACATGAAGTTCATCTGTCTGCTGTCCCTTTCTTGTGTACATAATATATGCCATAAATATTAATGGATTTTCATGAAACTTTACATTCGGCTTTGTTAATGAAACATAGAATGAAACTGCATAGAATTTCTTGAAATTCAAACAAAAACTTTGAAATTTTATATTTCTTTAACATGGCTGCATTGGGCAAATTTTGGCATAATCATGCATCAAAGGCAGTGGCGGCTCGTGAGTGACATGTAGAGGGAGGCGCTGATCTATGTATTTATGCCTATATATTAGTAATATATATAATTAAATTTTTATTTTACTTGTATTATATATACCTGAGATTAATCATTAAGTGAAAATGTTCTCTATAGCAAAAATGGACTGAAATATATATTATATGTATTAAAAATATAAACGACGGATGTATTAAGTAAAATAACGTACCTCCCATCTGCTCGCTTGTTCATAAAGATCCTGGACACATGGAACATATCCTTCCTAGTGGAAAAACATTACATAGTCCTAATTTACATTAAAGTAAAATTGTAGGGGCTAGTTAAACTAAAAGTTATGCCCAGGGAGTTGACTAAAAATATATGCATATTCTGATGATACGTACTGATGGTTCAGAGACTATAGCCACTAGTAAAATCAAAATCGGTGGATTAGGAGGCCAGATGGAAAATTTGGGGGGGGGGGGAACCAAAATAAGAGTTACGCTCAGGGATTTGCCACGTGAAAGTTATCCATGTGACATGTACAAATGGTGGATAGACTATAGCCACACGCCGAACCAAAATCGTTCAATTAGGAGCAGATATGTAAAATTGTGAGGACTAGTTAAACTGAAAGCTACATCCAGGGGTTGACACAAAAATATGTGTATCCAAGTGAAACGTACAAATTATGCTCAGACTATATAGTCACCAGCAGAGTCAAAAACGCTCAATTAGGAACTGAGATGTAAAATTGTGGGGGCTAGTTAAACTAAAATTTACGCCCAGGGAGTTGACACAAAAAACGCATGTATATTATATATCCATCAAATATGTGTATCAAACTGAGACGTACGGATGGTGCAGATACAACCATCAGCATAAGCAAATTCGTTCAATTAGGAGGTGAGATGGGAAATTTGGGGAGGGGGGCTAATTGAAGTAAAAGTTATTCTCAGAGAGCTGTCACAACAAAGATGCATAACCAGATGACATGTACAAATGGTGCAGAAACTATAGCCACTAGCAAAACTAAATTCGTTCAATTAAGAAAATTGCTCGCTAAAAATGTATAATTATGGGGCTAGTTAAACTAAAAGTTACGCTCAGGGGTCTGATATAAAATATGTATATTCAGATGACACGTACAGAGGATGCAGAGACTATAACCATCGTTAAAATCAAAATCGCTAAATTAGAAGCCGAGATAAGAAATTTGGGGGCTACCTCAAGTAAAATTTACGCCCAGGGGGTATCTGAGCAATATAGTTGCCAACCTGGGATCAAAATTTCTAGGGAAACGACGCAGATAAAAGGAACACGATGAAAATTTAATATTAAATTTTTTTACTAAATATTTAAAGTGTGTTTAATTTTTAGGTATTTTTTATGTTAAATAGCTGAAAAAGTAAGACAGCTGGGTAGGTCAAGTGACCCCTCAAACTAAATATGCAAAACAACATATTTCTGAAGCGTCACTAAAAATAGCCTATCGATCACGGGTATGCCAAAAATGGGAAACTCCAGACGTTTAAAGAATTAATTTGAAGTCAAACATATTGGAATTCGTCACCAGCAGATCAACCAGAGCACAGAATTGCCACAAATTAGAAATAACCCCCTTCTCATAGGACAGAACCACACTACATCAGAAATGACGAAATGCGAAACCACTTGAATAAGTAAGACAGCTGGGAGGGTCAAGTGATCCCTCAAAGTGAGTGTCCTAAAAAACATATTTTATTCACGATGGCCAGAAACCCTTAAAATATCATAAATACCCCCCATCCCTTCCCATCACCACACACGTACACTTAATCCACTCATTTGTTCAAATGTTTATTTGAACTTCCAAATTTATTAAACAGACGAGAAAGAGAACAAACGCATTCTTAAATGTAAAAAATTGAGGCCAAATTAGCGAAACTGAGCCAATTTGAGAAGTCCCTCTTCATGTTTTCCTACTCTTCTATTTCTCTTTGGCTAGCTCCGCGCCCAGAACGCGACACAATCTACTGTTTAATTCTGCACTGTCTGGTTTTTTTCACGCCAAATTTCTAATATTGTTCCTATACCGTTCGTTTACTCTCGAAATGCCGACGTTAGGGACGCGGCTTTATAAAATATCCCTGTATTTTCCCCTTATGTGTTGAAAATTGTATGCAGTACAGTTTTCGCGATTCTGCTTTCTCTGAAGGAAACTTTAGTGCTGCCACCTAGTGACATATTTTATAACTTATTTTTAATAATTCTCGATTTAATTGAACAAAAATTTAGATTTTTTCAATAGAAATTGTAATAAATCTGTATAACTAAAAAAATAATTTGGGGTGTTTACTCAATGGTGTCGCGCGTACTCGCGACGCCCCTTATCGGCCGCGATTGATCAAAGGTGTTATTTATAGCTCAATGATCACAAAATTCAAGAGATTCAATCATTGTAATGAAAATTAGGATTCAAAATTAGGATCATTGGATCATTAGAAAATTGGGATCATTGGATTAGTATACTACATCTAAAACAAGCTTCTAATGATTTGACCTTTTTATAAAATTACTTTCAATTTTATCACATAGTAATTCATTTCTTGAAAGGGGATTTTCCATTAATGCAGAATGCATTATTGATAACCAAACAGAAGAAAGCCTTGTAGCATTAAGACAAGTTTATGGGGCAATACGCAATGCCGGGGGAGTTGAAGCAATTGATATAACAAAGGCCATGATTCAGTCAGTAAAATGTGCACATTCCAGATACATTGATACTATGCAAAGAAAGAAAGAAGCAGAAAGTATTAAATAACAATTGGAAGACAGTCGAAAACGTGTTGCTTTAGAATTGAAAAGTTTAGAATGGAATAAAAGCAAAATAATTGTAGATTCTCAAAAAGAAGCTGCACTAATTGAAGACAAAATAAGAAATCTCCGAAAATAATATTTTTTCTACATACTATATTCACTCACTATCACATAACTTGTATATTAACATTTTTGGTAGGAGTTAATTTATTTTACCACGTTTATTATAACATGTGTACAAGATTTGTCTAATTTACCACAGCAATTAGATTTTTTTATTTGTATATGTGTATATGTATGTCAAATATTATTTATTTATCCCAATTTGTAACAAATTTTTAATTGAAATGTAAATATTTTAATATTTACACTCCAATTACTATTGGTCGTCCATAAGCTGCTCTTGTCTTCGAATGAGTTGGTCGGTCTGGGTTTTCGACACTCCAATTACTATATTCCCAATTATAATATTATATTCCCTATGTTAAAACATAGAGAAAAGGTATACGTGTAAGAATAGATTAACTGAATAGTTTATCGTGCTGTTTTTTAAAAACCTGGAATTTGTCTGGAAAATCTGGAAAAGTCAGGGAATTTCATATTCTCTGGAGAGTGGCAACCCTGTTAGGGAACCTGTTCTTCTCCTCGATCAGCACACTATCTCTTCTAGGCACTGTATTAATGTCAATCGTGACAACGAAGATTTACGGTTGCATGTAATATAAATTAAGATCGCAATCGCTTTTTTATGGAAGAAATGAATATGCTTCTTCAAATGTTGTCTAATTCGGCATAAATTGCTAAACGGTTATTTTTATAATTATTTTGTCATAAATAGTATTCAATTCCCAGTTTTGATATATTTACTTTATTAAAAGTAACTGATTTTCTAATTCTTATATTTAATTATAAGCTATGTATCTAATGATATTTAATATATTTATTTTCATGGATTCCATAGTTACCAGCAATGAAAAATGTTGGGCATGTAAAATTTTGTCTTGAGCATCTATTTATTTGCACAACATGGTAAAAATTTTTGGATTTTTCTAACCCTGGTTCCTTGAGTAGCTGTCAATCGTATATCCGACTGTTATGCGGGTACACGGGTAATGATACAGCTGCTGCATACAAAATGAATCGCCTTTTATCAGAAGGTGCATGTAATCCGCGTATGATACATGTACTAATGCCAATTCCACTGCATGTAATAAAGATATACATGTTGCACGGGCACATACAATCCGCAGAGTGTTGAAATAGCTGTCAATCATGGGTTCAACACTACATGGGTTCAAGGCTAATAAACCTGTTTTGAGGATCAATCGATCCATGTAGTGAATTTACAAAATAATTAGCTTTTATTAGTGGATTTGCCTTAAGTCCACTAAACAGTGCATGTGATCCATGTATGTTACATGCAATAACTACTAACTTACCAGATACACTTTTGATCTTAAACCATAAATTTGTTTTATTCCACAGTTCTTTAACATTTTATAAGGTGATTTTATGGAGCTTTTTGGTTGTTTAAATTAAGTTTTTCCTCTTCTGTTTTTATAAAGTAGTTTGAACACAAAACTAACATATATATATACATAAAAAAATCAGTGATAGAGTGGCCACTAAACATAACCTGTCTACAGGCCAATGGCTATTAAGTGAAAATTTGAATTTTAAGGTCTAACCAGTGCCAAAATTTTTGGGTCCCTATACAGTAAATGCGTCCCCTACTAACCACTATTTTTTAAGTTATTGGCCTTTTTTATAAACTTTTTATGCAGCCTAGGGCTCCAAGCCTCCAGGGTTCATATGCTAAGCACCCTTTAGATCCTACCCCTTAAATATTTACAAAAATGGCTAGTTATAAATTAAGTTCTACACATAATATTACTGCCGGCCACACAACTTGATACCATAAACCCCCTGGGTTGGTCGTGTGGTCTGGGCCTTCAACATAATATTACAGCTACCTTTCTGGTAGGTCGGACGGTTTGGGTCTCAACAATAACATAATATTACAGCCAGGGACGCGGTAGCCCAGTGGTTAGCATGCGGAATTTGAATTTGGTAGGCCAGGGTTCGATTCCCTACGCTGCCAAAACTGCTGTCGTGTTCATGTAGAGTATGATTACGTTAAACATGTGGGTTCATACGTCCTTCCGAGAGGTTGGTGGTAGGGGAAGGAGGGTACGGTCGCTGTGGATGCCTACCTCCATTGGGTTCAGGTCTAAATTGGGTGGCTCTTCCCGGCTGACCAAACTGTTACCTTATACCTTTCCGGTAGGTCGGATGGTCTGGGTCTCAACAACATAATATTACAGTTTTCAGTTACCTTACACCTTTCTGGTAGGTCGGACGGTCTGGGTCTCTACAACAACATAATATTACAGTAATTATAAATTTCTTATACGTTATAATAGCAATCTATTTGGTATCAGATCATATCAGTTCTTTTTTTGGTTTCGTATCATCCCTAATTAACAGTCAAATTGTTTGTGCAAAATTAATTTAACACATTGATGCTAATAATGGTTTTAACCATTCCATTGACTGCAGGATTTATGCAAATGATGGCTTCCCCATCTTTTTTCAAGATTCAGATTATCTTTTGAACAAACATATAAAAAAGTGACTTACAAATACGAGATAACATCTAAACTGAAACCATGAACAGTAACTTTAAATTTACATATGAATACATATATTAAGATTCATTAGCAATGAACAACAAATGTAAACCTGATAAATAAGCCACGTTTGAACTAGCATATAGGACATGTGCAATGTGTCTGCATGGTTTCATACACTTCACATCACACCTATCTGATTTCGCTCTAGTCTGGAGTATACTTACATGTTTCATCTTATGGGGACCAAAAATAGATATTATCCAGTTCCACAGCTGCAACTCTGGCAGATGAATCAGTATTTTTGTGTACATAACAAAAAATAACACATTGAACTTTCTCCCTTAACCAGTTGACCGCCTGTGACGAGATAATTCGTCTGAAAGATTTTCACCACTCGCCGGCCGAAGACGTAATAACTCGTCAACACATTCTGTGAGACCACCAGCTTCGACAGCCCCTTCAAAGGGGCAGACTAGCTTTCTTACAATACAACAGTTTCATTGCCCCAAATGTCGGAAAGAAAAAAGGATGTTCTGAGAATCTGATTTATGGCCGGTCATTGTAAAGGCCAAGAAGCAAAGATCGCTTATCTTGCCTGCTCCCCGCCAACGAAGCTCGGACATCTTTCTCAACGTTTCGTTTTCATGCTTATCGTTCGATTTCACGAGCAGCAAATGCTGTGAAAATAATTCTTTGAGATTGGTATTCATTCGGTTATATATTGCAGATTATTGCATTTTTTAAGTGACGGTCACAAAAACAGCGTATTTTTTCTCAATTGCCCTCTTAAATCCTCTAATCAACAGCTTACTTATTTTTTAGAAAAATAATTTGCAGTCGGTAAAAAAATCAGTCAAATCTTAGGTGGACCATATTGGAATCTACTACCTTCTACTATTTATTTTAACAGTATACTAACAACACTCAACGTTATTTATCTCAATAAAAGTCAAAACATATTTTAATTGAAGTATTATAATTTTTACTCACTATTGAAAATTAAAAGGTATTGGCATATAAATCTTAATAAAGCGATATAAGTACTAGATAAGAAATATACTAACATAACCATACTGAAAAAGGATAACAAATTCATATAATGATTTAATTGCTTTTAATTCTCATAACTTTTGATTTATAAACCGAAAACATGGTTGGACTTATCTAGTTAAATTATACTACAAACTAGTTAAATTATAATTGCAGTTCTACAAATATTCGTTTTCGTACTCATTGTAACTTAATAAAATGCATTTAATATACATTTTAAAAAATACGTTTAATGTACATTTTAATAAATGTACTTATGTTATAATAAATATATCTGATTTTTATTTTAAATACATTTGATATATATACTCTATAATATTATTTAAATTTTTATTTCAAAAACTATATTTTAAGAGAATGGGGGGAGGGCAAATAGCTTCTTAAGATGAGCTGTTTATTAAAAGAAGTGTAATAAGACTTGATTAAACGTTTTCCTTGGGTACACAAAGCAGAAACCGAGGCCAAGACTTAATATGTGAAAGCTATAAAAAAATAAGTAATGAAACGTTTCCAATATAATAATTATTTTGAGGTATTTTAATATTTTTACTTTCTTGTATTGAATTGTATACAAAAACTATAGTTTTAAAAAAAAATCGAATCAATATTTCGAAACAATCACCATGTGAAATGTTTTACAATATGTAATCATTATTTGCGTAAATTTCATTTCCTTATGATATAATTTATAAATCATATTTAATCTGCAAAATATTTTATAACAGAAAAGTGGAACCATTATAAATAAATAATATAAAGAAATGTTGTTAGAATACCTTTTAAAATAAGATATATGAGACTAATTGTAATTTACCGAATTATTTTAAGTTATACATAATGTCCTATGCTCAACTGCGGCTTAATAACTGATGCATATGTTTCTGAAGAATAGGAATAGTAATCTGCATTCAGGAGTGAGAGTACTTTGATAACTAAGGAACCCACCAATCAAACGCATTCCCAAAGTTTGGAATCGCGCTTCCAGTGTAGCAACCAGCATTCGGGAACCATTATACCGCTCTTCAGCATGGTGTAGACGATAATTAGATTTGCAACAAGAGAACTTGCTATATTCCGATATTTTATGAACCACTGTGTGATTGATAAGTTAGTCATGCCATGCAACCAACTTCAAATTCCACGAATACAATAAGAATAAAAACAGAGCCTCGTAGATTGTGGTCATGCGTGCTATCAGATACACCACTCGCGCCATGTACGAAATTACTTGCATTAGCATACATTCTCACCTTTTTAAACAATGCTAGAATGGGACACCAACACCCTGCGGTTATAAACATTAAAGATTTTGGTTCAAGCGCTAATTGTAATATATTTTAGTTACATACAATACTCGTTCATAGTTGGGTATTGAACCAACGACTCGGGGATTATGTCCAGTTATGCTGCAAACTACACAAATTCTGCCATATAAAGAGTTATTTGAATTTATTTTCAACACCAAGACATAACTGTTCATTTATATATTTCTAATAATTGTTACCATTTGAGAAAAATTAAATCACCCTAGAAGACTAACATTCCACACAAATATTTTTTTTCTACAAGTCGTAATTGCACCAAATATTTGTTTGTGTTGTGCAATAAAACGACGTCTGTGAAAGCACTTGAGGTGGTCTTTGTTATATCGTGAGAAGAACGTGCTGTAGACAGACAGTCACTGATTCCCGACTCGAGGGTTGAATGGGCATAGAAAATCCGCCGTAATCAGCGGCAAGGAACACGCTCCGTGCAAAAGGGCTGCGGGGGGGGGTCTTAAATACTTGTTGGATTCATTCTATTCCATGCAAGTTCCCTCACAGTAGCACAGTTTAATACTAAAAAAAGAAACGATACAACCAGTTAAAAATATTTAACTGTATTTTGCGCCTGTAAATATTTAACTTATATATTTGAAATGTTTGAGACACTTCATATAATGTACATTACTAAAATTATTATTATTATTAACATTATTGATTTTTACTTTAAATAAAAAACTTTAATTGTTATGAAATATGTCATATATTATTTTGCTTTTGTTTGGTAATAGTCCGTCTTTGTATAGCATCTAATGCATATTGTTTTCCCCCAATTTTTGATAAAACTATATATTTGATAACCACTGGTTACAAAAGAAAACCATACAAAAGCAGTATTGCTTATTGTAGTTTTCCAAAAAAGCCAGAGTATAAACCTTGAACGTTTTTGAACGATCTGTTTCTATACAATAATCAAAGATTGGTCACTAAAAATTCAAAAGCTTATGTACAGGTATATCATGTTAGATGTTATGTATATTATATAGTATATCATGCATCTCTTAGCAGACCCAATACAAAATATCTAGAGTAGAGTGGGAGTCAACATTCTCTTATATTCATATTCTATATAATTTACGTAAATTTATATTATATGAATTCCACAGCAAGCCAACATTTGTTCTTGAGTAAGCGTGTCCAAGACGTCATTGTAATAATTCGAATTATTCGTTTTCTAATCATACGATTTATAAAAATATTCAATCTAGTTCGATTATTCTGATAATGAATGTACACTTACGATTTCAGAGAAACAAACATTCGTTATTGAGTTATTGGCTGCCCTTTATTTCTGAATTTAAATTTACCACTGTTTCGAAAACACTTTGGATCACTTTCCTCAGTGCTAAAAAGACCAAATAATTCACAAAGAAGATGATTAGTTTTATTTTGACCCAAGTCTGAGTTTATTTGCTAAAAATATTTTTGGTACTAATATTGGTAGTTATTGTTAAATTAATAACTTTTATAAACTTTACAACAGCTTCTCTGGTGATCTTGATGTTTTGCATTCATCTGGAATTACTTTTAAAAATCATTTGTTGCAAATACTTTGTATTTTAGTTTTTCTTATATATATATTTTTAATATTTTGTATTATATTTTATCTTGCAAGATGTTTCTGGGACATTGTCCTGTAGTTTGCCTATTTTAAATAAATAAATAAATACGAGTAAATAAATGAATATTTAACATTTAGTAATTGAATGCAATTTATGAGATTCAGAAGTTTATGATTACAGAGTAGGATATAATTTTCTTGCCTATAGTCACTTTCTCAGAAGACACTAAAAATAATTCGTTTTTAAAGATAAATATCCTTTGAAACATCCTAAATAATGTACACATGGAAACATATTGACACGAGTTTCAAGGACTTCTCTTTTAATCCCCATCTTTATATCAAAGTATATATAAAAGTGAGCCTACCGAAAAAACTTTGTCGCAAATGCATTATATTTGTGAAAAAGTTTTTTGCATGTAATATTTTATTAACCTGAAAAGGCGGCAACAATAAGGCCCTTAAAACGTTTTTTCATTGCAATATGTCTTTAATTATTGGGGTTCGCCATGAATACTATATTCTTGCTGGCTGAAAGCCCTATATTTACTGGGCATAGACAATATTATATAGGATCGCGCTCTCACTGCAAATAACATTATTTATGGACAAAGTTAATTCTACTCTCGTCAACATGGAATAGTCAATATTTGCAAAAGTAGTAGAAAGACTTGGTATGTTTCATAATTTTATGTTCAACATATTCAATCCAACCATGCAGCTAGCTTTACTCCGGTTACGTGGAACATTAACGCCGCAACACATTCAGTCCTTTATGCCGGCTACTAAAGTATGTAAAATTATGTGAAAGCACACAGAATTAAGGAACATAGTACATTTTTTGTTGAAATTGCAGTTATCGAATATTAACTGTTGACGACCACATAAATGTGAAAACGGTCCATGGACGTGGATAATGTTAAACTAACAAACAAGTTTTATACTTTAATATTTACTTATCTGAAACGTCAGATCACTGTCCCTCATAAAGACTATCATAACCTTGCTGTAACTTGACGATTTTAGCACAACTTATCTATTGTACTACTGACTACTTCCAAAAGATAAAGTAAGAACAATTATTAATCTTAACAAATAATGTTACAATATATACAAAAATATACTACATATCGTATACTCACATGTTATTTAAAACTTTGGAAATAACAACTCCATCACTAAAATCTTCAACAGTTCCATTAAGTTCTTCAATATTAAATGTTTTGAGCTACAAGAAAAATCAGCATTTGTATTATAACATAAAGAAAAATTAAATTTTAGTAAATATAATCAGATTCTTTAATTTTATATATTAAATTCAAGAAATCTGATTCAACTGGTAAAATTTCCCAATTTCTGAGAGAGCATTCTTGAGTGCCACTCGTCAATCATAATGATTTTTTAAGATATTGATATATTTTAATAAAAATATGCTTGTCTTAGTTTAGTACATGATATATGATATCAAGTTTGGTACAAAAAATCCATTGCACGTAAAATATTCATCGATCATAAATTGAAATAAATATTTTTTTCTCGCAGAGGAAATATATAATCCCTATTATTTCATTTGATTCTTTAAATGCTTTGGGATTACATCCATTTGATATAAATTGATTTTTCTTCCTTGTGAATTTTTCATGTCTTCCTTTCCCTCACAAATAAAAATAAATAAAGCATTTGCAGGATGGTACTTGAGTGATGTACCCCCCCCCCCTCCTTCTACACACACACACATCTTATGCTATGTCTTCTAATTTCACATCTGGGTGAATACTACACATTATCCACTTGGTGCTTATGAAAACTTCTATTTCTCTATCAAAAACTGGTGCTCCACAGAATTTTCTTTTCAGTAAATAAATTATAATCTTAATGTGAACTCACAACAATAACAATGTTGCCACTTTTTGTGTAAATATGTGGCTAATTGACATCTCTTCTATGACACGAGCATAATAATCATCTGTATGCCCAACCTGAATGTTGTAAAGTTTCCTCATCAGTCCTTCAGGTTATTGCAATTTTTACAAAACAGTAGTGTATCATGTGTTTAACCTTTATTATTTTATACACAAACTAATGATTGGCAAATGACACTTGGGAATCTACCAGGGTGTAATAGCCTACATAATGCACAAATCAACAATATACTCTTGTAATAACCTCTCTCTACAAAGACTAACATTAAAAAAAGATCTGTTTTTACACAAGCTTCTTCAACCGGCCACTTGTTTAATTGCCGTAAGCCTTAGAGTTGGCTGTGTGGTCTGGGCCTTCAACAAGCTTCTTCAAAAAGTGTCCAGACCAGTCATAGAAACAGCTAGTATAACAAACTTAAGGAATGAGAATCATAAGTGTAAATTGTATAAATTTGGCAATAAGAACAATATAGAACGTGATTCCACTCAAATGTACATACAATTTTAATGATACAATTAAATGTGTAAAATATTTCAAAAATTTGTTTAGTATTCATTATGAAAAGAGAAATTCTGAATATATCTGACAATTATGTTGAATCTTCCATAAAAAGCTTATGTATGCTATTATTAGAGTAAGTAGTGGTCACATGCTTAATTGTAAGAAAGGAGTGTGAATTCAGAAATATGAGAGGTTTGTATGTATAAAACATTATTACTATTTATCATTCAGATTAACTTTCCTAAATTAAAGCAAATAATTATTTCCTCCTAAATCACATGCCTAATAACTATTTATATTTAACATTTCATATTTAATGGTAAAGCATATTTCAACTGTTTTAATCCCTATTCGGTATATAATATCGCAGCCGCACATGTAGTTTTAAGCGGAAAGAAAACGGAAATTACACTTTAAAATTATTTGCAAAAGCTTTTTATTACTGTAATTAGGGCTTGAAATGCAAACTAATCAAACTTGTGAATAATTTTTATTATACATTAAAATAAATATGGAGGAAAAACATCTCCTCCAAAGTATAATAATTTTAAGAGCTTACCCAGTGAATTAAACTGCCTGAGAGACCTTCCATTTGGATAGAAAATGAATAACATAAAAAATCAGACTCCACATTTATATCAAAATATTTAAACCATAGTTTTACTATATAACATCGTCCTACACGAATATGTTTACAAAATCTTTAACAACAACGTCTCCCCTCCCCCCTTCACCTACTTCAAACTTTGGTATCGATTGAGACCTACAATCTTCGATTTCCCTATTTTGCTTAGGCACTCCATGGCAGAAGCATTCAACACTTCAAATTTTGCGTATCGAAAGCTAGATTGTGACGTCAGATCTCAAACACCAGGCTTGTCATGCATATATTGATACGCGATGTCCATAGTCAATATGGGCGGTTACGAGGGCCAGCCATTCACACTTATATTGAGACGGAGTGTCCAAATCGTCACCTTCGAGATCTAAAGAGGCCATCCAACGCCCTCGTGACGTCACCGAAAAGGGTACTAAAAATTGTGCACTCTAATGTAAAGCTTATGGAGATATATGGAGTTCTTGTGAAAAGAGGTTATGTTTTAATAATTGGACACCCATAACAGGTATGTAAACTTTTCTATATGTATATTAATGGTTCTGGCAGTCGCCGCCAGTAAAAGAAATTATTTTTTTTGATAATTTTTGCAATAAATGATGCATTTTCCTTGCATCGTCTGTTAAGCCTTAACGTCAATGCTTATAGTACTTAAAGAGATGTAGTGTATCTTGCAATATTTCGTTAATTATATATTTGCATTTTATAACTTTTTAAAGGTTTATATGTCTTTCTATGCATACGTTATTGGTTTGCGTAATTTCTATCAGTAAATTGTATATTTTTGTATCGGTTTTAACTTAATGTTTATAGCACGTTAACATCAAATTCCTACATCAAAATATTGTTTGTCTAAATTATTTACCTTCAATTTTACTTATGCCGAGCTTTCGTGTATTTATTGCTGAGAGATTTTTTTGTTTTTTCCTTTTGAATGAGATTTTAGAAGTTTATGACAGCCAATGTGAATTTGGAGTGTATTACATCTCTACTTTGCCGTGGTACTTGAAGCACTAATAGCGGTAGTCACATATATAGCTAAATCCTAGTGATCTAACTCTATTGTTTAGCGGATATTAGAAACCTGAACATAGTAGTTGGATTTCTTGGTGGGCTTTTTGATGACTAGAGATCATGCTCTGAAATTGCGTATTCAAATATAAAGCTTTTTCAGCAATATAGTATACTATTGTATTGTTCATAGTAGATTTGTATACCTTTTTATGAGTATTTTAAAGTATCATGCAGTCTGTGTTCATGAATGTTTTGTGGTAATATTTTACTGATTTTCTTATATCACGCATTAAACTTTTAAATGTGCTATTCCATCGAAAACTCAAATTCAAAACATTCGATCCCCATTACAGAACTATCCCTTAATACTATGTATGCGGGGAACATAATCATGACATCTGTTCTAAACAGGATACCAACCATTAGAAATAATTTCACTGCTGCCGACAAAGTTTTTAGGACTCTTTGTAACAAATGTGCAAGCACTCTACTACTCCCTATTTTACAAGTTATTACTTTTTATTCATAAACTGTTTATGCAGTCCTTGTCCCCAAACCTTTTGGGTCTTTTTCCCTGCTCAGTTGATAGCCATGAATACTTTATCCGTATTTATTATGTATTTCTAATTTTAATATGTATAGCACGATAAGAAATTTCAGCTTCGAGTTTACTCATCAAAACATTTTCACTTGCCAATACAGTGTACATTGCATAAAGCATTAATTTCTTATTGTAAAAAATAATTTCATTTAAATTTATCTGCAATTCAGTAGCATAGCATGAGATTTTTGACTAGGGAGGCTGAGCAACTGATAAAAGATTTAGAATTACAAGCGAAATTAATAAATCGTTGTTATTGTATTGAAACTGTTGCTAAATTATTATGCATATGCTAAATAGAGAAATAACTTTATCTTTAATCTTATGAATTACATTTTATATTTTGAAGTATTTTGTATGATTTACTCAGTTAGGTATCTGCATATGTATATGTTATATATGTAATATTTTTTACTGTGAATCTTAAGATATTGTCTAATATTCGATGCAAAAATACAAACCAAATATCACAGTAAGTCATCACTATAGATGTGCTTGATACATTTATTTTAATTCGATCCTGACTTATTTACGTATAAAGCTTTTGTAACTTTTTGCAATATTTTGTCTCAATTGGCATCATTTAAAGCGATATCAAGAACACAATCATTTCTGAAAGTGTTGCAATATGCTACAGTGTTGTGTTTATATTTGTATCACTTTTACAAAAGTCACATGATACTTTTCATTTTTATAAAAGTCATATGATTATCAATCAAAATGAAAAACTTTCATTTTGAAATTTAGAGTTTAGAGAACATGCATAAATTATTTAAACTGTAGCTCATAATTTAAGTAACACAAAAATTTCTTATATGCCCAAATATAAACATAACATACATCCATTGCAACAACACAGATAGATACCATATACGCATGCGAAACAGTCGTAGCACTGAAAATGATGAAGTTTGATCAAAATATGCACATGTAAATACACCCAAAATTATATTTTGATTTATGGCTTATTACAATACTTTTAATATATGTGTACCATGTCTTATAGGGAATCTAAAAATGATCTTTAATCTTAGGTAATTATATTTTATGAAAGTATTGTATATGCTTTACTCAATTATGTAGCTGCATACCTATATATTATTTCTAAAATCTTTTTTACTATGAATCCAAGATCTTGTTGAAGACTCGATGTAAAACTACAAACCAAATATCACATGCTAGATCAATGACTATAGATGTGCTTGATACTTTTTTTGAATTCAACATGACTTGTTTATAAAGTTTTTGTAATTTTTTGCAGCATTTTGTTACTTAACTGCCATCATTTATCTAGATTTCAGAAAAATAACCATTTCTGAAAGTTCGCCATATGCAAAATATAACATTTATATTATTTTTAAAAATAATTGTGGGTGACATGTGGGTGAACATTGTACAAATTTCAATACATCAGTTCATTGCCAAATCAATACTATTGATGCATCAATATAAAGATAAAATATGTTGAAAGTGTTGGAGTACTGTGCATTGATCGCTATAGAAAAATAAAATTGATCTCTCATAATGGTGGTCTTTGACGTTTGACAATTTTAAAAGTTTGTTTACTTTTAAAATGCAAATAGGTTTCTTTACTTTTCTACTTACTATGTACTATATTTATACTACTTTACTATATTTAATGAAAAATTAAATTATATTGACAATGATTTGCTCAGGAAACAAGGAAATTTCAAAATAAAATATAAATAATTATGCTTTATAGAAAGGTAAGAGAAAATTTTATTACTGTGTAAATAAGTGTGTATGGGAGGAAAGCTCAATAAAGACTTAAATTTACTTCTTTTCTGAGAATTTGGTTGTATTTAAATTGTAAAAAGTAAACATTAACATTACTGTAAGTCGTAAGATATGGCTTCTTATTTTCTTAGTTCACACTTTCATAGTTTGAACATCAAATTTAAGCATGATTTTGAGGTATGATTATTCCAAATATTCAAACAATAAATGGTTAAGGCATTTTTTTTATATAAACTGAATAAATATTAAATTTCTTCCTCCAAAATTTGTTACTTCCCACTATAGTTATATCTTTATTGCCCTTTGGCTATCGATTTTATGCATGTATTTGAGGTAAATAAAACAATTTGAATTATTCTATGATTTTTTTTCAATATTTATACATAAGCTATAGTACAAATTTAAATGTTATGAACAAATGTTTATTTTTTATGGTGAATAAGTTTTCGACCACATAGTCTTGCAAAGCAGGATTTTCTATGGTGACCAATATTAAAACAGTGAAATGTGGCTGCTTAAAAATGCTGAATGAAAAAATACGTGTGAACTTATTCCACATTCAACCCAACATAAAAGAAATTTATAAGCCTCACCAAGCACATGCTAGCGAGCCACTAATATTAAGGATAAAAATATATATGCTTGTTTTTATTTTCTTTGCATGGTATGCAAATATGTTTCTTTTATCTCATATAAAATGTAAACAACACTGTATATAATGTATGGTTGTTTTCAGTCATCTTACAAAGAGTACATATGTTATGAAGAAATATTGTTTTTCATTTGGGGGGGGGGGAGGTTGTCAAAATTTGAGATAGGTAAGGTGTCACCATGGAAAAACTTCGGAAAGCACTGCCTTAGACACATGCAGATTCGGAGGTGTTATTATAGAGTGTTCATGCCCCCCTTCCTCCTTAATTTTCTTTTCAAAATGCATTCTAAACACACGTGATAAAAAATGTACTCAATCCCCATTCAGTTTGTCGTTCTGGATTCCCTGAAATCAACCTGTTTTGCATAAAAAAATGGGAATAAGTAAGTAGTTTTTAGAAACTAAGAATTCAAAAAGAAGTGTTTTAGCTACTGCATCACTGCAATAGGGGAAAAAAAGAAAGAAAAAGAAACGATCAAAAGCCAGTTACTTAGAGACTAAAAGTCTGTATAGGTTTAATTTGAAAAATTTTACCCAGTCCAGTTCGGAAATATTGAGATTTCACCTGACCAACACCTCAAAATTTTTCAAACTAAATTTGTTGTGATTTATAAATTCAGAAGATCTTTATTTTAGGAAAGACGAATAGTATAGTAGTACACATTATAGTTAGTATACCATAATTCACGATTGGCAGAATTCATAATTGCCAAATCTTTTCTTCTATTACCAAATTGAAAATGTATTGCTTAAGAATTATTTAAAAAATATATAAAAAATTTAAGTATTCCGAATTAAAATTATTTTAAAAATAGTTTTATTTAGGAGTCGGAGTCAGTATATTTTTTTCGACTCAAACTCCACTGCCCTGTGAAGAAAGTTTGTATTTTGAAAAAATTCTAGAATGTTTTTTTAAAAAACACAAACTAAGTATAGCAGAATCTCAATTATTCAAGCTACCACTTTTTTCAAGAACATCACAGCAAATGACTTCTTTAAAGTAGAACACATTGAAAAATTATTTTTTAAAGCCGACAGTGGCGACTTGTGACTTTAGAAGTGGGTGAAGCAGATTCAACAGCAAAATTTCCCTTCTTCTTCAATAACGGACATCTTCAAAGCACATCACACTATTGACACAAGTGTTGTTAAATATTATCTAAAAATAGCCAAACAAGTCTGAAAATTTTGCCAAATAATAATAATAACCTATTCAACCGATAACTTTAGGATAATATTTAAGTATTTATTGTACATATTCTTTTTCTTATAGTTTATATTTCCTTAAGAACAGATACGAGGAGGTCCTTGATAGGAAGGGGAACATTGTCACAAATGTCAGCGCTATATTATAATTTGAAGTATACAAAGTTTTTTCCATGTTAACTGAATTTGACATTATCCAACCTGTTTTCAGTCCACATTAGCTTGGATAATAGGGACTCTATTGTATTTATGTTTTTGCAAAATGAATGCATTCCTTTTCGATGAATTTTTTAATTATTATTTTTAGTATTTTTTTGTTCAATTGTATAAATTATCAATAAGTTTTCACTTGTCATTTTTAAAATTTGTGAAATGATATAAAAGGCGAAATGATATAAAAGGCATACTTTGCGATGAGATAACTTCAAATTTGATGCATGGGTAAATAGTTGGGAAAGAAGAAAGTGGCAATTTCAGTATTCCAGCATTAGCTATTGTAGGGGGGTGCGGCTCACTACAACATTCAATGTGATGAACAAATGAAAAACGCCTCCTTTACAATGTGATAGAGGCTTGAAATTTAGTAGATGGATTTTTTATCAAATGATTAGTCCAAGATGAATACGGCTTTTCAAAAATGTTCATTTAAGGGGGGGGGGGGGGTTACACAGAAAAATATTCGAAAGGTGAAGGGATAGAAAAAACATGCATCGCAATAGCATAAAAACTTCCACATTTTGTATAAGGGTAAATAGTTTGAAAATATATGTCGAATAAATGTGAAACACCAATTATTAAACTATTTACATTATTCAGGGGCAGCTTATTTGTGAGATCGTTCATTTTTAACTGGTATTCAACTAGTGTATATAGTTAAATGTTGTAAACAAATGCTGAAAATATATAATAACCATCAACCATTGAAACTATGTATGAACTGTTAGATATATGCAGATGCACAATATCACATGGGCAACTGTTTAGGAAATTTATATTTTGATTCACATTTTTTTCCCATCCAAGCATTATTTCAGCTGTCCCCATGGGGATGATTGATATTCATGTTTATAAGCATAGCAAGGTACGAGCAGAGTTTCCTTACCATTTACTCAAATATGTTTCTGTTACTGGCCCCTGTTTCTCAATTACACTTCTACCAAATTGGCGAAATGTGTAACATTTTCATAAAATTCATAAAGTTATCGGTTATGACAAATCTCGAATTTTAAAATTCGACATTGGACGATACAATTTTTACTACACTGTCAGAATATTATACATATATTGCAAGTAAAGAAATAATAAATACTTACAGAAAAAGGAAACAAATATGCTTTATTTTCATTATAAACAATAAAAATATACATAACATATATATATATATACACTGCAAGGAAAGCAAATAATGGTCTTTAATTGGCTTCGTTCCTCAATAAAAATTAATAAGTATCAAAACGTAGACCACATAATAAAAAAATCGATACTGCCCAAGTAAGACATCATCTGGATTTATAATTGAAATCATGCAAAAAAAAAATTATCAATACGATATTAAAATGTATACATGCAAAAAAATAGAATAATGATGTAATTGAAATAAAAAGATAAATTTAAATGAATTAAATAACGTAAGTGAAATAATTCTTATCCTTACCTCATAAAGGTTAGAGCTATTATAAAGCGCAATTCTGGAGGCAGTTGAGGATTTTGGAGTCGACTTTCCATTCCATATGTTCCTGGGACTAGTGTGGATGCTAATAACTTCGCAAATACAGACTTTTCCTTTATTTCCTCATTATCCTTGTAGCACTGATGTAAAATGTATAAATTTACTATTGAAACATCCAGAATGCGGAAAAAACAGCTAAAGGCCATTTGCGTATGCGACGACTTGAGGAATGTTTGGAGCATTTCTCATCAAGATTATTTACTCCGCCTTTGTTTGCATTATAATATGCGATAATTTCAGGTTCCTGCGTTTCAATATCAGTGCAAACTCTGTCATGTATTGAAGAGATGAATACTGTTGCTTGCTTTACCTTTCCTGTTGACATGCAAAATTATTGTAGATTCCTCTCGAAAGCCATATAATGCTGATCCACTTCTCTTGTTTTATTAAGCAAAAATTTGGGTGGAATTTCTCTTTTGTTTTCTTTTCATTGTACTGATGTTAGTTTTTTTTTCAATAGGATGTCTACAAGTTTTATGAAAGAGAACCAATTATCTGCGGTAACATTTCGATTTGCTCCAAAATTAGGTTGAACAAGGTGCAAAACAGACTACGTTGGTTTAGAAAATTTTCTGTATTCAGATTGTAGCCCAATTCGCTCAGAGTCTTTACCACAATATATGTATGCACTGTAAAGATAACTGTTCCTGGCGTCTGTTAAAGCCATGATTTTTATTCCATATTTCCCATAGTATATTTGGCATATACATTTTGAAGCAAACTTTTCCTCTGAAACTGACAAGCATTTTGTCAACTGTCCTATTCAATAGACACTTGGTAATTTTCTGTGAAACTCTTGAAAATATAGAGAAATAGCTGTGTTGGATCCTGTTTTATTCATTCTGATCTGTCTTCAGGATTGTCAAATCTCAATGCGGAAAGAAGTAATGCAAATCTTTTTATACTCATTACGGCCCTAAATATATGTCTCTGCCGTTCCATCAGTGGTAAAAAGTGTTTCAATGTTCTCATGATTTGAGTTAAATACCGATGTGGTCTGTGTTTCATATTTCATTCGCATTTCATTAATTTTATGGTTTGTCCATTTCACGATATGCAGTAAAATATTGTTAGTAGTAAATAATAACTGCCAGATAGAGAATAGATCTACTTTTTCTCCAAGCTTTACCTCTTAAAACTGGCACTTTTATGATTAAATTGTGCTTTCTTGTTCGTAACGAGGGTCGAACTACTGAACCAGACCATTGGTACTGATTTTTTCCATATATATATTTACTATCCACTAAGTTTTCATCATTTCTTATCTCTCCATTTTCATTTTCATCAGATTTTTCTGACAACGTTGAATCACTTTCATGTTTGGAATTTATATATTCATCTCTAAAATACTATCTACATCACTTCCAATTTCATTCCAACCATCCGCAAAATAGTCTCTTCAAAGTCTTTATCACCATACTCGCTTTGACGGTTCCGCCATATAGATATTTCACAGGAAAAAATTACGTAAACAGAAACGTACCGTCTAGGAGACCTGCATCTAATAAAAATATTTTTTTACTTTCAATAACTAAGAATGCGCAAGTGTTGCGAATGAGGTGGGAGGGAGAGGACTGATAGCGTAACAATTACGTGGAGTGATAAGATTGAGGACAAGTTCATTTTTGTGTAAAGGGTAGATTTGTAAATGCAGCAGTCTCACAGACGGCAAGTTTCCGGTTAATGTTATTAATGAGAAAATAGAGCTTACCTTTGAATATTTTGAAACTTGCTAGTTCTAGGTATTAATAACATTCACTTTTTTTTAGTTCTTCATTAGCAGGAAATTTGGAACCATTTTTATAATAAAACAACCAGGAACAACACAAGCACTTGGCATTTTTAGTTATTAAAATTCAATGAATTATAATAAAAACTAATTTAAAAAAGAATATACAAAATATAAAAGTAAGCCGTAAATCTGTTACGAACAAATATAAATTAAATATACTTCTTTATGAAAGTACTAAATAAGCTTTACATTTGAATATACAACAGAGCATGCATGCTCTTTAGTCATGAAAAGCCCACCAAGAAATCTAACTACTATGTTCAGGTTTTTGTTTTTCATATACGCTAAACAATAGAGTTAGGTCACTAGGATTTAGCTTAAATATATGCAACTACTGCTATTAATACTCCAAATTCCTTGGCAAACAAAGTAAGGAGCATATAGTACACTCCACATTCACAATTCCAAGATAAACTGCAGATTAGACTAAATAAAATATCGATGGCAAAAGATTTATAAATCTATATAATAAAAGGCAATGTCTGTCTGTCTTATACACTATACGTTTCGCGACCGCGCGTCGGAGAGCTACGAAATTTGGCAATCGGAGACCCTGGGGGGTGGGAAGGGGACACGTGAAAACCGATTTTTAAAATTTTAATTATTTTTTTTGTTATTTAATGTTTTATGCGATTTCGACCGTTTTTTGCCCTTTTTGCCCTTTTTTCTCCACGATTCAGACATCGTAGAAAAAAACAAATTACACCATCGGAAAGAGCAGAGAATTTCAAGTAAAAATATATCAATTTCAAATCTCAATTTCGATTTCTAATATTTTTTAAAGATTTTAAAACAAAAGTCACTTTTTGCTCAAGAAAACGATTTTTGGTTTTTAAATTCTCGCATCGTGAAAAGTACTCATAATTTCGACTAATAATTTACATTTTCAGAAAGGTCAAACATCTGGCATTCTTACAAGTCCAATCTGGTCCAGAAATAATGAAAATTGCCTTCAGGATGGCAATTTTAAAGACGCCATGATTTTAAATTTGTCGGCTACCGGCTCAGTTCCTCAACTGCATTTTCCCCCCATCCGCATTAGTTTCTTCCCCGTCTCCATGGAGACCGCGCTTTCGGTTTTAACTGAATTACGAGCATAAGTGTTGTATACATCGGGCGAAATTATTATATTTATATGATATTTTAAATGGATATTTTTAAATGGATATTTTAAATAATTTAAATGATTGAATTATGGTGGTTTGAATTGTGGTGATGTATTTGAAATTATTATATTTATGGATTGGTGGAACGATATGGTTGATTTTTTTTATTTTAAATGGATATTTTAATTTATGGATATTTTAATTATAGATATTTTAAATGGATATTTAATTTTATGGCTATTTTAAATGATGGAACGATGGAACGAGGATGGTGGAATTAAGAGCCTAGCATATGGTCGTTATAAATTTAAATTAGCGCGCGTGAAGTTAGCGCGCGAGAATTGCACTCGGTAGGCCTGGGTTCGATTCCCGCCACTGATGCGGAGTACGATCACCTTAAACATATGGGTCGATAATTCCTTCCGAGAGGTTGGTGGCAGGGAAAGGAGGGTACGGTCTCTGTGGATGCCTCCCCCACTGGGTCCTGGTCCAAATTGGGTGAATAAAAAGAAAGTTATGGAGATTGTCGCGGAGGGCGCGGTAGCCCAGTGGTTAGCGTGCGGGAATTTCACTCGGTAGGCCCGGGTTCGATTCCCTCCACTGACAAAACTGCTGCCGTGTTCACGCGGAGTACGATCACGTTAAACATGTGGGTCCGTAAGTCCTTCCGAGAGGTTGGTGGTAGAGGAAGGAGGGTACGCACCCTGTGGATGACTTTCCCACTGGGTTCCGGTCTAAATTGGGTGAATAAAAAGAAGGTTATGGAGATTGTCGCGGAGGGCGCGGTAGCCCAGTGGTTGGCGCGCGGGAATTGCACTCGGTAGGCTAGGGTTCGATTGCCGCCACTGCCAAAACTGCTGCCATTTTCACGCGGAGTACGATCACGTTAAACATGTGGATCCGTAAGTCCTTCCGAGAGGTTGTTGGTAGAGGAAGGAGGGTACGGACCCTGTGGATGCCTCCCCTACTGGGTTCCGGTCTAAATTGGGTGAATAAAAAGAAGGTTATGGAGATTGTCGCGGAGGGCGCGGTAGCCCAGTGGTTAGCGCGCGGTATTTGCACTAGGTAGGTCCGGGTTCGATTTCCCGCCACTGCCAAAACTGCCGCCGTGTTCAGGCGGAGTACGATCACGTTAAACATGCGGGACCGTAAGTCCTTCCGAGAGGTTGGTGGTAGGGGAAGGAGGGTACGGTCCCTGTGGATGCCTCCCCCACTGAGTTCCTGTCTAAATTGGGTGGCACTTCCTGGTAGGTCGTTCCTTCTGGTAGGTCGCGCCAGCGAGTGTGCCACGGTTAGAATTTGCCCACGGTCAGAATTTTCAAGGGTAGCGAACAGGCTGGTCGCCAAAGGCGGCTAGTCATAAATAAATGTAAGTGAAGTCTAATAAATAAACAAGCTAAACACTTTTTGGATAGAAAATGTTTCGAGATAGCAATTCAATATTCACATATGCTATGAACATTATATGAAAACAAATACAAAATATTAAAGACTTACCGACAGAAATTACGCAAAGCAATAACGTATGCATAAAAAGACAGTCAAAGCTTTAATAAATGATGAAATACAAAAGTATAAAACACGATAAATTACAAAACTTTGCCCCTACATTTCCGTTAACATATTCTACGAACGTTGAATGACAAGGCTTAACGTATGATGCAAGAAAAATGATAAAAACTGCAAATATTACCAAAAAAATGTAATTTTTTTTTTTCAGCGACTGTCAGAAACATTAACGAACACATAATAAAACATACATATCTGTAATGGCTATCAAATAATGAAAAATATCCAATATTCTGGAGATACCC